>JAEAOA010000907.1:375000-742500 GCA_016746295.1 Potamilus streckersoni
CTTGTTATTGGAATTTCCTTATCATCGACGTATTTCTAGTTTCAGAGTCGAAATCTGTTTCTGGTGCACTAAGATTATTAATAACGTTGTTGTTCATATTAAGAAACGAACGCCTGATACCACTGCTCATTAATACTTATTTAGATTCTTGATCGTCGACGTATTCTTTTGCTGTTCCATCTGTATCTGCAGTTGGGTTTCCAAGGTATGCAATTTGTTTCCTGACATTATTCTGTCACCAGTAAGTACATCGCCAGCTTTCTTAACATAGTCGTTAACTCGCTTACAAGAATCCTTTATTTTACCTAAATTAGCAAATTGTAACGATAGTATTAATATTCGCGGTGGGAATTCGTATAAGCACATATGGCAGTTATATGTTGCTTGTTTTTAATCGACCTTGTTTATACTAAAAAGCGACGTCTTCATTTTGATCAACACTTGTGTTATTTAATAAATCATCGATAGATCAAACATTGTGTATTTAGATAATTCATCTTGCTGAGCTTTACCGCGAGAAGATCTTTCATAAATATTTACCATTAAGTTTAAATGCGTAGAATAGTCATGCTGGACTTTTGAGGTGGTGCTATTGATTTTTATACAGCATCAAGTAGAGCGAGGTCTTCACAACCATATACCGGGGGATCCGTTATTTTGTTTGTGTTGGGTGCGTTGAATACCAGAGTGGAGCAATATATTTATTGCTGACATAATGAAGAAATATCTTGGTGGCGCCAACCCATATGAATCGAAATAAACAATTCCACATGGATCAATTGTATATCCGACGTAATGAGTTCCTGGACCAGAGTTTTTAAAAAGACTACTGATGTCAGTTTCATGTTGCGTTGCAACTGTAGGTAATTGATCACTCATAAAAACTTCTCTAAATTATTTTATATTTAGCTGCTTAACTGCATTAAGCAAATCAAAATTATACATAAGGAGAATCTTAGAAGTGCCCACAGTCTAAGACCTTTTTCTGTACCACAAATGCGGGGTCCCTGGAAATCTTAGACCCTTTTCCTTTTTGGAGGTTTTTAGTCCTTGATCCGTTGCTTTCTTTGATGCCATTCCTTCAGCCGATCCAACAGCGCCTAACAAAGCTGCTTTTGCAACAGCTGTGGCTGAAGCGGCTATTAAGGCTGGTATAGTTGTGAGAAGTGGAGATATCATCCGTCTTAGCGATGTCTTTCGTGGCACTCGCATAAAGATTAAGTCATATCCCAGTCTTTGATCACTGGGCTTCATTGAAGTGATTCTACTGGAGTTCTGATAACGACAGCTTATTCGGACCACCTGTGATTTGTTCTCGCTTTAGTGATATTTTACCGCATAATTATTTTTGATGATTATTGTAGCTTTCTAATCTGACCAGGAGTCAGACTGATATTAAAATGATAAGATGACATTATAATATTATGAGTGATCTAATTACATGTTCTCTACTGGGGCATCAACGACTCTCATTCGTCCACATACACCTTCAATAAGCATCGTCTTATCGCTGAGTATGTCGGCAATTGCACTATAATTTGTAATATCTCCTCTTGTAATACGAGTTCGAAAGTTTATGGCAACGAAGGATTGTCTAAAAAATTACAAATGTTCGAGTGAAAAGTAATAAATTGGATTCAATGTTGTAAAATCTAACTGTGATATTTAGCAAACCAGTATCAATGTTTTGGTCACGTCCCATGAACGTCATAAGACGATGATATTTCATCGGATGGTTTTGGTGTACATTTATCCTTAATGAAACCTCAGAAACACCGAGTTTATCAAATATAATGCTACGCGTCTGATACTCGTGCAAAATTTTGTAATGCAATAAATATGTGCCTTGGTCCAGAAATAGCTTTCTGATAAGCTATTTGCCATGTGAATAAATTAATAGTAATTTGAACACTATCTGTGGTCATATTCAACCATTAAAAATTGATTTAAAACTTTTACTCATAACAGCTAGCAACCGGTCTTTTCAGATATTGACGGAGTCATCATTAGCATCCATGAAGAAAGTTTTGTCAATTTTATTTCTCCATGAAGTGCCATAGTTGCAGCATCATCATCTCTTTCGACGTACCATATTTCATCATCATCGGCACCTTTTCGTACTAGTACAACTGTATGTTTAGTTCTAAAAATATCCTTTCTAATATTTCTACAAAATCCAAGCATGTGTGACATTGGAATTGTACACGAATATGCTTTTCTATTACCTTTTAACATTCCTCGAAGTGCTGTAAATCCTAAGTTGAATTCTGGATTAACACTTTGCAATAACGAAAATGCATCAGCAGGCCGGGCTGTCATTTCAGCTAGTTGTGGATCGGATGAAACATTCTGTGGCATTTGTACTAAATTATCCTGTCTCTTGTCAGGAGAATCAGTTATATCCTTTGCTAACATTGTAGATGGACCAGCTGATCTTGAATAATCATTATTGTATCTTGCAAGACCCAATATCATTGAGGCAACGTCGATGTCGCTATGACAAATCCTAATCTCTCGTCCATCAATCATACAAGCGGAACTTTTGAATAATATCATAATACCATTATTAACAAAACCAACTCTATCATTATCGGAGTATTCAGTGTCAACCGTTTTCCAAATTTCACCTATTTCAATAAATGTCAGCAGGTCTAGTATATCAGCTTGTATCCTGAATTTGTAATTCAATTCTTCCAGGATGGTTAGGTGCAAATGCGTCATAAGAATAACACTGACAATCGCGCATAGACACACCCTTGAGAATGAGTGTCAATCGCGGGATCAGATATACGCTTGATCATTTTTTCATCGTTATCGTCTAACACGAAGGCCACTTCCTGCTATCAGACTAGCGGTTATATTTTTTCCTTTTCCGACATTGGTACATCAGCCAACTCTGCTAGATTTGGATTAGCAGCTTGATTTATTATGTTACTAACATTTGCGGGCATCACTTCAGTGCTGGCCAATTTCACTGGCTGAGGTCGGACCACTTGCGGTCTGGGTATAAATCGTGCTAGTCTATCATTGATTGCTGTGAATGCTTTGCTAGAAACATCACCAACAGCGCTTATACCTTTTTCACGAACAACATCAATAGCTTTCATTCCTAGTTGCTTTGCAATAGGTCTTGCTTTTTGGACCATCCTTCTAAACAGACTCTGAACAACATTACATAGTCCATCTCCGTAGGTTGTTTTGTACACTGGTAATCGAGAATTTATTGCCCTGACCATGGTTGTTCCACGTTGAGTATTATGTATGATCATGTTTTATTAACTGATTTTATCACTAATTGTATCTAATTACATACTCAGTCACTGTGATAATTGTCGGCGATGTCATTAATGAGGGACCGATATACATTAATATTCATAACACCACCTGCAAATATCAGCTGCTTCATTAATGATTTCTTATGAATTATTACCAGCTCCTTTTTCCTCCAATGAGGATTTCTAGTCAATCCACATCAGCAACAACGTTATTTGGATAAGTAATAAAACAACTTCCTTGTGTACTAAGACCACTTCCAGTAGAAGATTCTCAATCTTTTGTGGTTTTTCTTTCACCTCATATCGTCTCTACAATTCGTCTGTACTGACGGTGCCGTCTTGAAATTGTTCTTGTCTCGGTGGTGCTTGTTTACCTGGTTTCGATGGTGTTTTTGGTAATTCTGGATAATCACGAAGTGATTGCTCAAATGGTTTTGGTGTTTTTTTGTTTGGGTTTTTTGTTGTTTTTACATTCTTCACATTGTTTTTCTCCTTTTTTCTTCATTGGATTAGATTATCAATTTTCCTAGCATGATCACGATATAAAGGATCGTCAGTTCTAGCTTGTTCAACATTCATACGTATGCGATATAATACATCACGGGTTTTAATATCTTTAACGTATACAAGTTTCATTAATTTATCTTTATTGTGATTGTGCGAATCGTAGGTGGTCATACTAAAATTTCCATTTTCTTTAGACTGTGAGTCTTCTTTCAATACGCCAAAGTTCACCACTTGATTAGTTCTATAATTGAAAGTCAATCCTTTCACTTTACACTATGCGTGCACTTCTTGTGGATCTCGGTATTTGTGTGTGCTGACAAGGTTTGTCTTGGTTACACATTTAGTTACAAGTATGACACAAGGAAAACACCAGTTATCTTTGGCAATGGTGAGGTAAAACGGGATGGTACAAGTACGTGGAAGGCAAGACTTTACACTTGAATCCTTTGTTTTGTCCAATGTTGCTCAGATCGATGTGTTCCGCTAGCAATTGTGGGTATCCTGCGGTTAAGTGACATTACTTGCACATGTAAGTATACAGCAAATACATGTGCAAGCATTTGATTTTTTCTACTTTTTCCTTGTAGGCTTGGTACAGCAAGCAGGTAACATCCTTCCATTCTCGGTATAAACTATCCCGCGATTCAGTGGGTCCACCCACTTGTGAGTTTCTACGATGATTTTAAACTCAGTATCAGTTTTGTAAACGGTGGTCACAATGGTTTTCACACATTTCTACCACTTATTATACCTGCTTTTCTAACTTCAAGCGCCACTGACATATAGCCTCGTTCACGTCTTTCATGGTCCGTTGCAAAAATTGATTTTTAATGTCACGTTGAGCGTAACATATATTACAGCCGTGAAATAAGCACCCGTTAAACTTGTACACGATTTTGGGGTATTCTAAGTCCTTGCCATCCACCGAATACGTTCCAATGGTATTTTTGCCTCCTTTTTTATGAGCATGTTGGATTCCTACTTGTCGCACAAATAATGTAACCAACGTAGGGCATTGTGCGAATATTGACGATTAACAAAGTTCGTTGTTTGAAGTTTATGACAGTTAGGGTGTTTATGGACATGAATCGATGGAGGTATACACTAAGAGACACACTTAGGCAATGGCTCACGTTTCTTTCAAAAGATTGATTCTTCCATATTCCATGAAAAATTCTCGAAATTTTCCACAGCAAAGCCGTAAGGTGTCCACGTAGGAACAACAATACTTTAACATTTTTTATTCAAACTCGAAAGCCTCTGAGGTCATAAATCTGGTACCAATCGTAGAAAGCTTGCTAACGTGGTCATAGTTGCGAGCATCAAGCAAATGGGATAGAGTAGTGCGTTGATTGGTTTTGGTAATGAAAGAGTGCGGAAATAGCCTTTTGCCATTTCTGTCATTCCAAACGTTTTAATCATTCAGCCCAATGGCATGGTCGTTCAGAGTCAGTTTAGGACGTTCGATACTTTGTTCCGTATAGTATCTAAAACTAAATTGCAAATCATATCCCGAGAAATTGTGATCCATCACCTTGGCACAGCGATGGCAATCACCGTAACATTCGATGGACTATATGCTACATGTACATGTCTCGTCGATGGGGTCTAAGATCCATTTTGCTAAATCGTCAAGCATGTTTGGTCCCCGAAAGATTTTTTTCAAATCCACCAGGAATCTTTCTGCAGTTAGGGCAGTTAGTACAGATAGACTCTTGAATGTACTTCTCTCACGCTCTCGATGAGCCATGCAGAAATTAGGAATGTTAATGCCAGTCTCTTGCATGCATTCGGAACCGAAAAAACATTATATTGCATTTCTTCTTGTGGTAGTCTTCTTGTTGGGGTTAGTGTTTTGAATGTAGCATTCATGTTTCATGTTACTGATTTGACAACAAATGTGACATCGTTTCTTTCCTGGACATAAATGGATCTTGTCATAATTTGTACGTATGCCTCTTCCAAAAGTAACATTCTCAGGAAATGGTAAGAACATTTATGATGTGGACCTTGTGTCTTCAGCTGTTATTGGTAAAACATTAGACTGACAAAATTGCGCTGACAAGATGAGCAATGTTCTCGTTCTTGTCTGTTGTCCAGACAATGTTTAGGAGGCTAAACATCCTGAGCATTTCAAACCACAATGCTTGTGTTGCTCTCGATTGTTATAGCCATCGTCAGATTTCTTACAGTAATAACTGTATCCCAATAATGTAGCGATAATGATAATGGCATCGATATGTTCGTCATGATGATAAACATGAATATAATTTCCGTTTTTGAAATTTTTACGTAGAAACAGCAGTGGTGCTCGCACCTATTGTGGGTGTATTTTCAAGTTGTAGCGCGGTGTCGAGACGTCTTGCTATTTTTGCAATTCAAAAATACTGCAGGGTGTGTCTTTGCATATCCCCGCTTGATGCAACACTAATTCTCCTTCTCTTCGTTGTTTGGCTCTGTCCAGACACTTTTCCGTTGTGCCGTGTGATTCTTCTAGACATACATTAGTACCACAAAGATAGCAGGGTCTAAAGACGTCTGGTCTTGACGATTGTTCATTTTTACGACGCTACGATTGACACTGCGACGTTCGTCCACCAATAACACCTTTTTGCGTCCGCTCCCTTTGGGAAGAGATAAGTGGGTCATGAACAGTGTAGCCTTTCATCGATGATGTAAAACTTTTCGCAGGATTATTGCACGTGTCGAATCGAAACTTGTCAAGGACTTTAGATGGTGTCAATTCTAATGAGGTGCTAAACTCGATCTAAACGGGGGACGTTAGTCTGTCGTGATGATTGGAATGTATCAAGCGATCGTCTTCTTTGGCTTAACATTGCAGTTTCAGTGCGGTTAACAAAGACTCCCACACATCTGTTTGGATTCTGTCTCACTTATCTCATCTTCAAAATTGCTTGCAGGAAATTGAACCAAGACTTCAGCGAAATGATGAACTATGTTTCTGCCTCTTACTTTCTTCTCCAGTTAATGATGCTATCGTTTCATCTTGATTGCCAAAGGTAAAGTGACTATATTTGAAACGCCTTTATATTCAAGGTAGACCATGTATATATAATTTATATCACATGTTTATTTTTTGTCCATGGTTGTACGTTGAAAAGATAATGTTTATATGGCAATGTTTAAGTACCAACAGTTCAAAGTCAGTATTGATTCCAAGGTCAGTACTGATTTCAGTTAGACTAGGTTTTTCCGCTATAACTCTTTATATTCTATTACGTTATCGATTAATTTAAAATGAATAATCAAGGGCTTCTGGTATTAGTGTATATTATCAACTCTCTCTGTCTTTGTCCTCCTGTCTGGTAGTCTATCAGTCTCTTTCTTTCTTATTTACTTTCTTTTTTCTTTCATTCTTTCTTCTTCTTCTTCTTCTTCTTCTTCTTCTTCTTCTTCTTCTTCTTCTTCTTCTTCTTCTTCTTCTTCTTCTTCTTCTTCTCTCTCTAACTCTCTCTTGTTTCTATCTCTCTCTCCCTCTCCCTTTCTCTCTCTCTCTCTTTCTCTCTCTCTCTCTCTCTCTCTCTCTCTCTCTCTCTCTCTCTCTCTCTCTCTCTCTCTCTCTCTCTCTCTCTCTCTCTCTCTCTATCTCTCTCTCTCTGGTTACAGCAGGATAAAGCATAAATTAAATTGCTGTGTGCCCGGAATGTATTTTTAAATACACCTCGAAGTTGAAATTGTAATATTGCTCCGGCCGCTTGACTATATTTCGATCCAAAGGTCTGATATTTTTCCTTGTGGTTCACCTTGGCCAGCTAATATAGCTGTTAAACACAAAATTTATAACTTCGATTATGCCTAACTTAGATTACTCTCTGAATAAAAACTTGACCCAAATGCAAACTAACCTCAGTGATTTTGTATGACATAGGCTAGATGTGGAATGTGCACGGCACTATTTTTGCTTGTTTTCTTATACCAAAATTAGCACGCCAAAAGAAAATTAAATGCAGAAACAGGCACATACGTATATACGTATAAGTCATCTTGTTGGCATCTAATTGACTGTAAATCTTACTTTGTCTCCTGAGATTTTAAGATAATTGGCATCTGCAGTAGTAACTATACTTGCTGATGCTTCACTTATTCAGTCTCCAGGTACAGTTTATTTCTAAGATCAATTAGGGCAACTGGATTATATGTCGTTGTTATTTTATTAGAAACTGTTTTAAATACCTGTAATTGCATCACCGGACTTTGATACCCGTGATGTAATATTTCCTGCATTCATATCGTCAACGTAATTTTTATTTGATAAATCTGATGTAACTGATTGAATTGCCGTAGTTAATATCTTGCTCGATCCAATTTCCAGATTTCCCGCCATAGTGTCGCCGGATTTTAACACAACATTGTTCTTGACAAACTTTACATTTGTTACAAAATCATTGCTGGTCAACGTTGTCATATCAAGTTATGCAATAAACATATATGTATTGATGACCCTCCAACCTTGTTTGAAACACAGAAAGAGATTCATCTGCTCTCCAGTGGCAAAGCCCCCGGCTCAGACGCCATCCCAGCAGAAGTCAACAAGGAAGCAGCACAACCCTGATAGAAAGGCTCCACAGACTGTATTTTCTGATGTGGCAGCAAGAGATACTCCCCAAAGAATTCAAAGATGCTTTCATAATCGACCTGTACAAGCATAAAGGAAACCGACAGGCCTCCGACAACCATAGGAATCCTTGCTCTCAATCGCAGAAAAGATACTCGCCAGAATCCTACTGCACCTTGATCAGGGATTCCTGCCTAAAAGTTGTGCGGGACATGTTGTACGCATACCAGACCACCTGCTGCCTAAGAAACTCTTCCATGGCAAGCTGCAGCTAAGACAACGATCCCAAGTAGGTCAGAATAAACGCTGCAAAAACAATTTAAAAGCTGCATTGAAAATGTTCAATATGAAACCTGACTCATGGGAGCAAACAGCCAGCGATCGAGTCACTTGGCGTTCCTACCTGCACAAAGGCTCCAAGCTGTTCGAATCTAGCAGGACAGCAGCTGCCGCAATAAAGAGGCAAGTGAGAAAAGCACGCTTCAGCAATCCACCCTGGAGATGTCCCACTCATCCCTTGTCCCTTCTGCAACCGAAACTTCTTTGCGAGGATTGGCCTTATCCACCTGCACATACACAAAACAGAACCAGCCCCCTCCAACTCACGCATGACTAGAATGGTCTTCCTCGACTCGACCGGCGAACAACAACATATAAACATTTAATTTCGGAAACCGGAAATGGATGACTGTAATGTAGTTTTGGCTGCTTTCTCTTTTTACCAATGTGGCTATGCAGCCAACATTAAAGTTTTATATTCTAACAGGCGAAAGACAGTGACGTGTGTTGCAATGGCAGATCATAGTTTGTTGCTCCTTTGAACTGTATGTTCACAAGGACAAATGATTCTGATAGAAATCTCTGATTTCTTTGAATTTGGTATAAACAAGGAGATGATTAATCAGGCACACTTCGAATTTTTTAAGTTAAATATATTTATGGTTGCGATAACTATTACTGTAGTCGTTATCTATTGGCGGGATGGGGAGTTGTGTAAAAAAGGCGCACTGCGTCCTATCAGAACGTCGTAAAAGCCGACTAAGTTGAGGCAACCTGTTTGCCGTGGGTTGCGTCTTGTGTTGTTGAAGAAGAGGATCCTGGTAACTTAGGTGAGAAAGACCGATGGTAGCCACTCCTAATCATCACATTATTTTGACCTCAAGTTTAGTTGAACAGGTTGTTAGTAAATCACTGTCAGTAAATAGGACGGTCAAGTCAAGCTTCAGAGGCTATATTACCAAAGATAATTTCATTGATATTCATATTTTATAAGGTCACCACTAAAACAAAATAAAATAAACGAAAGAGTAACGTTCTTGGAAAGTTGCAAAGATATAATTTGAGGGTGGCTTTATTTATTATGAAATAAAGTTTCTTTTCTCAACTATATGACTTCAAGTATTCATGACATATTCGGTTCAAGACAGTTGGGGAACACAGGTGGCAAATATTTGCGTATGGAAAGAAATAAGAAAACGTTAACCAGTGGTGTGGCACTTGCTTTCACAAGGACCAAAAATATTGCAACTAGTGACACTGAGGATAAGACCCTTCCGAATCTGGAATTAAGCTAACCAACTTTCCACCTTTCTGATAGTTAAAGCACTTCAAGGCTTGGCTGAAGAATCCGAATATAAACAAATTCTTAGCTTAGGCCTTTTACGTCTTGAGTGTAGCTAGAAAACAAACTTTGATAATCTACGTATCTCTATGTGATAGCTAGAGATACCAATTAAGGTATTTCTAATAACTCTCTTGCTTCCTCAGGAGGGTTTGTATGATTTAGATGCTTGCAGTAAGACTGAGACTGAGAAACCAGAATATAACACTGGCGAAAATAATTAATATTTGCCAACAAACACCTATATTCAAATGTTTTACCTTTTTTGATATTCTTTAAAATAACACAAATTGAAAATTACCATTTAGTGCACGAAGTCTACGTCTAAAGTAGCTTAGTATATTTTTCCGCAGTGCTTGTGTGACAAGTCCATGTCTAGAGTTCTTTAAATGTGTTCCGCTGTAAAATTTAACGAAGTCCATGTCTAGAATTGTTTGATATGTTCCGCTGTAACATCACAAAATACATGTCTAGAATTGTTTCATTTATCTGTTCTGCTGTAACATGTGACTAAGGCTGTATCTAGAGTGGTTTAATATATCTGTCGCACTAGAAAATTCGAGGAGGTCATATCTAGAGTGGATGGTTAAATCTAGTTCACTGTGCTCATCAGTGCAATAACAGTAGCAGTAAAAGCTCTATTAGTTCCTATAGGAATATTTGTAGTAGTATTGTTACTACTAACAATATTAGTCCTGGTAGTAGTGGTCGTATTACATTGAGTAATTTTTTAAAGTAGTGGCACTAATTTCCATAGTAGCAGTAGTAAAAGACATAGTAATAGTAGTGCTAGTAATACTATAGAAGTAGCAATGGTAGTAGTAGTAGCGCTAGTAGTAATAGGAGTAGTAAACCAATTATTGGTAATCCTATTAGTAGTTGTAGTTGTATACCTTCTAGTATAAGTCCTAAACGTAGTAGTAGTAATTGTAGTAGTAGTAGTATTAGTAGTAGTAGTTGTTGATGTTTAAGTACTTGTACTAGTAATAGAAATAGTATTAGTCCTAGTATCGTTCTAGCATTCAAGTGGTAGGAAAATTAGAAGTAGTTCTATGAGTACTAAGATAATTTTAAAAATAGTTCTAAGAGCACTAGTAGTAGTAGAAGAAGTAGTAATAGTAACTGTAGTAGTAGGTGTTTAAGAAGCACTAGTGCCAATAGTGGTAGTAGTCCCAGTAGTTGTTCGTTCAGTTTTAGTAAAAGTAGCCGTTATCGTGTTAATGGTAGATCTAGTAGTGCTATTAGTAGAATTAATAGTAGTTTTAGTATTTGGTAGTGGTAGTAGTTGTAGTAGTCATATAGTAGCAGCAGTATTAATATCAACTGTAATAGTAGTTTTCGTAGTTTTTCGTTCAAATCGTCCAAGTGGTAGAAATAGAAGTTATGCTAGTAGTAGTTCTAGGCCCAGTGCTAGTAATTATCACATTACTGTTAGTATTAAGGGTTCTAGGTTTACTTGAAGTAGTAGTACTAGTTATAGTAGTTCTTGTAGTATTTGTATTTGTATTAATAATAGTATTTCTATTAGTATTTACATTTGTATTCCTAATAGTAGTTCTATTAGCATTTACATTTGTATTCCTAATAGTAGTTCTACTAGTATTTGCATTTGTATTCCTAATAGTAGATCTAGTAGTATTATTCTTAGTATAAGTAGTTCCAGCAGTACTTGTAGTAGCAATTGAAGCAATATTTCTAGAAATAGTGGTCAAAATAGTAGTTGTAGTTTGTAATTATTTGTAGGAGTCTTGTAGAATCAGTCCATTCAGTAGCAGTAGTAGTAGCAGTTGTAGTCATAGTAGTAGTATTAGTAATAGTTGTAGCTACACTATCGGTATTACTAGTAATATAATTAATCGTAGTAGTTGTCTAGTAGTTCTAGTGGTTCTTGTAGCAGTAGTAGTATTCCTAGTAGCAATTCTAGCAATACTAGCAGTAGTAGTAGCAGTCCTAGTATTAATTGTAGTAGTTTTATGTATATTAGTCGTAGCAGTCTTAGTACTAGTAGTAATATTAGTAACAGCTGTCATAGTCGTGGTAGCTGTAGTAGTATCTCATGTTGTAGTAGACCAGGCTTTAATAGGTATAGTAGTAGCAGTAGTAGTCAAAATGGTAGTAATTTTAATAGTAACTTGTAGAAGTGGTAGAGCAAATAGTACTAATAGTAGTAGTTGTAGTCCCAATTGCATTTGCGGTTGTAATTATGGTTGTAGAAGTCCTAGTATTTGTAATGGTAGTAATGGCAGCAGCAGAAGTAGTAGTAGTAGCAGTAATAGTAGTAGTAGTACTAGTAGCAGTAGTAATGTGAAAACAGGTAGAAATAATACTAGCAGTCCTAGTATATTTTCTTTTAAGTCTAGTAATATTAGTAATACTGCTTGTAGTAACGCCAGTATTCATAGTAGTACTTATTTTAATTGTACTTGTAGTATTATTAGTATTTCTAATAGGTGCAGTAATTGAGCTCATAGTAGTACTTCTAGTAGTATCAGTAGTAGTAGTCATAGTGGAAGTAATTCTTGTAGTACTTGTAGCAATAGTAGTGAAGTAAAATATAGTAATAGTCACAGTAGTAGTTGTTGTTGTTTTAATATTTTTAGTTGTTATAGTAGTAGCAGTCATAGTAGTAGTTCTACTATATGTAATGGTACCAGTTTTATCCATAGTAGTAGTTACAGAAGTACTAGTAGTATGATAATAATAATAGTCACCACAGTGGTAGTTCTAGTAGATCTCATAATAATAGTTATCTAGTAGTTAGCTTTAAAGGTACCAGTACCAGTAATGATATTCCTAGTATTAGTAATAATAGTAGTCCTAGTAATAGTAGTATAAATTGTGGTTGCCCTTTTGTTAGTTCTGGTAGTAGAAGCAGTCTTAGTATTAGTTCTCTTATTTATTTTAGTTTTGTCAATAATACTGCTAGCAGTAGTTCTACAACTTATGGAAGCACTAGTAGTAGTAGCAACAATAGTCCTAATAGCAGTAATTGTAAAAATATAATTAGCACTCTTGCAAGAACTATCAGCTGAAATCCAAGCAGTATTTCTAGTAGTACTACGTGTAGTAATTGTAGTAGTAGCATTCCTAGTAGCAATTCTGGCAGATCTGGTGGTTATAGTCCTTATAGCAGTTATATTAGTACTAGCGGCATTAGCAGTCCTAATAGTATTTCCAATAGTAGTAAAATTTGTAGCAATAATATAGTTCATACTAGCAATTCTGGTACTAGACTAGTGATCAGTATAGTACTTCTGTTAATTGAAAGGAAGTTCTGATAGTCCTAGTAGTATTTCTAAAAGTACAAGTAGTATTAGTAATGGTAGTAGCTATAGTAGTTTTTGTAGTGATAGCAGTAGCAGTAGTAGTACTAGCAGTGATAGTAGTATTAGTATTAATATCAATATGTCCTAGTAATTGTTCAAGTAATCCTAGTGGTAGTTCTAATAATTTTAGCTATAATAAATGTAGTAATAGCAGTCCTAGCAGTAGTTCTAGCATTTCTAGTAGTATTATTGCTAATATTTGTTTTAGTAGTTTTAGCAGTAGTAGTAATCCGAGTGGTGATTTTCTTAGCAATACTACTAATGTTGTTGTTAAAGCTGCTCAATTAGTATTAGTATCTGTAATATGGTAGTAATTTTGCAAAAAGTTGCATCATAGCAGTAGTACTAGTAGTACTTTTAGCAGTAGTTTAATAGTAATTGATGTGAAAATAGTCGTTTAAAAGTGGCTAAAGTAGTCACACTAGTTATTGTAATAGTAGTGCTATTACTCACTTTATCAATGATTATAGTAATACCTGTAGAAGTAGTCCAAGTTGTAGTTTAGCAGTAATTATAGTCTTAGTAGTAGTTTTGGTAGTTATAGTATTCATAGTATAAATGTATCACTACTTGAAGGTTTTGTTTTAATGGTGCTAGCAGACCAAGTAGAAGTTGTCGTAGTGGTAATACCACTGTAGTAGTATTAGTAGTAATAGTAATAGTAGTTGTTCTATTAGTCGTTAGAAGTCCTTGTAAAAATTCTAATGGTACCTGTATTAGTTGCAGTCCTAGTAGTACTCTAAGTGTTTCTAGTAATATAAATCCTAGTTTTAGTTCTATTTATAGTAATATTAGTATTATTAGTCGTAGCAGTAGTTCTAATAGTACTTGTATTTGTAGTCCATGTAGAAGTTGAATAGCCATAGAAGTCATGGTAGACCTTCTAGCAGTACTAGTAGAAAAACGTCCTAGTGTAGCTTAAGTAGCTCTTGTAATACTAATATACTAGTAGCAGTAGTCATAGTGGTAGTAGGAATTCTACTAGTAGGACCAATAGTACTCCTGATAGTAGTAAGATTAGTAGCGTACTAGTAGCAAGAGTGGTAGTGGTCATAGAAGTAGTTTTAGAAGTTAATTTTAGTGCTTGCACAAGTAGCAGTTGAAGTAATTGAAGTGGCAGTTATAGTAATAGTTCTAGTAGTAGTAGTAATAGTAGTAGTAGTTGTTGTAATAGTCATTGTTTAGTAATCCTAGTAGTAGTAGTAATTCCAGTAGTATTTGTAGTAGTTGTAATAGTTTTACTTGTAGTAATGTTATTCCATATAGCACTAGCTGCTCTAGTGGCAACAGTCGTAGTAGTTTGACTAGTAATTCTACTAGTAGTAATCCTGGTAGTAGTAGTAGTAGTAGTAGTAGTAGTAGTAGTAGTAGTAGTAGTAGTAGTAGTAATAGTATAGTAGTCAGTGTAGTAATTCTAGTAGTTCTTGTAGTAGTGACAGGCCTCTGTAGTAATTCCTGTGGAGCAAATAGCAATAATAGTAGTGGATCTAGTAGTACCAGTACTACTATTAGTGGTCCTAGTGTTAGTAATTCCAGTAAGTAATTGTAAGAGCAATCATTGCAATAGTTGTCTTCGTAGCAGGAAAATAGTTATAGTTATAGTATGATGTCTGCGGTTTTGCAGTGTATAGTGATGTCTAGCACTGAAGTATCATGCAACAGACATTTGTCATTATCCATATCCAATCACATTATCCTGACACCAGGCTGCTGTTAGTACCATTTTGATATGTCTTTGGCATGACTTTGCCAGGGTTCGAACTTGCGACCTCCAGCATCTGAGATGGACGCTCTAACCACTAGTCAACCATAATATTCTGAATAGCCCTAGCAGTTGCTCAAGTAGTTTTGGTTGTAATAGTAGTAGCAGTTATAGTAGTATTTAGTCTAGTTGTATTTGTGGTAAGAGCATGTATGGGTTACTGTAGTAGTTCTAACAGTCCTTGTGGTGGTAGCAGTAGCAATGCTACAAATAGTCATCTAAGTAGTAGTTGTTGTAGTAATATTAAACCTTGATACCATAATTAGTGTGGCCATACTGGTACATGAAGCAGGAGTCCTAATGTTATTTTATTAGTTTTGGTAGTGGTAGTGGTAGTCCTTGTAGTTGTTCTAGTAGAAGAAATGGTTGTGTACATGACACCTTTTGACAGATTTTAGTGATTTTAAGCCAACAAACATAGCAACTTGGGTAAACTACTGTGTAGCAGTACAGAAAAGGTAAGTCTTTCACTTCTTCTAACAGAAAAACTAAAATACTTGTACATGATTTCACTTAATATCACTGCAGAATCAAGAATAAGGCATCATCATGTTACTATGATATCATGTTACTATGGTATCATCATGTTACCATGGTATTATCATGTTACTATGATATCATCATGTTACTATGGTATCATCATGTTGCTATGGTATCATCATGTTACTATGGTATCATCATGTTACTATGATATCATGTTACTATGGTATCATCATGTTACTGTGGTATCATGTTACTATGGTATCATCATGTTACTATGATATCATCTTGTTACTATGATATCATCATGTCCCTATGGTATCATCATGCTACTATGGTATCATCATGTTACTATGATATCATCATGTTACTCTTTTTCCACATACCTTAATCTTAACATTTTATAGACAAACATATTTTCTGGCCAACTTCGATCGTATATTATCCAGGACACCTACCAAGTGAGACCTTAAACAAATGGTGCTCACCAGCACTTATGAAAGATTAACTAGCAAGCTTAGACTTTGTGGGTAGTAGGAATTATCAAATATCTTTGCATTAAATAATCCCCTTTAATTATCTAAATATAAATAGGTTTAACTGGATAGCTGCTAAGAAACTTAGCTTTCTCGAAAAAAATAACAGTTGCAACTCTCAAAACATCAATCAAAAAAAGGGCTTCCTAAATATCAAGTTTGACCCACACCATAAGTAATAGTGTGAAAGTAAGTGACTTTGTGATAAAAGACTTCTATTAGTAAACACCAAAGTCACTGATGGCTAAGACACTAAGACCATGGCATCACATTATACCATTAGTATTAGTGTGAAAGTAAGTGACTTTGTGATAATAGACTTGTATTTGTAAATACCAAAATCACTGATGACTTCGACACTAAAATTATAGCATTAGCTCCATTTCGTAATCCGACATGGGTGCTATAAAGTACAATAAAAATAACAGAACTTTGGATTATTTATTTTACAAAAGACCATGAAACTGAATACAGAAAAGCTACTTAATTTTTATATTAAAAAAAATAAGTACAAGCTTTCAAAATGCGTAATAAAATAATGTTGAGCATTTTATAAAAGAATAAACTGTCACACATGGAATAATAAAAATAAAGATAAACAGACCATGATACAATATAAAGTTATAAATACTGCCAAAACAAATCCGGTAAATTCCTTTATGAAGAAGAAATTAATAGAATGATTCTTTACAAATTTGTGCCACATATCTCTCCATATTTGTTAATTAACATATTTTAATTACTGTCTGAAATTAAAGTTCATAAGGGAATATTAAAGCTTAAAAACTAGGTCTGATATGTTCGTGCTAAGCAGAACTACACTCGCAGTACACTGGCATGGAAATATCGTGAAAAGCCCACTTGCTCCTCAAGGTTGTGGGTAACAGGGGGTCAGCACAATTGGAGTCGTCGCTTGCCTTGAGTATTTTTATGTTTATGTTGACTGGTCTGCAAAACGCTTGTCCACCTAGGCAACTTGAATTAGAACAACGAACCTCAGTGATAAAACGTGGAAAGAAGTTTTCTCCGAGATCTCGCCATGCCATTTCCTGACGACATTGCCACGGCTGGATATGATCGTTACTGCGTATGCCAGTTACGCCAGAGCCCGGTCTGGAAATGCTAGGAGTACGGCATCTTGTGGACTGAGATAAGCAGTGATGTGCAATTACTAAAACAAGAAGAAAATTCTGAAAAGAGAAAACAAAATATTTAACCATTCGTGCCATACAATTTTTCCCATTGAGGCTATCTTTTTTCTACGTTATTTAAGGGAGATAACCTCTGCATAACTAGTTAGCTTCTCAATGGAGTTGGCGACGCCAATTTTGCAAGTGTACATAAAATCTGTTATCTATGTTATGTATTTTTGGCAGCAAATGATTCTTCATTTTACATAATGGTTGTTTGTGTGTGTATGTCTGTCTCTGATATTAATTTCGGAGCATCACGTGTTTCGGATTATTTTAATTGATATCAGATGATAATATATAACAGATGACGCAGTTTTATTGACAGTGTTGTCATGCTTTGTGCAAGTGAAGAAAATCCTTCGCGCTTGTCTAAATCCCGTACGTATACACATTATCAGATGACTTATCTCCGCCCAATTCGCATTTTGTTTTCCCTTTAGAAACCCATTAATGAAATAATTATCATTTTATCTGCTGAATTTAATGACAGTTTCTTTCATCGTTCTTTGTTTATTTCCATTATTGAATAATAGGTAAAAAAAAAATTGAATATACTGAAATCAGTATATTTAAAAATATAAATGTTTATATTTTGGGGCAGTAACATTTACCTAATTTAGAAACAAGATAGCATTAAATGTTTCTAACCCTGCCTTAAATACATCACATGGTGTTTGCATAATTTTCAGAATGGTAGAAAACTGCATTTTTTCATATGACCAAAAACCTTTAACAAAAATATACACAGAGATTAAAGGGGTATAGCATACACAGAGATTAAGGGGGATAACATACACAGAGATTAAGGGGTTAACATACACAGAGATTAAGGAGGGATACCATACATAGAGATTAAGGGGGGATAACATACACAAAGATTAAGGGGGATAACATACACAGAGATTAAGGGGGATAACATACACAGAGATTAAGGGGGTAACATTGATTCATTTTTAGATTATCTATTGTTGTTTTCGCCAATGGGCTATTTCCTGTGATCGGACGTTTCTGAAACAGACGACATTATAAAAAATGAAAGCAAACTTTGGTACTCATAAATAAACTGGCACAAAACAAATATCTGTAGCTATAAAAGTTTTAAGATTTGAATTTTGGTCCGGGTACAGATATGATTCAAAGTGCAAATGAACATTTAATAAAACTTACATTATTTACGAGTTGTTCCAAGATTTGTTCTTAAGGGCTGTGATTATACTGTAATATAACATATCCTGTCTTACTAAACTGCAGACTGGTGCTCTGGAAATAATATGTATCTTTGTGCTCATAGAAAAGAGATACAAATATTAGTAACAGACTTAACTTCAGACGACCTATGCCAGTTTCGCGGATAGGTTGCATTGTCTTCTAATATAAAATATCATTTCACCAGGACAAAATACCCATGCCGTTAGCTTGTATTTCGAGATTATACACAATATGCAGTATGGAAACAGTTTTATGATGGATAATTACGAAACAGTTCGATCACATTGTTTATTCAATTCCTAAAATAGCATGGTTCAAATGCACACTATTGCAAGACTTCTATTTCTGCCCTTCTACGATAAGTAAATAAAGTTCTCTCGTTTACGTTAAGTAATCAGCGTTATTTCCATTACGTGATTAGCGTTCTCTTCTTTAAGAACATTTTAAGCAAAATATTTTGGGCAAATGATGACAAAACTAATATTTAATCGGAGGAAAAGATATTGATACTTTCCATGACAGAAATATCTCCAGAAACAAAATATATTCCTTTTTTTGCAAAATGTATAGCAAAATTAATATTTTCGATAAAGTTTCTGGCCTTAAGTGTAATTAGGATTTTGCTATTTACAGTCCATTAACGTTGACCTTTATCAAAACGTATGGCACATGACATAATGTAACCAAGAATTTACTATTATACATACGACGTGTATATCCAGCTAAAAACTCTAACTCGTACTGGAGTAAACGCGTATATGAAGAGATATATTCAGTTCGTAAAATGGGATAAATGGGAAAGTACCCGGTAGATACCGTTTATGTTGCCATAGCGGCAAATGTGAGTAGGTATACTGGTGTGATGTGCCTTGAAATGGTAGTTCGACTGGCCTCAGGTAGGCAGTTAAAATAGATCCCCGTATATCCAGCTAAAAACTCTAACTCGTACTGGAGTAAACGCGTATATGAAGAGATATATTCAGTTCGTAAAATGAGTACATACTGCAATATAATGAGAATCCTAATGTAGTAAAATAAGGCATTACCGAAGTACGAATATTATTATATATTTTGAAGTTTGAATATTTCTCTCGAAGCCTGCTACAACTGCGGAAATTTTCTTCCTCTTTCATGCTGCAATCGTCGTTACAAGCAACAATTAATTTAATGAATAGTTTGATGGAAAAATTTATTAAATTCTGAATAGCATTTGGTCTCGGACACACATTTCGTAAAAACATATTCCAAATCAAAAGAAGACAAGAATAATGAAATTATATTTTTAAAGATTAGTAATGTTTTGATTAACAATTAACGATGTTTCCTTTAACCTTGATTGTATTGTTCAAAGTATCACTTAATATTGCTTTTTTAAATATTCAAAGAATTATGATGTCTAGAAATTTGCAATTATATGTATATTATCTTTAGTATCATCGATTTCGATACGAAATTTTCTGATACAAATGTTGAGAGGAATCAATAGATTCTTCACTTTCTGATCAATATTATTAACAAGGATCTTTCTCAAGCATAACTCAATAGAAGTAATAACAGTCACTGACAGCAATAAGTGTGAATATTTTTGTCTCTAATTCAGAGGGAAAATTCTTACCACAAACGACTACCTGGTATAGGTTCATCAATCGTGGAAATACTATTTTTCTTAGGTTAGTATAATCCATTCCGAGACAAAGCGTGCTGCACATGCATAACGTGAAGAGAAGGAAATGTATAGTTTTTTGTTGCTCTGATGGCAGATGTTTACAAATTCTTATCTCCATTTATGAAGCGAACTATTAAATAAATAATAACTAACCAGTCTTGACTTTCTGACAGTTATCGTTGAACTCCATTGTTAATTTGCCCAGATCACATCTTGAATGTTAGATATTAGAGAAAGCTTTCGAGTTCTCAAGCATTTTAAAATCAAGCACCTGGATATTAGTCCATAATTGACACTTACACTTCAACAATTTTCATAAAAATGACGCTCCCCACACCTCACCTCCCGTGTATTACAAACCCAGTTCCAGAATTGTTGCAATCTCGAATCATTGTAACATCTCATCTCGTGCACCGTTGAGCCATTTGTGTATTTACGTATACATCTCACTTTATCAATGAAACTATATATATATATATATATATATATATATATATATATATATATATATATATATATATATATATATATATATATATATATATATATATATATATATATATATATATATATATATATAGGGGATACAAGTTAGGGGTGCGATTTTAAAATATGTAAAATCCCAAAAGAAGTTATGGTATCTGACTTGATTAACGATGACTGGACGAGAACGTGCATGATGGAGCTGATAAGTTTCATCGTAAATGAATGTTTGCCGTCTAAATCACGTGGTATCAAAAACGCTAACATCATTAATGAGCATCATGACCTGTCTCTAAATGGATAGTAATATGAAAATAATAAAACAAATTCTATGACAATGGATACTCAGTCTAACAGAGGAATTGTCCAACGTATGATCACGTGTACTGTCAGCTTAATATCAGAATAAAAAGTATTTATCGTTCTTCCCACGTCATTGTAAAGTATTACTTGATTATCAATTTGAATATATCACGTATGTGTCACAATGATGATTTACACATTTTCAAGATACAAAGGCTCTTTAATTAGTTTGCATTAGTGTCATTAGTTAGAGCGTGTTTCCAACTATCATCGTGTTCAAATTAGCATTCACCTGTCTTGCAGGTATGTTTGACAATGTCAGCTGCTGTCACATTCAGTTCTAAATAAACAGTACTAGTTTCTCATCTGCGTCTGTGTGTGTCTGTGTGTGTTTCAGATACACACGTATTGATAAAA
This sequence comes from Potamilus streckersoni, assembly GCA_016746295.1. Classification (NCBI taxonomy): domain Eukaryota; kingdom Metazoa; phylum Mollusca; class Bivalvia; order Unionida; family Unionidae; genus Potamilus; species Potamilus streckersoni. Next base: position 396,355 of record JAEAOA010000907.1, read on the forward strand.
TTCGAACTAAATTTATATTTTTTCTCACTGATGAGAATAAACCCAAGCAAAAATGCGAAGCAATCAAACTTGTAGTTGTTGTATTGTTTGTTACATGCATTGTTAATGACATCGATGAATGAGCACTAATATTGCCCCACTGATGTGTCCATTTTAAGCTTAAATTTGTCGCTCAGCTGTAATTTAGAGAAAACCGTATGACATAAATGACACTCGTTTCGATCAAATTTATTTGGATTCCTTCATTGAAGAAGGCACTTTTTCACTGTTTGGCACGTGACAGAGGGAAATTCTGCACAATCAAGCAACTTAAAGAATATGATGTATGAGATATTAAGAACAAAGTATTAAGCGTGCATTAGAAAATCTTTGTAATTTCTAACAATAATTTCATTTTGTCTCGTATACGTTACTTACATCTTGTAAATGCAGGAAAACAGAGGAAAATTTAGTGAGATCTAAACACGCATGTATGTTATTGCAAGTGTAAATATCATTGTTATAAGTTGTGAAAATCTCAAAGTAATTTGGCTGACAAAAGTCTTACAATGTAAAATCTATAAATTAAAGACCATATTTCATATTAGCAACATATTTCATATAAACCACATAATTTGTTATAAGTACCTATACGTTTTAATTACGAAAAGAAAGGACCAAGGCCTATGTTTAGCTGAACGATGTTTATACTTTAAAATTAACGGTCCATTTGTCTTGCTTATCTTTCCTTTGTACCAAAATAGTGTGTGTGTGTGTGTGTGTGTGTGTGTGTGTGTGTGTGTGTGTGTTTGTGTGTGTGTGTGTGTAATTTGAATTTGTAACGTAGCATTTACAATTGTTCTCGGCGAATGTGGATATGTGAAAGAGCTTGCCAGTAGCTTCTCGTGGGTCGGTGGTTCTTTCCGGTGATTTCCCGGTTTCTTCCTCCACCATTAATACTGGCCGCCATGTATAGCCTTTCCTGTGCTGAAAAATGGCGTTAAACCCCACAACAACAACAACAACAACAACAATTGTTCAGTCATATTGCTACGATGTCTGCAGTGTAACAGTTTATAGTGATGTCTAGTACTGATACATCATGTCGCATCCACAACACCGATGTATACCACTAGATTTTATTAAGTGCTTCATCACGAAGGTACAGTCATGCGGATTGGGTCTGAGTTCGCTATTCATTGGCTATGGCATCTCACTCACATTTTCTCTCCGTGACGTTTGCTCCTAATAATTGACTAATTATTTCGTGCTAGATAATATTTCCGATTTCAACAAATTCCAATAATCAAACATGTAATCAGACAAGCCTACAAATTGCTTAAGCTAAATGCGCATCTCTTTAATTTTATTACAGTATTATATGCCTGGTTAGATATAAATGTACCGTCAATCTTGACATGCTATATCATTATTATTGTGAATACTTTATTAAAATAATATGACGTATGTCATCATAATCGTGATTAATTAATCTTCTAGATTAATTGGTACCAGCTGAGTTTCTTTCTCTGTCAATACGCATACTTTCTCGTTTTATCTCTTTTATGCATATGAGAGCAAAACGGAGAATTTCGATGAAAGTCTGTATCAATTTTAATTCATTTAAAAGACGGGGATTATTAAATTTTATCTTTTCTTTTATAAGAACGCTAATGATTTAAGTATGGAAATTCCTCACAGATTTACTGTTGAAACAACACAATGTTAAAACAATATTTATGTATACATATTAATGCGCAATGGGCGGATTACAATTTGATATAAAGGCACTATTGGTGCATTAAACAGCTGAATACCAACAATTGATAAGTCAAACTATTTTGACATATTAAACTATTTTTAACTATATATATATATATATTTATATAAATCTATATATATATATATATATATATATATATATATATATATATATATATATTTATATATATATATATATAATTGTTTCTAATTCAGATTTATGATTAAACGTATGCTAGAAAATACTTCATACCTGCAGAACTCTGCTGCTGTAGAGGAAAGACCTCAACATGTTTTGTTTTTTTTTGATGATACACTTTGCTGTTCTGTCAATGTCAGCCTTTCTTGTCCACGATGTGTTTCATGCGACATAAGATGCGAAGCCGATACAGTTTATATAGCACATGCATTGCCAAAAAAACAGCGCGTATTGATTTAAGACAGTTACAAATATTACGTCTCTGCAGAAGAAAAAAAAAATTATTCAACCAGTTTAGTCTAGCAGGCTATATTATAAATAAGACTAACATTTGCATAAGACACATGTGTGTGATTTTGATTTTTAACGTAGCTTTAGCAATTTTACCAGTACTATGTGGCTATTTAGCGCCAAACATTAGGTTATATCCTTTTACATTTAAAACTGGTAAAATAATTTTATCGACCAGCGATTGGGGTCCAAACAGTTAAAGGTAAAGCGATAAAAATGTGAACGATGGTAAAATATTAAAAGTTTCCCGATCAACGGGGTGTGCAAAAGTATGATAACGAAAACATATGATTGGCAATTAAAATCTATCGACTGCATAAATATAACACAAAACTGAACAAAGTGATAAAATAAAAGCTATAACTTAAACACTGATGTATTTGTCATGCATCTTATGTCAAAACCCTTCCTTTACATGACACGATATACATGGATTGGGGTATACACGATATTCATGGATTGGGGTATATAAGATATACATAGATTGTGGTATACACGATATACATGGATTGGGGTATACACGATATACATGGATTAGGGTATACACGATATACATGGATTAGGGTATACACGATATACATGGATTGGTGTATACACGATATACATGGATTGGTGTATACACGATATACATGGATTGGGGTATACACGATATTTGGGGTATACACGATATACATGGAATGGGGTATAATATTTATTTTATACTATTTAAAAATTAGGTCATATTAAGCAAATAAAATCCAAAATATTGAAATTAAAAATATAAGAACCCTAACTGATAAAAGAGCGTTGCATGTACTCAATGAATATAAAATTGTTTCAATATCAGACGGCTTTCTGCGGTATCAAAAATAGTGAATGGTCTATACTAACCAATAAAGAAACACAATTTCATAAAATTACTATTTTTTTTTATTGCAGTAGATGTTGAATGTACTCAATACTTTAATATTATCGTCTTCAGTAAACTCAACTAATAAACACAGAAATTGTCTTGTTACCGGTATGAAAAAATAACTATTTTGATAGATAAGGTGACAAGGCCTGTACCTTGTGTATGGCTTGTTTCTCTCTTACAATTTTCCAACAACACCTCCTAACTTGTTATGCTGAGTTGCTGTCTTGTCTAATCTTCTTTAAAATATCCTTGACTTAAATTTAGTTGTTGTTATATTTACTTATATAGAGACACAACTGAAATACAAAACTGTGAAAACGCAGACTTACGTTCACAGTGAGAAACAAGCAATATCTCACTTCAAGATTTTCTAATATTACGGACAAACCAAACTTCCTTGCAATAGGAGGTATTCTAATTGCAGTTTGGGTGATATGTCCATATTTTCTTTTTTTACATCTTATTTGTATATTTTGTAGGACAAAACAAAATTATTGTAATATGTAAGATTAAGATTGTAGAGTCACAAAGCGATCTGAAAATTTAAGTTGGGTTTTATTTACCAGAAAGGGTAGGAATTTTAAATTTAAAAAAAATACATTTAAAAGCATCTTTATATTCTGAACTTTTCAAAAAGTAGATAAATGTTTTTTTAAGTGTATTTTTTATTATCGGCCTTATAGACCATAATATAGTCTATAAGGCCGATAATAAAAAATACACTTAAAAAAACTTTTAAAAAAAACTTTTATATATATAATTTGTTGTCATTTGTAAGAGGGTTTTGAAGCGTTTAATCTCTATGCTTTTCATGAGTGACTTAGAATCTTGTAACAAGTCTATAAATGCTAACTCATGAGTGTCCACATTTAATTATGTGTCCATATTTGCATAATTGTCCATATATTGGAATGCGTTCAGATTCTCCAGATAATCTTTCGGTGGCCTTTGTTTCATTTCCTGAACATTTGATCTTTTTTGTCATTTAAATTATCTCGAGAAACAATTGATTTCTTTTGTTTGTTTGTTCCTGTAACGGGCTTTATCCACTCTATGTTAATTTAGTACTGTTGAAATGTACTGCTGAATTAGAACTCCATTGAACAATATAACAAATAATCACATTTCAATAAGATCTACTTCCACCCGGTTACAACATATTTTGTGTCTCTCTCCATGTATCACATCTTTGGTATGCGTGTGATGCATTATGATTTGCTTCGCTTTATTTGTTATGAAACGGTGTGTGAGTGTGTGAGTACATACGTGCGTGTATGTGTTTGTGATTTTTATTTTCAACGAAGCTTTAACAATTTTCCATTTGTATTCCTACCATGTCTGCAGTGTGGCATTTTATAACGATGTTTTCTTTACTGAGTTGGCATTGAGCATGACGTCCTACCCAGTGACATTATCCTGACAACAAATCACCCAGTTCAAACACTAACCTCTTAAAGAGCACCTAGCAAGGCAGCTGCTAGTACCATTTCTAAAAGTCTTTGGTATGACTCCGCCGGGGTTTGAACCCACAACTTCACGCGTACCATGCGGACGCTCTCACTGCTAGACCACCGGAGTGGTGAAACGGAAATGATCGACTGTGGTAATTCCTATGTAACAAAGTCAATACAACGCCGCAACTCTTTTCTAAGACGCGTCAACAAATAAAAAACCGCCATCACACTAGATTAATTACGTGTACGGATTTCTAAAATAATTTAGGTTTTACTAAAGGCATGGTTGCTATATTTTCACCAAGCAGCAAAAGTCGTTCGCTACAGTGTTTCCTTTCTTTACTTTTCACTTTATTGTTGTTCTTATTTTTCCAAGTATATTAATAACTGACCCCAAAAATGCATCATGGTTGCATAAGAAGTTTTGTTAGGGTTTGTGGAAAAACTGACTGGTAAATAAATAATTAGATCCGATGGCAATTCAGGTCGTGTGCGTGTGTGTGTGTGTGTGTGTGTGTGTGTGTGTGTGTGTGAAACTGTGTAAGAATTTATCATGCTTGTAAAATAGGTAAAATATACCTATATTTTTGTTTTTAATAAAGAAATTGGTATTGGAAAAGTTTTATCCCAATGGTATTTTTGATCGCGTGAGCACGCATGTGTGTGTGTTTGTGTTTGTGTGTGCCAGCCAAACATATTGCATGAGCAATTGTATAGTTTGCGTCATTTTCCAATGAAGTCGTACTCAAATAAAATGGAATATATATATATATATATATATATATATATATATATATATATATATATATATATATATATATATATATATATAGATGCAATAAACTGACGACGAACAGTACGAAACTAGTAACTAAGGGCTGTTATTCGCCATATGATTTGTATTCTTTATGTATATATATATATATATATATATATATATATATATATATATATATATATATATATATATATATATATATATATATATATATATATAATTCATTTCAATGTACTTCTTATGTGTCGATGTTTAAAGTGTACAAAACTCTTAGATGAAGAGAACAGTTCAGGGACATTGTTCAGAACTGGAAATACACACACAATTTATTATCATGATTATCATCATTATTACATGCTTGCCGCACTTTACTCAATGTAGTTCTTTAATACACATGGACAAAATACCATCACGTCTTTGGTAAATGTGACAAATACCTCTTTCTGTCACCTATTTTGGCAATCGGAAAATAACCTATCTGGGTTTCAATGTTCTTCGCTCCGATATATATATATATATATATATATATATATATATATATATATATATATATATATATATATATATATATATATATATATATATATATATATATATATATATATATATATATATATATATCGATCGATCTATCTATCCATCAATTAGGATATTTTGTATTCCAGACAGAACTTGCAAAACAGCTAACAATAAATTTAAAACCATTGGACTTATATTCTTTTTCACAAGCAGAAAAGTCTATCTTTGGATTTTATGTATAATTTTTTTTCAATGCAACTGAGATTTGCGGAGAAAAACATTTAAAATGCTGTTAACATATGAAACCTTCTGGCATTACACACCTTGATGAATATTAGAAAGTTAATTTGAAGTTTTATTTCTAATTTATATTATAATAATGTTTTATGTACGTCTCTATTCTGAATATTTCATTTTATTGTTCTGTTTATTTTGATTGAAATTGTCAGATAGAAAGGGATTTTATATTAACAACAAAGACTGTCTCCATTTTAAATGTCTGTAACACGTCCTCAACTTCTACTGTATCGTTCTAATATGTATAGTTACACAGCGGTCTCGAAGTATATTTCTTTTATGAGTCAATCAACTCCTTCCGAAAATGTCCCAGACTTTAGCCCCTAGAAGTTTATCTTCCCTGGTGAAAGCCCCTCCAGGATTATTTCCACCCGAAAGCAGATTTTCTCACACGGTGGACATTTTACTTTAGAGCCTATAACCCATCTACCGCCGCCACCATCACCATCACCACCACCATCTCACATTTTTCCTTTAAATATATCTATCTGGCAGTTGGCATTTTAAAAATACATCTATGAAAATTAATGGATGTACGCGTTTATGAATTGTAATACATGAGCGAGTTTTTACTTACTGAAGCATGCAAAAAAAATGAAAATATTTAATAGGAAAGGTAATATCTGTAAGAGATTATACGTACTAAAATATGCGTTAAATATATCTATGTAATGTAATACATGAACGAATTTGGACACACTAGGGTATGCAATAAAATAATGCGCTGAAGTATATTTTCTATTAATATTTGGACTTTTAGAATCGGACAGCGAATATTTACTATTTTCACATAATTTTATCGCAATAAAATATATATTCTTTTCACGTTGTAACATTTTGCTTTGATGCAGAGTCGAGGATTTACATTTTTATTGAAGATATGGGCATTTGATTCACCTCTGGAGTAAAATGTACAGTCACAACTGAATACATTATTGTTGTAATGTTGTTATAAGCCAGGGTTTTTTGCTTGACCGAGCGGTGTCAAACCCTGGCTCGATTCCGGCTACAAGTCATATGTTTACCTCAAATTGCCAAAGACTTCTATATAACTTCAGTTGTAAGTTAGGACAGCCAGACGTGTCCATAAAATACATAAATTTTACTCTGATCAATGTAAAAGCACAGATTCCCATCTGGCTAAATATCCATCAACCACACGTTTGCACAGTTTCCCATTATCAACTTTCCCTACCCTCAGCAGTTTACGCCATAGAAACTCTTCAAACAGCCCATACCACATGGAACTATTTTAACTACGCCACCTTAGGCCAGTCAATCAATGGTTCCAAGACACATTATACCAATACAACAACATCACATTTGCCACCATGGCGACATAAACGGTATATGCAGAGTCCCTTCTCATTTTTATTATATTGTGTAATTTACCGGTTTCCTGCCATAGATACTGCCACTGCAGTCAAAACACCAAGATACTCTACTAGATTTTATTAGAAATTACATTATTCCAGGGACAGTCATGCGGTTTGAGTCTAAAATAACTACTAATTGACCATGGCATCATGAAAATTCTCTAACGCTTTCTCTCCGTGACATTTGCTCCTAATAATTGACTAATTATTTCGGGCTAAGGAATATTCTCCATTGTATCCAATTCCAATAATCAAAAGGTGGAATTACACAAACCTAAGAATTACTTAATCGGAGCGCTATAACCAAATGCGCATCTCCAAAATTTATTACAATATCTCTGGTTTTCTACAGAAACATTGTACTTTTTGGTAACTGAAAAATCATATATGTTTTAATCTGGATACGTTCTCATTAATTTGTATTAAATAAACATTCCACATTGCTCCATACTACAATATGCACAAGACTAAAAAAACACATTCATCAGCGAAAGCACATTTTTTATCACAACCGGCCAGTATACAACATGAATAAAATCTTTCAATTATCTCCCTTTTGCATTTACCTTCACAGCGGTGTGAAAACGCAACCGTTAATATAAACAATTTAATTCGATTTCCTTTTCAATTGTCAACCTTTAAGTATCAGCAACTATTGTGCACTGGATTATTTTCAAAGACCAGACCGCTGGAATAGAGCACGGAAATAGTTAAGTATAACCATTAACTTTATAGCAATTTTTTCCTGAGAGAAACATGCATAAAATCTTCAGGCGATGAGCGGATCTAAGAATCTTTTTTAATCCATCAAGTTGTTTCCCACGATTTCTTCTGAGGTTGAATTGTTGTCATCGCAAAGACCTTATCACTCCGCTATCATTAAAACACAGTATCTTTCAATTTTTACTATGCTTTGTAATTCAATATAATTCGAAGGTACAAGTGTCCTCTTTATTGTCTCTTTCTTCCCCCTTATCAAATGACTCCTTCTAAAAGTGGCCACCATTTTCAAAGATCCTATCAGGATAGGTACAAATCATCATTAGCTTTCTTTTCATTTAACTGATGGGCATTTACCGTTTCACTAGATCGCTCCAGTGCTAGTGAGTTAGAATCCCGGTTGAGTCATAACTAAGACTTATAAAAATGGTAAAAACAGCTGCTTCTCTTGGTGCTCATCATTAAGAGGTTTGTTCCGCTTGCTGTCATGATAATATGACTGGATGGAAAGTGATACTGCATGTATGCGGCATGATGTCTGAGTGCTAGATATCAGTACAAACCGTCACTTTGCAGACATCGTAGAAAAGAAAGCTGTTTTGATAGCTTTATTCTTGAGATATGGACGTGTAAATCGCAGGACCTCTTTCCCGGTTCCTTTGATGAAACAAATGTACGCTGAAATCAGAAATACTTTGGAGTGGTGAGTTTTAAACTGATAATTAAATACGCATGACATATTTGAGAATCATAGTCATGCACCTAACTCAAAAACTAAGGTATTCCTAGGTGTTTGGCCAACAAGTACACATACGACGTATCTCCTAAGCATTAAACAATACCCAGCATAACTGGCATTTAGGCTAATGATGTGATATTCATTGACAATACCCAACATAACTGTCATTTAGGCTAAAAATGTGATATTCATTTGACAATACCCAGCCTAATGGGCATTTAGGCTAATGATGTGATATTCATTTGACAATACCCATCATAATCGGTATTTAGGCTTATGATGTGATATTTATTGGACATTACCCATCATAATCGGCATTTAGGCTAATGATGTGATATGCATTTGTCAGTACCCAGCATAATGGGCATTTAGGCTAATGATGTGATATTCATTGACAATACCCAGCATAATGGGCATTTAGGCTAATGATGTGATATGCATTTGACAAAACCCAGCATAATGGGCATTTAGGCTAATGATGTGATATGTATTTGACAATACACAGCATAATGGGCATTTAGGCTAATGATGTGATATTCAGTTGACAATAACCATCATAATGGGCATTTAGGCTAAAAATGTGATATGCATTTAATAATACACAGCATAACGTGCATTTAGGCTATGATGTGATATGTATTTGACAATACCCAGCATAATGGGCATTTAGGCTTATGATGTGAAATTCATTTAACAATAATCAGCATAATGGGCATTTAGGCTAATGATGTGATATGCATTTGTCAGTACCCAGCATAATGGGCATTTAGGCTAATGATGTGATATGTATTTGAAAATACCCAGCATAAAGGGCATTTAGGATATGATGTTATATGCTTAACGTTGTTGAAATAAATTTGTGTAACGTGATACTGGCATTAAGATGATGTCCTTTTCGTGCAAACGAAAGTTTAATTTCTTCTTCGTCTTCTCCTAACTTTTCGGACACAATGCCTTCTAAAAACTAAATTGATTCTCCTTGACCTTGACTTTCTTTAAGTTAATGTAAGGCGATTAACACTCTTTGTAACGATGGACGATATGTTTGGGTGTACGATCAAACAAATGTGATTTGTGATAGATCAAACGTCTGAAAATCTCAGATCAAACATCTGAAACACTCAATCCAGGAATCAACGTGTTAAAGGTTAAAGATACAAAACCTCCCAGCTCTGACGGTCTAATTTTTCTACAGTCGCTTTGAGAGCAGAGGAGGAGGATGAGAAGGAGGAGGATGAGAAGGAGGAGGATGTAGCCATAACTACGGTATTGAAAATTATGGGATTACTATCAAGGACACAATAATTTGATGTAAATTTAACGTTTGTTCAAAATTACACAAATATTTACATTTCAGGAATTTAAGCAAAATAAAAGGGATAAATAGCTCAAAGTATGTGTATCCCGCAAATTCTATATACACGTTCTTGTGTCCTTCATGAAGTCTCTGCAAAGTCCAATGTCTCTAATTTCTCTGATAATTTTTCCCCACATTCTTTTCTATTTGCATTTCTTCTGTCAGGTTCATCTACTACCATTGTTTCTTTAATTTCAGTATAACTTCTTTCACTGATTCTGAGTTCACTTCTTTTCTTGGATTATTGACAGAAAATTTATTTGACATAATTAACCACTTATCGCATTTAAGTCATAAAAGCCAGGCAAAGCGAAATGAAACGTGCATTCTTCTTATTCGTCTTTGACTGGTACAACTCGATGAGCTAGTGGTGGTATACTGGGTGGTTTGCGAGTGCATGGAGTAAAGAAGAAAATTCCTGATAAGGCACACAAACTGCATGACAATTGATAGTAGAGGAGCGGTAAGGTCGCACTGCATTGTTCATAAGTTCATTAACACTTGGAATTCAGGGTGTGGCTCATCAGAGGGTAACTGTGCACATGATTCACAACGATTTCTTTTTTGGTGAAATATTCACAGGTTTACCAAATAAATTCTGGTGGTTAAGGATATGGAATGCATTTAGACATCACCACACGGCACGCTATAGTCACAAAGGTGTTTTGTCTTCAGGCGATACTACCTTGTAAAATCATCTTTGCTGGTCGGCGTTTATATTCACAGTGATGTCTTTGTGTTGGAACTTTCCAGTTTTTATATACGTGTTGTGGCCTGGAAGTACACTTGCTTTTAGTTGACATTTTGATAGACGTTTTCTAAAAGTACGGCAAACGATTTATTAGTTGCCTAAACGTATAATTGTATTTGGTTTTAATGTCTTCATGGGACAAGACTTGATTTCTTCAGCCATAAAAGCACTTTTCAAGATATCAATGTTGACTACTTGACTCAATCGATAGTTTAGAGTCAGTCATTAGACCTTGCATCTGTTATGAATGTCTGGATGTCGGTTTTGGTATTGATATCCATTATTCCAAGGTCACCCGTTGCAATGCTAAAAAATTATCTTCTGGGTGCTCGTACATCCATGCAGGTAAACGGTCCTATTAGATTTCTGGGTGATTGATACCTAGGCGATGGGAGTACACAAAACTGTCAGTGTCAAAGTAAATGAATCGATCTCCTAAAAGTTATAAGGCATCATACAATTAAAAACTGGCACCAACTCTGATGTACGATGCAATGATGACATTTCCAAACTTGTCTTTAGGTGCAAACATTGACTCTTCTTTATAACTAACCAAATTAAAATCATAAGTACTGATCTCTTCATGTTTCATGGGTTTCTGTGTGTTGTCTATCTGTGCCGGATTTAGACAAAGCGAGGCCTTAAGCAATGGGAAGCTATAGAGACCATATTTGGTATAAAATAAATTTAAGGATACCCTTCAGACTAAGTTTAGATTCTGGGGCCCTAAGCTGGAGCTTGTTTAGCTTAATCCTAAATACGGTACGGGTTGTCTATCAGTTCAAATAGTTTGTTCAAGTTTGTTCTGCCAATTATTCCATCCTCTATAATGTCTGACCTTGCGCCAATTTTCGCATAAACAACGTGAAATTGCTATGTAATACGATTGTTCTCATTCGTTCTTTTTCACTTGTTCCGAAGTGATTTCTTTACCGGAGTGGTATAGGACTGTAGATGTCTCCTTGTATTATGTAGTCTGACAAGATGAAGTATAGCCACTAACTTCTTGTTTCAATGTGAGAAATTCGCTGATTTAGCCTGTGGAAATCCATGGAAGCGAGCCACCGTGCTTTTTATAATGTTCAGTGACCAAAAAAAGTGCCAATTTTGTATACTATAAAGAGTTGCTATCCACGATACAGAAAAGGAAATAATTCACTTTATATCACAGTGCGTTCTTCATCTTTGTGGCAACATAGTTGGTCTTGATTAAAAGTTTCAGCACTTACACGTTTTTACTAAAAATGATACCGTAGGATAGTATGGTAGAAGCGGGTTGGTGGTAAGACTGTATTTGATCAACTCGTCGTACTTGCAGATATAATCCACATGGATTTGTTCTATCAGCATGTCATGGTGTCTAGTAAGGAATCGAGAATATACCCGCGGATTTAAGGAATATATAGATGAGTTTTACGGATACAGCTTGCAAAAAAAACTGATAACTCACATTAGGAGTCATTCCATGCCAAACAAAGCACAACGCTTATCAATGACATTAACCTCATTACGCGCCAAGATTTCTTAAAATCCTCTGCGGCAACACTGATCCTGTTCATTCCGCAAAGATCATCCTGATCTACCCCATCTGGAAGGAATAGGCTATTCTTGATCCGTGCTAGCACCTTATGTACGACTTATACTGTAATCAGATAAAAGTGCGTGCGGTAAAAAGGCGCACCTATTATCACGGACATCGACAGACGTCTGCTCAAATCAGGAACTGTGATGTCTTGCGAATCCGACAATGTCCATCTCTATGGCACGACCTATTATCCTGAAAAGTATCTGGGCGTCCAATAAAACAGTTTAGGGTAAGTTTAAAGGTCTACTAGTGTACTCACATAGCTTTATGTGATAAATTAAATCTTGTAGATGTGATTTTGTTTAAAGGAATTCTGTCAAATAAATCATTACAATGAAAAAATTTACTACAAAACATCGATTTTTGTGTTGCACAAGGCAACACGCTCCAAGCCGATTTCGCGCTCGGTAATTTCCGGAAGACAAAGTAAAAGTGATGTGCTGTGAGGAACGGTTAATGTCTACTTTCGGTTGTTAGTTTCATTCAGTAGCTGGTACCGTGCGTTATCCGTCCAGTGACACGCGAGGTAATCGGTAGTGCCCATTTGAGACGACGATCTCAATACCGTCTATGAAATTAAAGTCATGTGATCTTAGGACCATCAGACGCCTCCTGTCAAATGCAGTACCAAACGTGTTTTCTCGCCATCAACAAAAACTACTGATTACGGCAGGGCCGCCTACATGTAGACCGAAAGAAACTTGCACAGGAGCGAGAGCTAGCGAGGGTAAAATATGTATCCATCTTTATCTTACCATTTCTTGAGTTGTCAGCCACTACCCCTCACCACAAATATATCTAGCAGAAGAATGATCAATGAGAGAGTGTTAATTAAAAGGGCTGGTGGGGTGTTTGTAAATAATATGCTCCACCTCTACCCCCAAAATGAATCCTGGTTTACCATGACCGCCGCGCGCGCGTACGTGCGTACGTGTGTGTGTGTTCCTTGGATTTTGGTTTTGCCCACAGCCCTATTATTATTCCCCACGCAAAAAAATAAATTCATTTGCATGTCCATGTTTATTTCGTTCCTGTTCAACAAATGCTCAAGCCAAAATGTTGTGAATGCTTGATGTATTGATTGAGTCCGACAATGTCCATCTCTATGGCACGACCTATTATCCTGAAAAATATCTGGGCGTCCAATAAAAGGCTAATTACGCCCATCGTGATGAGGTACTGGGAGTAAGTTACCTTGTTTCCCAGAATATACACAACTGTGACAATAGTTGATAGTCTATGACATTCAAGCTCACAACCCAATGTGTGTGTGTGTGAGTGTATATATATATATATATATATATATATATATATATATATATATATATATATATATATATATATGTATGTGTGTGTGTGTGTGTGTGTGTGTGTGTGTCTATGTGTCTGTGTGTGTGCTTTTTTGTTAGGTACCGAATGAGAATTTTGAGAACCAGCATCCAGAAGATAATACCAGAGAACCAAAGAGAGTAAATGATGTGACATTATCCTGTGATGCATTTTGATGTCTCAGTTAACTTTCCATTAATTTCCTGTTTACATGATTTGTATAGCTTCATAGTTGATATGGATATATAAGGCCTCACAGATTATATCAGCACATGAGTCAATAATTAAGTTATGTCAAACATTTTATTGCTGTAAAACTACAAATAATAAGTAAAGTAAAGAAATTTTTCTTGAGATTTTCCAAGATAATGGACCAATGATTTTATCAGAATATGTTATCAAATGAATGGTTTGGCTAAAAGTTCCACACTCAAGTAAAAATATGCATGTCCTTATCTTGCTTTCCTATACCGTATTTTAAGTTTTATTTGACTTGCCTTGAATCAGCCTCTGTATTGGTATCTACAGCCAATCCAGAGAAAATTTTGCTCGACGACCATTTATTAATCAGCTTTGTAATCCGTCTTGCGAGTTTTCGGATACTTTTAAATCTTTCACTTCCCCTCGGCATCAGAGGTCTTAATTTAAATTTTTGAATGCACTTTCACTTTCAGGTGGCTTTCACTTGTATAACTGTTTGCCACACTATTTTTAAATTTCAAGAACTCTCTCCCAAAGATAGTTTTTCCACAATCGCCTAGCAATTTAAAAATTCCATTATAAAATCCTATTCCATAACTATCATTTCTCGACTCTTATACCAAAACACACTCTTGTTTCTGTATTGACTTCAGTGTAATATACATAGTGTACCTGACCAGATGAATATTGGATCAAAACAGTAATTATCAGGTAAAATAGGTTAAACAGGCTAATATTTTTTTTCACCTTTGAAATCCTAATTAATTTTAATAAATCGAGGTCAATAAAATTCGTATTGACTATACTCTATTCATGAATTTGATGATATTTAATTTTGTTTATCTGTATTAAAATGGAAAACCGCTCGGTCGGCCTAGTAATTAGAGGGTTCGCTTCCGATGCAGGAGGTCGTGGATTCGATCCCCTGCCATGTCGGTCTGGTGCCAGGATAAACTGACTGGGTGGGACATCATGCTACATGTCTTCGACATAATGCCCCAGTGCTAGACATCACTAAAACTGCCACACTGCAGAAATCGTAGCGATGTGACAGAAAAATTGTAAAAGCTACATTAAAACACAAATCACACTCGCACATTGAAATGGAACATTTTAGTCTGAAGTATCTGTGCAGAATCATTTCGAAAAGAAATAGAGATAAGAAAGAACAGTTCTGCAAAAGCATTGTGCTGATCATGCTACCACGTATTTAACAGTTTGATTCCTAAATGGAGGTAAACCCTTATAAAAACGACATAAATCCCAAACTTTACTTTTGGAACACTCGTCATGATGGCTTACACTTGTACAATTGTTTGCAAAACTATTATTAAATTTTAAGAACTCTCTCCAAACGACAGTGTTTCTCAATCTGCTAATTATTTAAAAATTTAATTAATTTGCTTTTTAATTTTTAATCAAAAGCTATATTTTGGCCTCTTGCGCTTATGTCCATGAAGTATCGTTTTGTAAATGCTTGGAATATCCCAAAATACATCAATATCAAGACAGAGAAAATGCGGTAAAATCCTACGCATTCCACACATGATGAATGGCATTGTCAACGAACTAATCATCAATATAAGATAGAGATTCTACCGTACAATATTTTCATTGATCGGCAGTTGTTATTTTATGTACCTGTCATATGATTTCTTGCTCATAAATTGGCACTTTTTTTAGATGTTTCTGCAAATACATACCGTCGTGCTTTTGATATTTTCATCGATACAATTTGGTTTTCATAACCCAGCTTGAGGCTTTGATTATGTTTGTGGGGAGGGGTGTGTGGATCGACTGTTGGTGCCTTTGGGTGTGCGAGGAATTAAGTTCCGCCATAATTTATGCCTTGTCATTTTGGTCTATTACGGTATATAAAATCTGAATTTCAGACTCATTTTGTTTAAATCTTTACCGTTCATGTTTGACATTTGTCTCTGATTTATTTTATTCTTTATGTAAAATGAGTGGTCCAGAAATGTTTCAATGTTTTATAAATAGTCTTGCAACTCTTCTAATTATATGTTCTCTTTTTCCTACACCGCCACCCACCCACCCCATCATTTAGATTTCGTTTTGATAAGAAGTCTAGTCGAAGTCTCAGATACTATCCATTTCAAATGTTGTTTATTCTAAATTAGGATCTTTTTATTTGCTATTAATTTATTATAGAATGCGTTTTTTCTCTCTCTCTCACTCACACACACACACACACACACACACACACACACACACATTTAATCTTATTACAGATTTACCGACAAGATATTACAAATTAATTTTATGCCATACTTAAGATTGCACATTGTGGACTTAATGAAGAATATGAAAAAGTAGGATATTGATACATAAAATACAAATTTGCAAATGTTGATCAGCTTATGAGATTTTGGTCTTATATTAAGATTCAACAATGCTCCCTGCTTCAAATATTGCATCTAATATAGCAAAATCTATAGACCTTTCAGTCCTTCTTACATCTGTTGTGTTTGTACTCAACGTTTACATGCATATACCATAATTAGACTGATATCTATCGATTTTTAGTATTACAATAAATTGAATTATAATGTCTTGCTTTAAGCCATTTTCTAAATAATCACTTACACTTACTTAAGCCGTTTTCAACATAATCAAGAAATAATTCTCAATACAAACGACACAATTAATGCATACTATTACAAATTGGAAATATACAAATATTTGTCAAGCCAATTTTTATTAAATTTCTTTTCCGTACTTTTATTATTACATACGTATCACACGATACGCAATACGATACAGTTCTCCAGTAGACACTGACACAACACCACTTCCAAGGCGAATATTTATGTCTGATACCTATCTAAATAGTCTAAAAATAATTATATCTGGGTGTCTTCGTTCCTAACCATCTAGCAATCTATTCGTTCCCTTGTCTGTCTGTTGACCTAGTTATCTTTTTGCCTGCCCATATGTTTATCTCTTTGTGTTTCTATCTTGAATCAATCTGAGTAATATGTGATATCATTGAAAGCTTAATGTAGAGAAGACTGAAGAAAATTACGCAGAAGATCTTACTTAACTAAAAAATGAAAAACTTAGAGATAAAACGAAGATTTGAAGCAAACGATAGTCTTCTCTGCCAGACAGAACGTGCAAAATTGTACAACAATAAATTCCAAACAATGAACTAAAGATTTATGACAGGCAATTAACTCTTTCATTGGGATTTTATTCTAAAATTTTATTTTATTTTAAAATTCAACTTTAGACGTTTTTGGGTTGCATGGACATTTGCACTAATAAAGAAAACTAATAGTGTACCAAACGTCTTAAGGAACTAAAATTAATCATTTTACACAATTTTAGTAATCAACAGAACTGTACAAGTAAATGATAATGGAAAGTAAGAGAATTAACGAATTTGAAAGTTTTAGAAATTTAATTTTAGAATTTTTTAATAATCTATTGGGTAAACCGTGAACTGGATGTACAATAAATGTTACTCCCACAAATCGTGTGTTCTGGGGTAGGAAGCAGTTTACGGGGACGGTGCTCGTTTGTTGGAACGATTACGACTTTTAGCCGATGAGAGCCGTTAAAAACCTATTTGAGGATTGAAATCGACAGTCTGGCGGGTTGAAAGCGACCCTTCCAATTCAAAACTTTTTCTATATCTTAGTAGTCCTAAAGCAGACCAGTCTTCATAATTCCTAATAGCCCTAAAGAAGACCAGTCTGAAAGCGACCCTTCCAACTCAAATATCTTTCTATATCCTAATAGCCCTAAACCAGACCATTCTATTTACACTAAACATGGGAATATATATTATCGTAGGTTATGACAGGAATACTCAACTGATTGTTCGTAATCAGAGGTCGACAAAGCCTCCGCTATTTAGCTTGCTTGGCTTTGGTCGTCCTCCTCTATCGATCATGGTTCCTGCATATCCACCGAAGAGGAGTGAGGAGCGAATCTCGTCCAAAGTGGTCCAGCTTGCCAAAGCGGATACGATGTTTTCCACCGTAATAAATAAATTCAGAGTACCCGACTATGTGCGTCAAACTGCAGGTCAATAACAAAGGCAGATAGAGCCAGTCAACCCATTGAGTTTACTGCAGCGTGGGTAAGATGGGCTGTTTCAAATTGAAATTTCAGAATAATGGCACTATACCAGTTTATATGGACAAACCGACATATTTTTATTTTATTTAAATACACGTTTTGTCATTAGTATAAATTTAGTCAGAGAGAACAAAAGTTTAATTTATTGAAGATCATTCTGAATACAGGCAACAGCTCACTAACATCGCCTGAAATCTAAAACAACTCGTAATGAATCAAGTGCAATATTTTATATATTTGTTTTGTCATAAACTATTGGAATGACACTTAGAATTAACTTCAAGATTCGATCAAAAGTGAAATGGACCATTCCATATCAACAGGCGAATTAACACCCAAAGTGAAATGGACTATTCCATATCAACAAGCGAAATAACACCCAAAATGAAATGGACTATTCCATATCAATAAGTGAAATAACACCCAAAACTAATGTTTTCTGCCTCAAATATTTTTTAGTTTAGTGTAAAGAATCTTCGAGCAGACATTAATTGAAAACAACAGACGTTTGAATATCCTACCAAATACCGAATGTACAAGAAACACCTTTTTGTAATGTTCTTTGACTTTGCTTTGCCTAAGACATTAGTGTTATCTCAACAGTAGTTATGTGGGTCTGTATGGGATCTCATTAGAATTTCACAGATTGTATGAGCACATAGAAATTAACAATAGTAGGCTGGTAATTGTGCTAAGTAACTCTACCGTGATTTCTTGGTAGAATATATTGTGTAGAAATGATCTTAACTGGTTTTTATGGAACCTGAACATTGATGATCAGACACTAAACAAAGCGTTATGGCGCCGTCGTTTTGGCACGACCGTTTTGGCGCTGTTTTGGTGTAAATGACGTTTTGGCGCCGTCTTTTTGTTGCTTATTAAGATGAACGATTTTGCAATAAAAATAGTACATTGTTTGCACAAAAAACATTTATTGTTAAAGCATTCATGAAAATAATGTGGTACAAAAAGTTGGCAAGAACAACTTTGACCCTTTAATGCATTTAAGCCTATAAAAAGCTTAGTTTATCAAAGTATTCAAAATTTGATTCAACGAATAGCCTTTATCTTCAATGCCATAATGTGCTTTCTTTTGGTAGCTTGTTCAGTCCATCACTCCATTAAAAAGCGATAGTACTCGAATGTACTCGATGATGTTTCGTTTTCTGTAACTCTCAACAATTTCTCCTGAGTCTGACATCAGCTTCAACATATTTTCTTCGCTTTACCGGCGGCTGGTATCCACGAACGAAGTGCATACACTGTCACCTCCATTTGGAACAGCTCGGATTGCATCTACAAATTTCCACATGTTTGGATGGTCCATACCAAATTCGGCTTGCAGTCATCAATGGGCTGCTTCATACTCCATCCAGTGTCCTCTCATAGACAGACTATATTTGAGGAGGAAGCAATGTACGACGTCGAGTTTTGATACGATTTTGTCGTCCTATGTACAAGTCGTCCGTAATTTCATTTCCTAAAACTTCCAAAGCAACATATGAATCATCAATTGGAAAAAAATGAGAGCCAAAAAGAAATCAGGATCCGTGTTATATCGGCAAAACGACTCTGTGCCAAAACGGTCGCGTCAAAACTATCGCACCGAAACGGGGGCGCCAAAAATTCACGTACCCGATACAACACATGTAGAGACCCGCTGAAACCAACGAACAACACTGTTAATGATAAGCACCATAAGTAAGAATGACTGACTCATAGGCTGACATTTTCGAACATACCATCACACATACGAAAGGGTAGCTCATATAAACACCAAATACATATCTCCTACCATCATTTTTGTGTTCCACAAATCGACTGTGTAGAGAAGCTAATCTAACATTGATTAGTTCTAATCTCCCAATATTCCATTTTACATGCATTGTCGTACTGTCCCAATATTCCATTCTATATGCAGTGTCGTACTGTCCCAATATTCCATTCTACATGCAGTGTCGTACTGTCCCAATATTCCTTTCTACATGCAGTGTCGCACTGCATTCAATACGATGAACGACCAAAAGAGTAAATATTTTCAGTATCAAAGAATAAGTCCCAAATTGAGATATCTTTTCAATTTTGACACTGTGTCGAGCTTTGTTCGTGACTATTTCGTGGATTTCGTGGATTTCGTTTACCTGTTAAATACTATGGTGCAATTATCGACATTACATGAATTATCATAACTGATCGGATGACAACCACTTTCTACGCAAGAAAGTTTATTATGTTGAAGGTGATCCAACTAATGATGGATGCAAATAAGCCTACATTCGAACCTTATTCGTACCTTGTCAACAACATCTTTGCGCTGTTAGTGATTTTCATCGTGGCAATACAAATGTTAACGAAATGTCTTTAATTTGACCTGTGAGTACAAGACGTAGCCCAGTATTTATGTGTCGTGTGTGAATGTTTACAGTGCCACCACTCACACCAAGAATAAGAAGGACCCAGAAAGAGCGTGCAGTCTTAAAAGAAAGAAAGATAAAAAATTAACCTTTTATTAATCGCTACTACTGCCTCTGTACTATACCGATCATGCCTCTGTACTATACCGATCATGCCTCTGTACTTTACCGATCATGCCTCTGTACTATACCGATCATGCCTCTGTTCTATACCGATCATGCCTCTGTTCTATACCGATCATGCCTCTGTACTATACCGATCATGCCTCTGTAAGATTCCAATCATGAGTTTCAAAGAGTAACAATCTGCTTTTTTGTCGCTTAGAAAGTCAAAACCTTTCGTTTGCAGAGGATATCCCTCTCGATTACATTCAATGTCATCTAGTTTTCCTCTTTGATATGTTAAGTGAAGATCAAAACATGAAACTCTGTTTCACATGAAAATTGCTTTATTGCATCGCGAGTATCATTTGCTTTACACCCACTTTATTCCAAAGAAGCAATGTCCATTGCACCATCAGTCTCAATGCCATAATGTGGTGACTCTTGTTAAAGGCATTTTCAAGTACATGTGTTTGAAAAAACAAACCAGCTCGCTGTGGATTAAGTCTGAATATAACGATGAACTGACTTGTTCCAGTATTGAATTCACGACGGGGATCCAGTGACTTATACATTGACCACGACGTTTTATTTTCACAATAGGATACACATAATAATCTCGCTAACTAATCATTTAGTTGTCAAGAAATCACTTTCTGTGATTATTGACGTTTTCGTTGAACATATCATCCCTAAAAAGTCACCCAGCCTCCTTGATTAGCTTTATTCCTTTATTCGCGAGAAAGATGCAAACGTACGGAGCTCGTGAAGGGACAAAATTCACAATTGTTATATTTCTAGAAGTTGGTTTTCTTATCAAAGATCTCCATTTACTAATCCAAGATCTCTGTTTAATAATCCTAGATCTCCATTTACTAATCCGAGAACTCTGTTTAATAAACCTAGATCTCCATTTACTAATCTGAGAACTCTTTTTAATAATCCTAGATCTCGGTTTACTAATTCGAGATCTCTGTTTACTAATCTGAGATCTTAATTTACTAATCCGTGAGTTTCTAATCCGAGATTTCGATTTACTAATCAGATATCTCGGTTTAGTATATGGAGATTTTGATCGACGAATTTGTCATCTGCCTGTTACTAACTGGAAGTTTCTATTGTGGATAGACCGCTGTAGGAAATACTGTAGCATCTAAAATAAAGTATAACTATATCATTTTGTTATAAGGGCGTTTATTACAATTTTTTTTAAAAAAACGCTACTTGTGAAGTGACCACGATATGAAGTAATTCAAGTCTTCTCAATGTTTATCACCGACAGTATAATTCTACAGGATTTAAATATTCATGATTATTACGTTTGTGATAATGCTTTCAATATAGCTGATTGTGCAAAAAATCGGGTATGTTTGTTTTGTCACGGTAGTTGAGTGTTTGTCAAATAGTTCGTCTGCACGTACAGTGTTGGTAAGTGAGTAAGCTTGCCAGTGACTTCTCGTGGGTTGGTGGGTCTTTCCGGGATCTTCCTGGTTCTACCTTCACCATTTATACTGGCCGTAATGTATATCCTATCTTGTGGTGAAAATGGCGTTAAACCCTATAACAACAACAACGTCCAACGTTCTTTATAGCCTCCTGAAATTCAAATTTAGAGTATGTAGTTAGGTTCCCTATATGGCTTGTTAATAGGATGTGGATTTTGAATTCAGGCTTGATCATACGGAAACCTTGTTCATGTTAAAAGATCTAAACATCGCTTGTCTTAGCTAATATGGAAACAACACATGCAATGTAATGTGTTAGTTTTCTAATTAGATGAGGCGTGGCGTATACCTCAAGCAATTCATAGGGAGAAGGCATAGAGGTGAAAAGGTCAACGTATGTGTGATTTATTAATCCGAGATCTCGATTTAGTAATCCGAAATGTCAGTTTACTAATAAAAAAATATAATCTTTATTTACTAATCTGAGATCTCAGTTTATTAATCCGAGATTTCGATTTACTATTACCAGATCTCGATTTACTGGTCTAGCATGCGCAAGCCTCACTTTGTTTCTTGCAACTGGAAGGAGAAACGTTGAAGAGACGTAGACCTAAAGCAGCTGAAGTAAGTAATTGCAGTAATATGTAGATGTTTAATTCATTGTTTGGCAACCAAAGCAAACTCATTATCGCAAAAGTGATGAAACGAGGAGGTTTATGCGACAAATGTAGTCGGTATATTACACAAGTGAGATCCACGCACTTTTAACGTATCTATATGAGGTCATTTATACAAATATGAAAATGCACGGAGCTAGTACACATAGGATAACGTTTAGGTCGCATTATATAGGCCTACTATGCGACAGTTTGCACTGTAACTAAAATGTGGTTAACACTTTTTGTATACTATACGACAGTTTCCACTGTAACTAAAATGTTATTGAACACTTTTTGTATACTGTGCAACATTTTACATTGTAACTAAAATATGGTTTATCACTTTTTGTATACTGTATAACATTTTGTATTATAACTAAACTGTGGCTTAGCACTTTTTGTATACTGTACGACATTTTGCATTGTAATTAAATATGGTTTAACACTTTTTGTATACTCTACGACAGTTTGTACTGTAACTAAAATGTGGTTTAACACTTTTTTGTATACTGTACGACATTTTGCATTGTAATTAAATATGGTTTAACACTTTTTGTATACTCTACGACAGTTTGTACTGTAACTAAAATGTGGCTTAACACTTTTTTGTATACTGTACGATATTTTGTACTATGACTAAAATGTGTTTTGACAATGAGTATATATCATTCCTAATTATTTATGAAGGGAAATTCGGCATCTTTGCGTATAATGATGATACAAGGAAATTTTTCTGTACCATTTTATTCTGTACCATTAAAGGCACAATAAGGCACTTCAAGTACTTATTCAAAATACTGAATGTAAGATAAATTTTTATTTCATGTATGGTAGATCAGGCTGGAAGAATGAAGAAAACTTAAGGATTTCTTAAAGAAAAGAGGACTTCAGCAAGATTTGATTGAGAAAATCCAAGAGCAGGATGTAGTGTGAAATTTGATGTCGTCCATGATTTATAGTTTCAGGATGTGAATAAGTGACATAAATGACCTGTTTGTATGCATTAGATACCGGTGAGAGAGAGAGAGAGAGAGAGAGAGAGAGAGAGAGAGAGAGAGAGAGAGAGAGAGAGAGAGAGAGAGAGAGAGAGAGAGAGAGAGAGAGAGAGAGTACTCTACAGCCTACTGATCATTTCACTTGTCCAGTGATATCTGAATTCACTTATCCCCTTTACATTTTCAAGTATTGTAATCAATATTAGACATATTAGACCAAAAGGAATGTACAATATATTTATTTCATCAAAGAACTTTGTGTTTAAGTTTATATTACTATCAGTACTCTATTTATTGCTCAACTATGATAATATCCGTCAGCAAGAATGGAAATAAAATTAACGGAATTCAGACTCTCTCTCTCTCTCTCTCTCTCTCTCTCTCTCTCTCTCTCTCTCTCTCTCTCTCTCTCTCTCTCTCTCTCTCTCTCTCTCTCTCTCTCTCTCTCTCAAATTTTCTACGTAATTTTGTCCTTCATAGAGCGAAACATAATTAGTTATGGAGATATAGAAAAATAAAGTTAAATGACTTCGAAATACATTCGGAAGTCCCGGTCGTTAGACTTTCCTTTGCATGGTAGTATTTGTGACGCCATTACGTAGCATTATGCATACACAAAATATTATTTGGGTATATTAACATAAATAACATAGTAGACGTATGATACATTTATATTTAATTGAATGACAATATCAACAAATATTTCTTGCAACGGGGGACCATTAGATTACAATTGCTGAGAACGTGCACGAGATAAAAGGCAACACATCTCACAACTCTACGAACAACACGCAATGTCATTCAGTTAGCACAGGTTGTACCTATGTCATAGTATCATTTCTGTTGGCGGTGCCATCAAAAATAATCAATTCATTTTATTTCTCCAAGATTGTAAGGTACAAATTGAAGAAATAGTTTGTTTTCCAAAATCTAAAACTATTGTTTACACTCCTATTAGTGAAGACACGTAATGTAGTTATTGTGGTCTTATTAATTTACTAGATAAACACTTACAGTCTTCAAAGCAGTTCGAAAAGGTCATTATTTACATTAGGCGTGGTCTATTGCGTCTTGTGATGAAGAAAGCAGGAGACACCCCGATTGCGCAGGATTCGTGTTACATATTATAAAGTAATTAAAGTGAGTCATGATCACACCGTCATTTTAAGACCAGTCAATGCATAAGATAGCCAATCAGAGACAACGAATCCAAAATGAGAAAAGCCACGTTAGTAAAGCCCAAAGTATCCTGAGATTACAATTAATTCTCATTCTAAAAGTGAAACTTATCCCAAAAACTAATATCAATTCGTCACAGTTCCGAGATGAATCTGAATTTAACATTTATACGCAATCTCGATATAAAATCTTCATAAATTCACCAGGGAACGTTTCTTTATTTTGCTTTTAATGTATTAGCTACAATGGTGGGATATCGTTCTTTTGTATTCATGGAACATTTTTTTTTATTTTACCGTACCCCAGAGCACTGTTGACAGAGGGCTGCATTTTATTTATTATTTTGATTTTTAGCCTAATGAGATTTCAGTGGGGTTCCTGGATGATCGTGTTTGTGTCATATAAACACCATTTTCATTTAGAACAATCTGTGTTAATATTTTACTGTGTTTTGTCCCGTTAAAAATTTCTTCCATTAAGGAAAAGCAATGACAAGAATTCTTTTTGGAACTGTTAATCATGCAAGATGTTTAACCAGCCCATTTTTATAAATTTAAGACCAATTAACTGTCGTATGAAGTGTTCAAATGAAAAATCATATATCGATGTTGCTATCTGTTCAGACGGCGTGGCAGTAGCACTGCGTTCACGGCATTATGGCTTCTACCAAGACCATGCTATCGAATATTAGATTGGGACGACTTTTATTATTATTACCATTTGATAATGTATGTTCAATAGTTGATCAGAACATAAACTATATAATAAATAATCATAATATACAATATTATGATTGTACATTATTGGATATATTTATGATATTAATAATACTAACTTTATGTAAATTTTTAATTAAAAAAATTATTAAATAATATAGAAATACTAACTAATTGTAAACAGGGGACACAATTTTAAAAAAATTCATTCATGAATGTTATACAAGGTTTTGGAATGAAGACCTTTTGGGTATTAGGACGGTGAATCCAATAGATTACATTAAAAAGATGTTCCATCTCAGAATCAACTATATAAATAGGTTGAAAGGAGAAATCTTGCAAAGTATGGTAACTTTTGTTTAAGTGTTTTACAACGTGAGAATTAAAATTATGATCGATATAGATTTTATATCTGATCTATGTTGGTTTATACGTTTGGATATATGTTGACTCGTTTGTCCAATATATTGTATGCTACACTTTCTGCATGTGATCAAAAAAATGACATTTGATGTTGTTTTATATATATATATATATATATATATATATATATATATATATATATATATATATATATATATATATATATATATATATATATATATATATATATATATATATATATATATATATAGAGAGAGAGAGAGAGAGAGAGAGAGAGAGAGAGAGAGAGAGAGAGAGAGAGAGATGCAATTAACTGACGACGAACAGTACGAAACTAGTAACTAACTAGCCTAAGCGCTTTCGACTCTTAATGAGTCTTTTCAAAGGCAAATACAAAACATATATACGACAAACAAATAAACACAAAAAGTTGTGTTTGTAAACCTCTACATGGCTGTCTTCACGTGTGCTAAAACTATAAATACAACCAGCTTATATAGACTAGTTGCGGTTTTAATTATTTTAATTAATCCCTGACACACGTGATCCCTTGGTGGATCCAGTATGCTTGAAAGGGTTGTTATTCGCCATGATTTGTATTCTTTATATATATATATATATATATATATATATATATATATATATATATATATATATATATATATATATATATATATATATATATATATATATATATATATATATATATATATATACACACACACACACGAGGGTAATAAAGGTAGAAGTTAGACACTTTTTTCATGTCTGAAAATCACATTATGGCAGCTACACACGAGCGTAATAAAGGTAATGGTGTGGTGTTTGTGATTTTTAACGTAGCTTAACAATTTTTCAGTCATATCGCTACGATGTCTGCAGTGTGGCAGTTTATAGTGAATTCTAAGCACTGAGGCATCATGCCGCAGACATGAAGCATGATGTCCCACACAGTCACATTATCGTGACACCAGGCAGACCAGTCCTAACACTATCCTCTTAATGCTGAGCGTCAAGCGAGGCAGCTGTTAGTACCATTTTTGTTAGTCTTTGGTATGACTCGACCGGGGATCGAACCCACGACCTCCCGCATCCGAGGCAGAAGTTCTATCCATTAGGCCACCGGAGCGGTCATAAAGGCAATAGTTAGACACTTTTTACATGTCTGAAAATCACATTACGGCAACTATACACGAGCGTAAAAAAGGCAGTAGTTAGACATTTTTTTACATGTCTGAAAATCACATTACGGCAGCTACACACGAGCGTAATAAAGGCAGTAGTTAGGCACTTTTTACATGTCTGAAAATCACATTACGGCAGCTACACACGAGCTTAATAATGGCAGTATTTAGACACTTTTTACATGTCTGAAAATCACATTACGGCAGCTACACACGAGCTTAATAAAGGCAGTAATTAGACATTTTTTACAAGTCTGAAAATCACATTACGGCAGCTACACACGATCGTAATAAAGGCAGTAGTTAGACACTTTTTACATGTCTGAAAATCACATTACGGCAACTAGACACGAGCGTAATACAGGCAGTAGTTAGACACAATTTACATGTCTGAAAATCACATTACGGTAGCTACACACGAGCGTAATAAAGGCAGTAGTTAGACACAATTTACATGTCTGAAAATCACATTACGGCTGCTACACACGAGCGTAATAAAGGCAGTAGTTAGACACTTTTTAAATGGCTGAAAATCACATTACGGCAGCTAAAGCATGTTCCGTAGTTATTAACCAAATTGCTGATCATAAATCAGTCTTACTATAGCTATTAATAACAATTATATGTAAATGAATGTGTGAAATTGAACAATACTCACCTAAGGGTAAAAACCGTGCGTACTCACCTGGATAATTTCAAAACTAAATACCTAGGAAACATAATGAAAGATTTGGAAAAGCTAAGGAAGGAAATTAAACAAATGTTTAAAAAAACAATTATATTGAGATTCAATCTGATAAAAATCCACCAACTGAACACGATGATGAAATAATTAGGCAGTGGATTAATTTAGAAAAGGAAATAACTCAAGTAATAAAAATTAGTGTAGGGAAATATGATAACTTACATAAAAGGGAGGGTTTATATACAAGATTGGAAAGTAAAGCAAGGAGAGCACAAAACAAATGATTGAATTTGCTTTAATATTGTTTTATAGAGCTAAAAAGAGATTAGAATGTTAGAAATTATTATGTTAATAGTAAATTACTTATGAATTTCAAAATATTGACATAATTATAAGCAAATACCTCTAAAGAACGAGGTAATTGTGAAATATTTATTACTTCAATTAAAATAGTAAATGCTTTTAAAATTTTCAAAAAGGAAATCCCAGGTTCTGATGGAAATTACCTCCAATTTTTATATCAAGTTTAATGTGACTATGGGTCAAACTTCAATGTGACGTAATAATTAAAAATAATTTGCACTTTCATGATTAGACATCTTTTAAAGTATGATAGATAAAACAATGTAAACTGCTTTATTATGTGTATATTATATTGGTGGATTTGTCAAACATTGTCTTCATGAAAATGGGTTTGTTTTTGTCGGATATTATTGAAGATATTACTTTGAAAATGTTTCTATTAACACAATATGAAAACTTACGGTAAATGATATTGCCGCGTTTGTTTCTTCTTGCGCTACTATTGTTTTTATATAGCTGCGAACATTATAATAACTTACAAAAAGTACATACTTCGGCATCACTATGGTAGGTGCAAAAATAGATCTAACTTGCTGCAGCTTTCGCTGAATTCGTGCGAGCAGTAAGTAATCGGACCTGAAGTGGCCGAGTGGTGTAAAGCGCTCGCCGTTACGGATCACTGCCAACTGACCTGTCTGCGCAAGTTTGAGTCTCTGCCTCAGCCAGTGTGGGTACATGAGAAAGCTTGCCAGTAGCTACGGTGGTTTTATCCGGGGGTTTTCTCGGGCTCTTCCTCCACCATCTATAGTGGCCGCCATGTATAGGTCATCTTGCAATGAAAAATGACGTTGAACCCTACAACAGCAATAACAAAAACAATAAGTTATCCATAGTTTACACATGACATTTTCGTTATCATTTTATTATTTTCTGTTTCATTTTCTGTGATAACAGTACAATCAATGACTACAGAAAATGCTTTGATAAATAGAAAGGAGTTTTCATGCAATAAACGATATCGCTGCAGATGTTACGTTATATGAAAGAAAAATATTTCATTTTCAGGAGCTTTACCTATAAACAATAATTAAAAATTGCTGTTGCTACAGCTGCAATCAATTACATTTTCATTCTTCAAATAACGAATTTTTTTTCGTCCTGAGTCGATGCAAATTACCATTTTTTGCAAACAATGATTGAAAGAGACTTGCGATGTTTAGTGAGAAATATTTGCACAAATTTGAGTTGGAATGTTTTCAATTATATTTTATAATTATTTAAGGAAATAAATTCAAAGATCATTTATTATATTATAAAGATGACGATTCATTCAATTTACTCGTTTCCTTGCATATCTATATTAAGATAGGTAGCCATCGATCTTTATATTTCTTAAAAAAAAAAAAAAAAAGCCCGTTCAGTTTATACCGCCTAGGCAGATGTTTTGGGCTCTTCTCAGATGAGTCCTGTTGGCTTTAGCATAGTTAAATACTGATTATAATGATTTTATAGTCTGTATTACGAACATGTTTAAACTGACTGTGCCATCTGCTGGAAATCACAAATAAATTGGAAAGGTATTTCCCAACTGTTTCCCCTTTTTGGGGGTGGAGGGAACCAGACAGATTACCCCACCTACTTAACCGAAAACAAAATAGTAAAGTGTTTTATGTATTTTTGTTTGTCCCCCCCCCATGTGTTGCTATGTCTTTATTTTAAAAAAAAAGAATTTTGATCATTTTTTGATGGTGTATTTTGCTAGTGTATCTAAAGGTTCACTCTTCCGATAATGTTTCATTTACCTTATCAGGGTCGTTCCCCTTGTTCGTATTTCGGTGACTTGGATAAGTGGCTCATATGTCCTATGTGTGTTATGTGTATTATGCTATAATGTATGTTGCTATAAAGTGTATTTGTTAGGACTGGCTCTAGATCCAATTCAATTCCCCAGTTTTCAAATTCATATAGCATATATGCATATTAAATCTTTCACTCATTTTAAAAACTTACCTTCTCTTTCGCTCACTCACTCACTCATACCTAATATATGAATATATATTTTATTAAAATAATTATATATATATATATATATATATATATATATATATATATATATATATATATATATATATATATATATATATATATATATATATATATATATATATGGATTTTTTAACTTTTTCAATTGTTCATAGCATTTTGTCGTTTTCTAATAATATGTTATTATATAAAAGTTCAAGAATCGGCGCTAACTCACTTTGTAATTTATGGTAAAATTCCGCAGTGAGTTCATCTCTTCCTGGGGATTTACCATTTGCTAATTGTTTAATGGTATTTAAAATTTCGTCTGTGGAGATGAAATCAGTACAAAAGTCCTTTATTCTGATGAAATCATCTCACACTTTACTTCTTCTAAATATTTTTAATCAAGTCTAAATTTATATTTTGAGTTGTGTAAAGTTTTGTATACAATTATTTTATCCTGCTTAACATATCATCTTTTTTCCGACATAATTTTTTTTTATCCCAAATTTTCTCTATAATTTTCTGAACCCTTTCTTAAGTTCTTCCATTCTGTACAGCCATCTTGCCTTTTCATATAAATTTTAAAAATTTCCAGCTCTTTTTTCTTTGCCTCTTTCCCTATCATCCATTTTCTGTTTAAGTTTCATTTTCAATATTTGTTCTATTTTTTCATTATGTCTATTTAGCTGTAATTTAATTTCAAATTTTTCTTTATTAATTTCTCTTAATCTTTTTGCGTATCTAATTGCTGTTTTTAAAATCTTCTTTTAACTTATCCCACATCATTTTAATATCAATATGTTCAATTTCCAAAAAGGATTTTATCTTTCCCCTATTTCTTTTTCAAATTCATTATTCCTTAGTATTTTATTATTTAGTTTCCAAATACCCCCCTTCCCACTTATTTATACTTACAATATTAATTTCTACATTTATCATTTTATGGTCTAATTTTTGTCATTACCCCTTTAAACATTTTATCATTTGGAGTTAATTCCCCTTTTCTATCAATTTCTTCCCCTACCGATTTATGTTGCCTCTATTATCAAATCATCCATTGTGAATTCATTTGTTCTAAAAATTCGTGGGGATTTTTTGTGCAATTGTCAGCAGGAAAATATACATCAATAAGATGCGTTTTCTCCACAATTATATGTAATAGTCTCCCCACCATAATATTCCCTTTAACCTTCCTTTCCCAAACTTTACCTCTATCATTTTTTTAATTATTGTCGCCACCCCACCCTTTTTATCATCAAAGTTAGAATTACTATTCCATTTATTTTTCTTCTAATAGAGATAGTAATACTTTTGTAAAACCATTATGTGTTTCTTGAATAATAATTGTGTCATAGTCTTTTTCTTCACTTAGTTTTAAAATGTTTTCCTCATTTATCCAATTTATATTTATTGATGTTATGTGCAGGTTTTATTCCCTCTCTTTTCCCTCCAGGTCGCCGATTTTTACCTTCCATTTCTAAAAAAAAATATATTATTTAATAGTTCTAAATAAATGTATAAAAAATTATCTTAAACAAAAAAAAAATTTACATTTGTTTATAAGATTTGTAAAGTGGGGATTGCCTGGGGCTCCCCCTCTTCCATTGATGTTAAATTAGTTGTGCTTGCAGCATTTGCATTCGTATTATCTGAACCATCGTCTGTTTCCATTTCGTTTTCTTGGTTAGTTGTCTCTTGTCCAATTTAGTTGCTAGGTCTGTCCATTATTCAGTTCCGTTGTCTAAGTCCAAGTCTGTCGTTTCTTTAGTTTCATTTTCTAAACTCTTTTTTTTTAGTTTCGTTGTCACTTCTATCCTCAATATCTTTCTTCTTCTTTCCTTTCTTTTCTTTTTGCGCTTGCGTCACCATATGGCTCTTACCTAAGGATGTTTCTGTCAAAGAAGTGGTCATTTTTCTTTACATTCTTTTCGATCGCTCTTTTGACACTGGAGTAGAAGCTGTTAGTTGTATGCCTAATAGATCGTTCGTTAGTCCATCTCCTTCAGGGTCCATTTCTAGTTCTTCTGTTAAGTGATAGAACTTGTTCTTCTTGAGGAGGTCTTCTTCCAGTGCATGAGACAGACTGGTGATATTTGGACTTTCATCAAACCCTGTTCCAAACTGACTGTTTTCATATTTGTCTCCTGTATCATCTATTTGGGCATTGTTGACTGTGATTTTTCTAGATTTTCCTCAGTCTCTTTGTCTTCCGTTTCTTGCCCTTTTCCAATTTCTTTGTCCGGGCCATTTTTTGTTGGCTGTTTTATCTGTACGTACTTTTTGTTCTTGTTGTAGTTGTTGTTGCTGCTGCTTTTGTTGTTGTATCTTCTCTTGATCTATATCATTTAGATTCTCATTATTTTGGTTGACGATGTTTGCATAAGGTCTTACAGCTGGTTGGTTTGGGCTTTTCCCCGAACTATTTCTTCCACCAAATATAAAGGCTTCCATATGTGACCATCAATGTGCTCAAAATGACGTTATACCGAGCTGTGTATGTTATGTGCCAGGAGTTTGTCAAATTACTATTCTAAGAAAACACTGATATCAATGGTATTCCTAGAATATATCTTTATTTCACCGTATATTACAAGATACAATAACTGCAAACTGAAAAAGATTGTCTGGCAGTCTCTTGTTTTATTTGCTAATATTTTTTGGGATCAAAGACTGAAAAAAATGACAAAGACAACCCATTGACATTTTAAACTGACAAAAGTGGAAAATACTGACGGCTGATACATAATTTATAACAAAAATAATAGTAAATAAACATGCTGTGTGTGTGCGTGTGTGTGCACGTGTGTGCGTGCGTGTGTCTGCGTGTGCGTGTGTGTCAAAAATTTTGTAGGAACATTTGAATGTTTTCCCGAATTTTTCTCTCAAAGTTGAATTTAATCTAATAAAATATATAAAACAGTCATTACCTTTTTGCATATCTCTCTCTCTCTCTCTCTCTCTCTCTCTCGTTCGATAGATTGATTTTCTGCTCGCCTGATAGTCTGCTGATATATGATATATTTGTTCTGCCTTTCTGTCTTGTCTGTTTGTTTAAATATCATTTAAAGGTTAATGGAGAGAAAGACTGAAAATTTTACGCATGGATGAAACGAAGTTATTAAGAAAACAAAAACTAAAGACATTAAATACAGATAAAGTCAGATGTTTTGTAAAACAGAACAACCATAAATTACAAGCATGAACTTCATATCTATGACGAAAGCAATTAATTCTTATTTTTGGCATTTATTTTAATATAAGAATTTACCTCTCTTTTAGTTTGCAGAAAGTTCCATGCGAACAATATTAAACATGATAATAATAATTTGGGGAAGTATATGAATTTTACGGCAGCAGATATCCCAATGAATATTAATTTAGTTATTTTTTAGTTTTATTTCTTTTTTATTGTGTGGTTTAATAATATTTTAATTACGTTGTACCCCTGTAATATCTGTTTGTCTATCCTGACTAGTGCAATGGTTTATTCTTTTCGGTCATTTTGATAGAAGTGTTAGATTTCAAAAGATTTTATATCGACAGAACTGACAACCCTACCATATGCTGTCGTAAGTAATTTGTACCAAGCTACATACAGATTGATCATACGATCTTTAGCCACACAATGTAGTGGTATCGCAGGGTATTCCATCACCCTACCACTAACCCCAACCCAAGCCAACAATTAAAGTACTTCTAATCTAGAATAGTTGTTCCCAGTGAAAAGCTACTCTGAAATGTATCTTCCGTGGGATAAAAGACAATCCATGATTATTTGTCGGACAGTTAAAATGTACTTTATTTACTACCATGGCCACTACCACCACCACGACACTGCCTTTATTCCTGAAACTTATCAAACATTTAGCAGTAGAGTTTGCTACCACGAAAAAAAAAATATGTACCGTGGCATACCAATATATTTCTTTCTGAAATAGTTACTGGCTGCGGTCATCAACGCTGGAATAGTTACTGACTACGGTCATCAACGCTAGAATAGCTAGTGGCTGCGGTCATCAATGCTAGAATCGTCGTCAACTTTTTTAATCCATGTCAGAGCCATTCCGACTGCGGTTCCATCTACACATAAGGCAGCAGCTTTTTAAGTAGTGGCTGCGGTCATCAAAGCTAGATAGCTAGTGGCTGCGGTCATCAAAGCTAGAATAGCTAGTGGCTGCGGTCATCAAAGCTAGAATAGCTAGTGGCTGCGGTCATCAACGCTAGAATAGCTAGTGGCTGCGGTCATCAACGCTAGAATAGCTAGTGGCTGCGGTCATCAACGCTAGAATAGCTAGTGGCTGCGGTCATCAAAGCTAGAATAGCTAGTGGCTGCGGTCATCAAAGCTAGAATAGCTAGTGGCTGCGGTCATCAAAGCTAGAATAGCTAGTGGCTACGGTCATCAAAGCTAGAATAGCTAGTGGCTGCGGTATTCAAAGCTAGAATAGCTAGTGGCTGCGGTCATCAAAGCTAGAATAGCTAGTGGCTACGGTCATCAAAGCTAGAATAGCTAGTGGCTGCGGTATTCAAAGCTAGAATAGCTAGTGGCTACGGTCATCAAAGCTAGAATAGCTAGTGGCTGCGGTCATCAAAGCTAGAGAGCTAGTGGCTACGGTCATCAAAGCTAGAATAGCTAGTGGCTGCGGTATTCAAAGCTAGAATAGCTAGTGGCTGCGGTCATCAAAGCTAGAATAGCTAGTGGCTACGGTCATCAAAGCTAGAATAGCTAGTGGCTGCGGTATTCAAAGCTAGAATAGCTAGTGGCTACGGTCATCAAAGCTAGAATAGCTAGTGGCTGCGGTATTCAAAGCTAGAATAGCTAGTGGCTGCGGTCATCAAAGCTAGAATAGCTAGTGGCTGCGGTATTCAAAGCTAGAATAGCTAGTGGCTGCGGTATTCAAAGCTAGAATAGCTAGTGGCTGCGGTCATCAAAGCTAGAATAGCTAGTGGCTGCGGTCATCAAAGCTAGAATAGCTAGTGGCTGCGGTCATCAAAGCTAGAATAGCTAGTGGCTGCGGTCATCAACGCTAGAAATTGCTGCAAGAAGCGTAAATATTCATCGGGTTTTAATAGTATCTTTGATCACACCCGCGGAATTATTTAATCGTATTCCTTTATTGGCTTGTTTATCTTCGTTGAATATCTTAAACTGGCGTTCGGTCAAAGATGCTTTATTTGAACCGCTCATTCGGTCTTGTTTGAATGATATTTTTGTTCCGAATCGCGATGCTAACGGTGATAGTAATTGTGTCATTTGATCCGGAGTCATGCTGACACTAACATGATGATATGACATTTATGATATATTTCTGACTTCTAAATCAACGCTTGCATGTTCGGAAACCATTAAAATGTTTTCGATGAGAGCATCAAAGACATTAATGCGACCACAGAGACCTTCAAGTTACATTGTTTTATCGCTGAGTATACTGGCGATTGCTCTGTAATTAGGATAGATCCAACATTTCTGTTAACACGAGCTCAAAAATGTATGTAAACGGCAGACTGTCTAAACAAATCCAAATGCTCTAGTGAAAAATAATAAATCTTATGTAAATGTCTAGAATCAAACTGTGATATTTGTAAACCAGTATCAATACTTTGATCACGTCCTATAAATGACCATAGCCTATGATACGCACGTGCTACATGACTTAACTCAACATTTAACAAAATATCCTCAGATGATTTTTGATATCCATTTAACCTCAATGAAACGTCTGAAAAACCAAGTTTGTCAAATATCATTGCAGAACGCGCTTGCTCATTTAATCGTGCAACATTCAGAAACGCAACGATGATATGTCGCGGTGCAGAAACACTTTGCAGTGATGCTATTTGCTACGTAAATACCCCATTAATTGTATTTTGAACAGTATATGTGGTTGTTGTCAACCATGACAACGCTGACTTACCGGCGCTGTCCATAAAAGCGAGTAACCGACCTTCTACAGATATCGCTAGAATCATTACTGGCATCAATAACAAACGATTTGTCAGTATTACTTTACCATCATCGCAGGTGAGGTCTCCACAATGCATCATCATCGGTTGCTTTTCATACAGTTGTATGTTTGACTCTGATAATGACCTTTCCTACGTGTCTGCAGAATCTAAAAATGTGTGATAGTGGAATCGTGCAAGAAAATTTGCTGCTGTCGCCATCAAGAATTGCTCGACTTGATGAGAATCCTTAGTGTTAATCACCATCAATGTTGATAACCATACTTTACACATCCGCGTCGGCATTTCTAGCAAAGTTTTTTGGTCGTCCTATTTCATACTGTTTATATTCGGCATGATCAGAAGTATCCTTAGTAAACATCATGGATGGACCAGCTGTTCTTCAATAATCGTCGCTGTATCTTGCAAGGCCAAGTATCGTCATGGAAACATCAGAATCGTTTTGAATCGATTCAATATTTGTTCCGATGATCATGTACGTGGCGCTATCAAATAACGCCGTGATGCCGTTTTTGAAAAAACCAACTCTAATATGGGCAACGTATTCAGCATTGTCTGGTTTTAAAATTTAGCCTTCAATCTCGATAAATACTTCCGGTGGCCAATATATATATATATATATATATATATATATATATATATATATATATATATATATATATATATATATATATATATATATATATATATATATCTTTCATCGGACAATCATGAAGTCATCGCTGCTAGTTTTTTATTTGCGGCTTCATTTATTATTTAACTAACAATTTCAGGCATCACGTCGGTGTTATCCAGTTTCACTGGTGGCTGAGATTGAACGACTGGGGACCTGCGTATTAATCGTGCTAGTCTATCCTTGATTGCAAAAAATATTTTATCGGCAATATCACCAACAGTACTAATCCCTTTATTACGAATAATGTCAATAACTTTCATGCTTAATTGTTATGTAATCGGTATTGCTTTCGAGGTGATTCTTCTAAATAAACCCTTAACAACATCACCGAGTCCATCTCCGTAGAATTTCTTGTATAAAGGTAATCTTTAATTTACCACATTTACCATGGCTTGTGCACGTAGTTTCATTAATGAGAGACTGATAAATACCAATTTCCATGATGCCTCCGGTAAATAATCGTTGATAAATTGATGAGATTTCGTTTATAATTTCAGGAGAATTATTACCACCTCATAAATCACCGATTTAAATGTATAATCTATCCTCGTCGGAAATGGTGTTTTTATGACACGTAGCAAGACCATTTCCAGTTTTTTAACCAAACGCCAATGGAAGTTCACTCGAGAAACCTTGGGTCAATGGATTTTGTTCGTTTCATTACATCTTTAAACTAATTAAAATCGTCGTCATCTTTTATTACTTCGAGATTTCTAGAAACGAGATATACAGCATCAACCCAATTATCAAGTTTCAAATGTTCAACGTACTCAGGTTTTAAATGTTTACCTTGTTCTTCGTAATCTGATGCAATAAGCATTGTCCGGGCTGAATTTTGGATAGCGTCAATACTCCTTGGGTTAAAATAATCATATATTGATCTTTCTGGTTGATATCCTGAAGAGCCGACGTCAGAGTTTTATAAATGTATTGTAAGCAACATATCTCGTGTCTTTACTTCGAGCTTGATCAACATTAAAACGTAAACAAAAAATCCATTTGTACCATTACTTCCGACTTTTAGCATCATCAACATACTCGAGTTTTAAAAATCTTGTTGGTTCTTCATAGGTAAAACAGCAGTTTTAGATAATTTATCTGTTAAACTTTGATGAGAATATCATTAAATTTATCAAATAATTTTATTGTAGCTTAGGCTTCTTCTATTTTGTTAGATTGTTTGGCTGTTTCTTTTAACATACGAAGAATATCTTCATTATTCTCCGCAATAGGTTTAAATAATTTTTCTGCAGATTCTGTAAATTCTTTTTTGTTTTTTGACGCTCTTAGAATTGTTGTTTGCCAGAATCACAGATATGTTTATATTTCTTAATTGTTTATATCGCTCTCGAGCTAATCTGGTTCAGTGAGCTTCACTAATTATTTTTGATATAATGCCATGGTTTGATTACAGCAGCAGAAAGGGTGATCTGACAAAACTGACACACACGAGTACATAAACAAACAATTACAAAATTGTATAAACTCTGATGTCAACGGTAGCGATGTTACAGAGAAAATCATGATTCGGTTAGAGGTTTTAGTTTGGAGTTATTGACCTTTTTTAATTTTGTGAGTGTGAATCATTTTTTAGACAAACTTGCTCGAAACCAATTTGTAGGGTCCACCCTATTTGCTGCTCAAATGGAATCGGTACACAGTACTTCCAGTTCAGTACCCACGAATGTAGTTCTTGTCTATTGATAGAAGAGTTTTATTCATGCATTTTTGGTAGGGTTTTAAAGGTAATTGTTTAATCTTTAGAATGTGAGCTTATGGTGTGGTTGTCTGTGTGTATTGGCGCGGCAGTGCACAGTGAGTGACAATGCCTTGGTGATGAACCGGAAGTGAAATCAGTGTTCCATTGCATGGTGTTTTGTTTACAATTCAGCCTCTCAAAAAAATGCAGGTCAACCCTTGACAAGAACTTAAGCGTGAAGTCATCTTTGAAGGTATTTTAGATTAATATATGACTTGTGTTGATTGTCACACAGGGGAGAGTTCAGTACTGACAAACGAATGTAGAGAATATATAGTCAAATTAATTGTGTTCTATGGCCTGTCAGGGCATTACTGACTAAACTTTAAATTGATATAATTTTTTTATTAATAATGATAGACACATGAATTTTCACACATTGTGTATATTGACTTTAAAAGTTAGAAAATATAATAGAATTTATTTTAAAAAAATTAAAAACTTTAAATAATTTTTTTTAAAAAAATTAAATTAATTTTTTTGGGCTATTAATTCACAGGGATGGTAAAAATTGGAGATGACACCTATTATTATTAGCAGAAATGTATTCCTACTCCATATGAAAGTTAAAATGGAAGATTTTTTTGAAAGCCTGTCTAGGAAAATTTCTTTAAATTCAGTGCAAGCACACAATAATAATTGTTTAATATGGACAGGAACTGTAACAGCAAATAGATTATATGGTCTATTGTCATATAGGGATCCACAAGCAAATGCTTGGAAGAAAAAACATGTCCACAGACTGGCATTAATGATAAAGTTGAGAAGTTTGAATATTCCAAAGGAGCTTGATGCATCACATGTATGCCACAAAAGTTTGTGCGTCAATGTCGACCACCTAAGTTTAGAACCTCATTCCATTAACAATAATAGACAGTGCTGCAAAAGTTTGGGCATTGTATTGGACATGGGGTATTTCCAGACTGCATGATAAAATTTGCATTGTAACATGGAAATAATCCAGGTATCATGATATTGGATGGATGGATGGATGGATGGATGGATGGATGAAGAATGATAGAGTGTGGTCTTTATTTTAGTAGACCATGCTGGTGACAGTGCTGTCTTAAATACATTCCTTCCTTCCTTTATTCATTCATTCATTCATTCATTCATTCATTCATTCATTCATTCATTCATTCATTCATTCATTCAGCTAGTTAATTTACTTAGCATTTTTTCGGATTTATATTTTTATTTTGTAATTTCTTTATGTGTTTCTTCATATTTAGAGAAAACTGTTTCGACCTCTCGATAGGTCTCATCAGGTGGTAGTAAGTAACACAATGCTTATAACATGCATTGTGTTACCTACGGATTTCCCCACTACAGTTTTCCCTTCTGTACCGTGTGTTTTTCAGGGTGTCTTTGAGTACTGTCATTTTGCACATGGAATTAAGATATTCTTTTCTATCTGCAGTATCCATTGCCTCCTGCTAAGCATTTGCATAGGAGTGATAGCTCTTGGTGTCTAGCAGTCCTTTGGAATAGTCAGACTTCCTATTTCCTGGCTGAGTCCTGTACCTCAGATAGGCCTGTATCATTCTTCCTCGTCTGGCTAAAATACGTTGCCTAGTGTGTGGACGCTTTTGATATAACTTATGGTAAGTGCAGTCTTTATCCATTATCATAAGTGATCTCAGAGTTCTTGCTGAAAGTTTCACTCCCAAGTGTGTCACTTTTGTTTTCAGTGATGATCCCAGGCTGTTATTGAGTCTATGTATTGTTGAATGCACTCTTGCCTCAAAGTTTCTAAAATAGTTCACATTTCACACTGTAATAAAATACTGATTGACCTGTTCACAGCCTCACATTTATGTGTGATTGTGTTCAGTCGCAGTCTTTCTATAACATCACAGGATAGTTTCATTTTTAGAACTTCTAGCAGAATATTCTTATCATCTTCTGTCATGTTAAGATGAGTCACTTGATGAGGGCCCAGGTATGCTGATCGCATCCACCAGCAGTTAGTACTTCCTCTCCCACAGACCTTTGAATGATGCCGACATTTTGAGCAGTCCCCTGAATAACAGCGCAGAGTGACTTCCAGTACTTGAGGTAGTTGACATTTAATTTTTGTAACATCACCGCTATTGTCCTCCATCAGTTGTTTGAATATCAAACTGCAGCGTGCTTTAATGTCTTGGCTGAAAATTTTCTGTTTCAGCTTTTTGCCTTCTCTTGTTCTTATTCCTGGAAAAATGTCTTCACTAAATACAGCAGAATTACAGCGTTTGAACTGTAAATGACCCAAATGGATGGAGTCTGACAGTCTTTCTACTTTCCACATTGGATGTAAAATGTTGCAAGCAGCTTGGAAGCCTGCCACAGCCTGTGCATCTCCATCTGTTGTTGCATGTCTAAAGAGAATCTCTTGCAGCACAAACTTGTTCCCTATTTCTCTTGCCATTTCCAGCTCTGAATGTGGTGCAACTGGTGACAGATTTGCTGTGCAGTCAACATGACCTCCTGGGCATTGCACATCATAACCTTTCCCCTTCAGCCATGCTCCAGTCCAACACAGTTTGTTTTCTACTGCAGTCCCCACAATGTATTGATTCTCTGTATGAGTTTCACAGGCAATTCCAACAGCCTGCGATGAACTTTGACCAGGTTTTTTTTTTTCATGCCCAAATGTAATGGCATTGTATCTTGCGTCAAAAGCAACATTTATTTGCTCCGGATGCTGAACACCACACATGATATTCACCTGTCTGACCAGTTTCAGCTTGTCTATCATGTCCATTTCATTGAGTTCCACGGTTGCTTTACCTACAGTGTTGGAGGCCATTTGCATAGATGTTCTGCTCGGTGGTGGAATGTCAGTGGCTGCAAGCAAGTATCTAGCCCTGGTGTTGCCCATTGGTGTATCATGTAGTCCCACTTGTAACATCATATTTAGAGCAGCAGGATTTGGCCCAGGTTTATTTTTTTTATCTCATCATACAATGTATACTCTGGTGACTTAAAACTGCAGTTTTTACACATCATAGTTTGCTTCCAAGCAAGTCCCCATTGTCTTTCATTTGCAATTTGGAACTCTGGTCTGCCACACATGTTAAATTGATTACCATGGCGATGAATGATATCATTCCACATCTCAACATTTTTTTCATGCAAATGATACGTGTCCAATCATGTTCATTCAATTATGTCTCTTTCAGGTCCAGTTTTGCTTTGTATGATGGTCTGAGAATGTTTGCAGACCCAGGTGTGCCATTACAGTCTAGTGCCTGAACTGACTGGAGATCCCCATTTGTCGGCTTTGTCTTTGCCATGAGAGAGAACTTGACTGCATCCATTCTTCTGGTCACTGGAACAGATGCAGCACTGGAAGTTGGTAGAGTATCATCAGTCAGATATCTGACTCCTTTATTATGTGGAATATATCCAGGTTGAAAAAAAGTTGTCTTCCCTTTCTTATAGCCTTTCATGGTTTCTGTGACAATAACTGCATGGAAATTTAATACAAGAAGTATCGTCTCTCTGTCACTTATATACCTAGGAAAATGCATGTTAGCTTAGTTTCAGAGAGCTACACTAACTCTTCAATCCTATTGGAAGCCTA
Organism: Potamilus streckersoni; assembly: GCA_016746295.1. NCBI lineage: Eukaryota > Metazoa > Mollusca > Bivalvia > Unionida > Unionidae > Potamilus > Potamilus streckersoni. Next base: position 438,752 of record JAEAOA010000907.1, read on the forward strand.
ACATATGAGGGATCCTCCCCTTCATGGGTGGAAATGATGTCATGTACTTGACCAGTACAAGGAATATCTTGTTTATTAAAATGTTACCTTTGATCAACAGGCCCTGGTTGAATTGGATAATAGCAGACAAGACAAACCATTGATGTTCATAATATAGGAATGGAGTTACTTTGTCACAGAATAAAATTTGTCAACATCAGATTTTAAATTTTCATTAAAAGTGAAGTTAAATTTGAATTTTATATAGAAATATGTATAATTGTTTAAAATTAAATTTTCTAGGAAAGTTTAACTGTCAAGTTTAATTTTTAGTACTTTCCAGATTGGTATTAGGATTAATAGCTAAATACAGTTTAATTTAAGTGTTTATCTTGATTAGTAAAATTACAGTTAAACTTTAAGTTTAGTACATTTTTGACATTCGGACATTTGGAATTGGCTTTTGCTTTTGTTACAGTGGTGTCAGATAGAAGCCTGTAACTGTCCTATTCCAGGATGAATTTCCTTAAGATTTTGCAGCAGTATTTAAGAGACATTACTGTAATTAAAGAAGGATGTTTTAACCATATAAGAAAAATTGTCTGACCCTTTCAGGAATCGGTACACAGTTAGTACTTCCAGTTCAGTTGTTGTTGTTGTTGTTGGGCTTAACGCCATTCTTTAGCACACGATAGGCTATTCATGGCGGCCAGTATTATTGGTGGAGGAAGAAACCGGGAAATAACCGGAAAGAACCACCGACCCACGAGAAGCTACTGGCAATCTTTCTCACATATCCACATTCGTCGAATCCTAGACTCGAACTCACGCAGACAGAGGTGAGATGGCAGTGATCGGTAACGGACAGCGCTTTAGACCACTCGGCCACTCGTGGCCCCTAGTTCAGTACCCACGAATGTAGTTCTTATCTATTTTTAGAACATTTTTTGCTCTCACATTATGTTTTTGATAGAAGAGTTTTATTGATGCATTTTTTGTAGGGTTTTAAAGGTAATTGTTTAGTCTTTAGAATGTGAGCTTATGGTGTGGTTGTCTGTGTGTATTCTTATTAGAGACCAGCATATGTCTCTAAAAGAGAAGCTCAAAAATATTGCAGACTTATTCATTTTAAAAATGAGAAAGATTGGGCTGGTAGACACCCACCTAGAGATACACAAAAATAACTACTTGTAATAAAATAGCGGAGTAAATAATGGGGCACTTATCAGTCTAAAAAGAATTTAAAGGGGAGTGGCAACGACAAGGCACAGAACTATTACTAGGGATTCTAACAAAGGAAATAATTGTAATAACATGGTACTGATTTGATTTACGCCAATCAATTTTTGTTTATTTCACGAAATACCTCGTCATCTAATTAGTCATCGAATTTTCAGAAAAAACATAATTCAATGCTTATGTGTTCTTTCTTTTATTTTTTTCAGATTCAGGTAAATTGTAAAGAAAGTAAGCCAAATATCTTAGTCTGACAGCCACGCTCACCAAAGGCAAATTTATAGTATATCGTTAAGAGAACGTGACGTTTAATACAAACAAATATTCAGTTTATTATATTTTATGTATATAAATTATTTTATATCATCAACTTAAGGAAAATATAAAGCACAATTTCCAAATGTGTGCTGTGTGTTAATGTCATATGTAAATTTTTCTTCATTTTATGAATATACTTCTACTGTTAAGTGCAATAATGTCGCAAACCATACATAAATACTACGCAATTTTCAACAGATACACAATGATTAACTGACTTCTACAGTACAATCAAGTACCAATAAAAAAAATCATTTTTATAACTTTGAAATATTTTTGAATTTTATTCTAGCAATACATAAAAAAAATCTTTAGAAAGCCGATAGTTGAAATGTGTATGCATGTTCTCGTGACAAAATTAACTTGATGAAACGTTTAGGTGTGTGTATATATATATATATATATATATATATATATATATATATATATATATATATATATATATATATATATATATATATATATATATATATATATAATTTATTTTAACAAGTTTTTGTTGAAATCGCGATCTTTTTAATCTAACCTCTTTCCCGTGCTTGGTCGATACCCTGTGTACCATGTGGAACTGAAATAGTCTTCTTCTGAGAAATAAAAAATTTCGCACTCCTTTTTTAGCTATGTATACTGTTTAGATATTTAACGTCACAGAGTAGGAGCGCGAAAAAATACCCCGTCGAATTATACTACCTCAGATATTATGACCTATTTAAATCTATAACCTCTAAAAATCAAGATGCCAAAATTATGGATCCCTGACTTTGAATACATTAGCCAAATTTAACTCAATTTAAAAACTTAATTTAAAAAAATATTCAATAAATTTTCTCCTTTATGCTTTTCAAGTCTACACTGGCGGTAATAAAGTTCTTTATAAATTTTCTCGATTTGTTAATTCATTTAAAAAGATGAATTAAAATGCATTTTGTATTAGTCCAGATGTACAAAGGCTGACTTATATATCTGAGGCACGATTTTGGACATCATATTTCAAAAATTGACGTATTTTATATTTTATTTCTTGCAAATAGTTTCATGAAACGACGCGAAGTATTAATCAAGAAACTTTTCTGCAACCCTCTAATCAAAACCGGGTTGCTTTGTCTTCTAATGCAAAAACATGGAGGTTAATCTCAATAATAAACATTTTATATTATTTACATATTATAATTCTAGTTTATATTGAATGCAAGTAAAAGTATTCCTTGATTAGCAAAATCTCCTGGACATAAATCAGAAAACGTTGTTTTGACGATTTTCACAGGACTTCAATAGGATGCAGTAACAATTGAATTTTTGTGGTTCGTAAACATGGATATATTTTTGTATTTTAATATGTTTGTCATTTCCTGCTGCTACGTTTCGTTCCTTCCCTTATCTAGTTGCTTTCCAGTAGGCTTTTATTATCAGAAATAATTGGGTTTATAAGATCCAAGCTTCTTTCTCAAGGAGATACCAAAGTAATCGACTAGGACTAGTCTGGACTGTCATTCAACCAGGGACCCTTGGATGACGAACCAAATTATCTACCCTCATCACATATACGATTGATTATACCGGTTTAACCAATGTGGATCTTTTATATTTTGGTGATATATTTGTTTTTGCGTAAAGGAAAAAAAATATTCAGATAGACAGATTGAGTTTCTTTAGGTTTGGGAAAAACCGGGCATAGTGCTCCACAACTAGTTTCTCTAACGTTTAATGACGTTGAGATTTGGAAGCAAGACGCTTTCTGCTGGTTGTAAATATTAATCGTGTTGTCCAAAACAAAAAGACTAGCCCAAACACCTATGGATGCAGTGTTAGTAAAAAGAACTCTGGCTCGGTTCGAAACGTACATAAGATAACAGGGTTAGGGACATCCATGCCAAAATTAGTGCATTTATTTAAGGGTGGGGTGATAAGTGAATATTATGTACTCAAATGATATTTTTTTATATGTCCATTTTTTAACAAAAAAGAACATACCTGAACCTTGGTCAAAAATATATAGTAAAAGACAACGGCATTCACAACAAAAGAGAAAAGGAAAAACTTACTATAATTATGTAAATGGCAAATTTGAGAGCCAGACCGAGGAATAGAGTGAAAGATGTATTCAAAGGTCAAATACGTTGAAAAAGTAATAAAATTTAATATTTGAATAAAATCTCCGCATATCAAATTTCAGCAAACCAACCAACAAAATATGGACAGAATCCAATTGATGAGAATTTTTTCTTCCCCTGGTCACATTTTCAACGATTCCTTTCTGATCAGGATAGAAAGAAAAAAAAAACGAAACAGAAAAAACTCAGAATCGAGCGATGTAATGATGGTAATAGGAAATGCAAAGAAACCTTCAGATGTAATGTTTGCGAAAACTCAAGCTCATCTGTTTAAATTAAGAAGAATCCAAACGAGCAGATTTACGTTCCTAGATAACACGAAAGTTTTTTTTAAAAAAATGTTACTCGAATCACAATTTCCTGACATGTATACGCCTTCTCAAAATTTCAACATGTAGTAATTTTGCATTCTTAATATTCAACTACATAGATTTTATTTTCTTGTATCTATTGTTTGATTATTAGCAACAAAACCTTTTAATGTTACTTTGAAATTTTCCGCCATTAGTTTTCAGTGATGGCCATGTATAGAAAATGATATACTCAGGATACGAAAAACTGTTATCGTACAGTTGACGACAATCCCATTGATAGCACAAATTGTTTCAGATGTCCAACTCATTTACATCATCAATTATATTCTGCTCACGTGATCATCATCTTAAAACAATTCGTAAAACAAAAGCACTGCAATCATTTTCCTTTATTTTTTATTGTATTTCTTTTGTAAACATTGAATTTTTCGGCCAAATTTCAGATTCTACAAAGTGCTTTTGCTCTTAAGTCGTTTGTGTTATCAGCCATTTAAAACGAAGCGGTAAGGTCAAAGGTGCTTGAGTTTGTTTCACACCAATTTTTTCTGTTATTTGTTAATACTAGTTCTCTAGTAGTAATCCAAGTAGTTCTAATGGTACTAGCAATGATAGTCCTAGTATTAGTTTTATTCATAATAGTAGTCTTTATAGTAGTGGTATAAGTTGTGGTTGTCCTTTTGTTAGTTCTAGTAGTAGTAGTGTAGTTCAAGTAATAGTGTAGTTCTCTTTTTTTAGTTTTGGCAATAATACTGCTAGTAGTACTTCTACTACTTATGGAAGTACTAGTATTAGTAACAGTAGTCCAAATAGCAGTATTTGTAGAAATATAATTAGTACTCTTGCAAGAACTATCAGCAGCAATCCAAGCAGTACTTCCAGTAGTACTAATTGTAGTTATGGTAGTTGTAGCATTCCTAGTAGTTGTTCTAGCAGATCTGGTGGTTATAGTCCTTATAGCAGTTCCATTAGTACTAGTGGCATTAGCAGTCCTAATAGTAGTTCCAATAGTGGTACAATTTGTAGTAATAGTATAAATCATAGTAGCAGTAGTAGACTCCTATGCAGTTGCAGTGATCATTGTAGTACTTCTGTAAATCCAAACGTTGTTCTAGTAGTCCTATTAGTATTTCTAATAGTACAAATAGTATTAGTAATGGTAGTAGTTCTATAAGTTTTGCAAGTCATAGCAGTAGCAGTAGCAGTAGTAATAGTAGTAATAGTAGTAGTCCTAGTAGTTTTTCTAGAAGTCCTAGTGGTAGTTCTAAAAATTCAAGCTGTACTAAATGTAGTAGTAGCAGTCCTAGTAGTCCTAGTAGTACTTCTAGCAAGTCTGGTAGTACTATTGCTAGTATCTGTATTAGTGGTTTTAGCAGTAGTAGTAATCCTAGTGGTGATTCCAATAGCAGTAGTACTAATATTAGTTGTTGTTAGAGCGTTAGAGCTGCTCAAATAGTATTAGTATCAGTAGTATGTTTAGTTCTACTGGTAGTAATTTTGCTAGAAGTTGCATCATAGTAATAGTACTAGTAGTACTTTTCTCAGTAGTTTAGTAGTACCTGTTGCAGTAATAGTTGTTTTACAAGTAGTTCAAATAGTCCTACTAGTTATTGTAATAGTAGTCATATTAGTCACTTTATCAATGATTATAGTAATACCTGTCTATGTAGTCACTTTATCAATGGTTATAGTAATACCTGTCTATGTAGTCACTTTATCAATGATTATAGTAATACCTGTCTATGTAGTCACTTTATCAATGATTATAGTAATACCTGTCTATGTAGTCACTTTATCAATGATTATAGTAATACCTGTCTATGTAGTCACTTTATCAATGATTATAGTAATACCTGTCTATGTAGTCACTTTATCAATGATTATAGTAATACCTGTCTATGTAGTCACTTTATCAATGATTATAGTAATACCTGTCTATGTAGTCACTTTATCAATGATTATAGTAATACCTGTCTATGTAGTCACTTTATCAATGATTATAGTAATACCTGTCTATGTAGTCACTTTATCAATGATTATAGTAATACCTGTCTATGTAGTCCAAGTTGTAGTTTAGCAGTAAATGTAGTCCTAGTAGTAGTTATGGTAGTTATTGTTATTAGGCTTAACGCCATTTTTCAGCACACGATAGGCTATTCATGGCGGCCAGTATGAATGGTGGAGGAAGAAACCGGGAAATCACCGGAAAGAACCACCGACCCACGAGAAGCTACTGGCAAGCTTTCTCACATATCCACATACGCCGAATCCTAGACTCGAACCCACGCAGACAGAGGTGAGATGGCAGTGATCCGTAACGGACAGCGCTTTAGACCACTCGGCCACTCGGGGCCGCTAAGTTATGGTAGTTGTAGTAAACATAGTAGTATAAATGTATCACTACTTGTAAGTTTTAGTTCTAATGGTACTAGCAGACCAAGTAGAAGTTGTCTTAATTGTAATAGTAGTTGTTCTATTAGTTCTTATTTCAGTGGTTGTAGTCCTAGTAATAATTCTAGTAGTACCAGTACTACTTGTAGTCTTAGTAGTACGCCAAGTATTTCTAACAATATTAACCCTAGTATTAGTTCTTCTTATTATAAGTATTAGTAGTCATATCTTGAGTAGTTCTAATAGTACTTGTATTAGTAATAGTCCAGGTAGTAGTTGAATAGCCATATAAATCATGGTAGATGCTCTAGTAGTACTAGTAGAAGGTAGTCCTAGTGTAGTTTAGGCAGTCATAGTGGTAGTAGTAGTCATAGGTAGTAGTACTTCTGGTAATAGTAAGAATAGTACTAGTAGCAAGAGTAGTAGTACTATTCATAGAAGTAGTAGTTCTAGTAGTAATTTTAGTACTTGTCTAAGTAGTAGTTCAAGTAGTTGTAGTGGCAGTTATAGTAGTAGTTCAAGTAGTATTTGTAGTAGTCTTAGTACTTTTAGTAATTTTAATCATTATAGTGGTAGTAGTTCTAGTGGTAGTAGTCAATATTTTCACTAGTAATTCTAGTAATAGTAATCCTGGTAGTAGTAGTAGTAGTAGTACTAGTAATAATAGCAGTTGTAGTAGTCAGAGTAGTAATTCTAGTAGTTCTTGTAGTACAGTGTAGTAACAGTGCTCTGTAATAATTCCTGTGGTGCAAGTAATAATAATAGTAGATCTAGTAGTACTAGTGGTCCAAGTGTTAGTAATAGCAATAAGCAATTTCAATAGTAATCCTTGCAATAGTGGTCCTAGTAGTAGCTCAATGGTCCTAGTATGGTATGATGTCTGTGGTATTGCAGGTTATAGCAATGTCTATCAGTGAGGTATCATGCCACAAACATGTGCCATTATGTACTACCCATTCACACATTACCCTGACACCAGGCCAACCAGTCCTAACACTAACCCTAACATCTTAATGCTGAGTGCCTCACGAGGCAGCTCTTTGTACCACTTTTGTAAGTCTTTGGCATGACTTTGCCAGGGTTTGAACCTGCAACCCCCAGCATATGAGATGGATACTCTAACCACTAGGCCACCAGATTGGTCTCAGTAGTCCCAGCAGTTGCTCAGTCAGTTTTGGTAGTAATAGTAGTAGTAGCAGTTATAGTAGTATTTAGTCTAGTTGTATTTGTAGTAATAGTATATATGGGTTACTGCAGTAGTTCTAAGAGTCCTTTTGGTAGTAACAATAGTAGTGGTACAAATAGTCATTCATGTAGTAGTAGTAGTAGTAGTAGTTAGTTGTGGTAGTTGTAGTCCTTGTAGTAGTTTCAGTAGTAGCAATGGCAATAACAGCAGTCATTCAAGATAAACATCTAGCAGTAGCATTAGTCCATGTAGTTCTAACATTAGTAATAGTCATATTAGTAGTCATTATGTTGGTTACTGCAGTAGTACTTGTAGTAGTACTAGTGTTACTAACATTAGTAATAGTCATATTAGTAGTCATTCTGTTGGTTACTGTAGTAGTACTTGTAGTAGTACTAGTGTTACTAACATTAGTAATAGTCATATTAGTAGTCATTCTGTTGGTTACTGTAGTAGTATTTGTAGTAGTACTAGTGTTACTAACATTAGTAATAGTCATATTAGTAGTCATTCTGTTGGTTACTGTAGTAGTACTTGTAGTAGTACTAGTGTTACTAACATTAGTAATAGTCATATTAGTAGTCATTCTGTTGGTTACTGTAGTAGTACTTGTAGTAGTACTAGTGTTACTAACATTAGTAATAGTCATACTAGTAGTCATTCTGTTGGTTACTGTAGTAGTATTTGTAGTAGTACTAGTGTTACTAACATTAGTAAGTCATATTAGTAGTCATTCTGTTGGTTACTGTAGTAGTACTTGTAGTAGTACTAGTGTTACTAACATTAGTAATAGTCATATTAGTAAGCATTCTGTTGGTTACTGCAGTAGTACTTGTAGTAGTACTAGTGTTACTAACATTAGTAATAGTCATATTAGTAGTCATTCTGTTGGTTACTGCAGTAGTACTTGTAGTAGTACTAGTGTTACTAACATTAGTAATAGTCATACTAGTAGTCATTCTGTTGGTTACTGTAGTAGTATTTGTAGTAGTACTCGTGTTACTAACATTAGTAAGTCATATTAGTAGTCATTCTGTTGGTTACTGTAGTAGTATTTGTAGTAGTACTAGTGTTACCAACATTAGTAATAGTCATATTAGTAGTCATTCTGTTCGTTACTGTAGTAGTACTTGTAGTAGTACTAGTGTTACTAACATTAGTAATAGTCATATTAGTAGTCATTCTGTTGGTTTCTGTAGTAGTATTTGTAGTAGTACTAGTGTTACTAACATTAGTAATAGTCATATTTGTAGTCATTCTGTTGGTTACTGTAGTAGTATTTGTAGTAGTACTAGTGTTACTAACATTAGTAATAGTCATATTTGTAGTCATTCTGTTGGTTACTGCAGTAGTACTTGTAGTTGTACTAGTGTTACTAACATTAGTAATAGTCATATTAGTAGTTATTCTGTTGGTTACTATAGTTTTTGTAGTAGTACTAGTGTTACTAACATTAGTAATAGTCATATTAGTAGTCATTCTGTTGGTTACTGTAGTAGTATTTGTAGTAGTACTAGTGTTACTAACATTAGTAATAGTCATATTTGTAGTCATTCTGTTGGTTACTGTAGTAGTATTTGTAGTAGTACTAGTGTTACTAACATTAGTAATAGTCATATTTGTAGTCATTCTGTTGGTTACTGCAGTAGTACTTGTAGTTGTACTAGTGTTACTAACATTAGTAATAGTCATATTAGTAGTTATTCTGTTGGTTACTATAGTTTTTGTAGTAGTACTAGTGTTACTAACATTAGTAATAGTCATATTAGTAAGCATTCTGTTGGTTACTATAATATTTGTAGTAGTATTAGTGTTACTAACATTAGTAATAGTCATATTAGTAAGCATTCTGTTGGTTACTGTAGTAGTATTTGTAGTAGTATTAGTGTTACTAACATTAGTAATAGTCATATTAGTAAGCATTCTGTTGGTTACTGTAGTAGTATTTGTAGTAGTACTAGTGTTACTAACATTAGTAATAGTCATATTAGTAGTAATTCTGTTGGTTACTGCAGTAGTACTTGTAGTAGTACTAGTGTTACTAACATTAGTAATAGTCATATTAGTAGTCATTATGTTGGTTACTGCAGTAGTACTTGTAGTAGTACTAGTGTTACTAACATTAGTAAAAGTCATATTAGTAGTCATTCTGTTGGTTACTGCAGTAGTACTTGTAGTAGTACTAGTGTTACTAACATTAGTAATAGTCATACTAGTAGTCATTCTGTTGGTTACTGTAGTAGTATTTGTAGTAGTACTAGTGTTACTAACATTAGTAAAAGTCATATTAGTAGTCATTCTGTTGGTTACTGTAGTAGTACTTGTAGTAGTACTAGTGTTACTAACATTAGTAATAGTCATATTAGTAGTCATTCTGTTTGATACTGCAGTAGTACTTGTAGTAGTACTAGTGTTACTAACATTAGTAGTCCTACTATTGCAAGAAGTAATAGACAAAGCAATAATACTGCTACTACTAATAGTATTGTTGACCTATATGAAGCTACTGGAAAGATTTCTCACGTTGGCTGCAACTGAGACTCAAACCTATGTGGCCAGATTTAATGTTGTTGTTGTTGTTGGGCTTAAAGCCATTTTTCAGCACACGATAGGCTATTCATGGCAGCCAGTATTAATGGTGGAGGAAGAAATCACCGGAAAGAACCACAGACCCACGAGAAGCTACTGGCAAGCTTTCTCACATATCTACATTAGCCAAATCCTAGACTCGAACACAGACAGAGGTGAGATGGCAGTGATCCATAACGGACAGCACTTTAGACCACTCGGCCAATGCACATGTCCTTTGTGTCATTTTACTTAGCAATCATCCTTTAAAAAGTATTGTTTCTTTTAAATTGTGCTTCCTGTTTGTTTATATGTAATATTTATTAGTCAGTTTAATTTTAATTTTGTAGCCCTCTCATTTCCAATAGTCTCATTTGTTGATTATGTCATTTACATAAATGGTCAACTACTGGATATTGAAAATGATAAGTCTTTCACTTCTTCAAACAGAAAAACTAAAACACTGGTATATGATTTCACTTGATATTACTGCAGAATCAAGAATAAGGTATCACTATGTTACTCTTTTTCCACAGACCTTACTCTTAACATTTTGTAGATAAACATATTTTCTGGCCAACATCGAACATATATTATCCAGGACACCCTTCTCTGACCTACCAAGTGAGACCTCAAACAAATGGTACTCACCAGCACTTATGAAAGATTAACTACCAGGCTTGGACTTTGTGGGAAGTGGGAATTGTCAAACATTTTTGCATTAAATAATTCCTTTTAATTATCTAAAAATAAATAGGTATAACTGGATAGTAGTTAAGGAACTTAGCTTTCTGGAAAGAATAACAGGTACAACTTTTAAAACAATAATCAATCACAGCTCATCCTAAATATAGAGTTTGATCCACTTACCATGAATAATTAACAGCATTATACCATTAGTAATAATGAGAAAGTAAGTGACTTTGTGATAAAAGACTTCTATTAGTAAATACCAAAGTCATTGATAACTAAGACACTAAGACCATGGCATCACATTATACCATTAGTATTAGTGTGAATGTAAGTGACTTTGTGATAATAGACTTGTATTTGTAAATACCAAAATCACTGATGACTACGACAATAAATTATAGCATTAGCTCCATTTCATAGTCCAATATGGGTGCTATAAAGTACAATAAAAATAACATAACTTTTAGCTTCTTTATTTTAAAAAAGACCATGAAACTGAATATAGACATTCTAACTAAACTGAATTATAAATATGCTATTTAAATTTTAAAAAAGATTAAGTACAAATGTTTAAAATGTGTAAAAAATAATTATGAGCCTTTTATAAAATAATAAACTGACAGACATGCAATATTAAAAATAAAGGAAAACAATGTGATAAATAATCAAGAATATAAATACTGCCAAACCAAATCCAGTAAATTCCTTAATGAAGGAGAAATTTACTTCTTTACAAATATGTGTAACATACATATCTTTCAATACTTGTTAATTAACATGTTAATTACTGTCTGAAATTAAAGTTCATAAAGGAATATAAAAGCTTAAAAGCTAATCAACAAATCAAATTTCAGAATTTAAAAAAAATGTCAAACTTGTTCGTCACTGAATCTCAAATCAAATTGTCTTTTTGCTGAAATTGCATTATGTTTTTACAGCATATCGAAAAATAATAAAAGCAAAAGGTTCAATATTTAGCAATCAAGTACCAAACTTTAAACATTTGAAGATATCTTAACATTAGTAAAAAAAATCTGTTGTTACTGAATTAAAAGCATATTAATAACTGCTCTAACACTGGAAAACAAATGTGGAAGCAAAATGTCACAATTTTTTAAGGGCTTTTCCAGTAAAATATTTTTGGAAGGCACTTCTAATTTGGTATATTATTTGCACATGAACTAATAGAGTAACCTGAGTACCTATGAATATTTGTTTTTTAAAAACTGCCCTCTTCAGATTCTATGTATGATTAAATGGAAGTCTTGGTTACCAATGTTTAAATGGAAAAGCCCTGGGTACCATCTATTATTAAATGAAACAGCCCTGTATACCATATATATTGAAATGGAAAAGCCCTGGGTACCATGTATTATTAAATGGAACAGCCCTGTATACCTTATATATTGAAATGGAAAGCCTTGGGTACCATGTATTATTAAATGGAACAACCCTGTACACCATATTTATTGAAATGGAAAAGCCCTGAGTACTATGTATGTGTAAGTGGAACATCCCTGTGTATCATGCATGTTTAAATGGAATAGACCTAAGTTGATAAAAATACAAAACAGGAAGAAAGATAAAAAGTAAAAAAGTTTTACAACAGTGTAAAATGAAACATTTTTTTACAAATAATATAATAATTATTAATAGTCTTTTAATGAACCAATGGTATAAGTTTTGCAATGTAATAAATTGTTCTCTTAGACATATAAACAAATATGCTTATCAAGCTAGAAATATGTTCACATGACATTTTCAACTGTGAATGTTGAAACTGAAAGAAGCTTGATTAAATATTATGCTAAACACTGTTAGATCGTTGTTTGATTTTATTAGATAATGTTGGAAACTGACCTTGACAAGTCATCTGAACAAAAACCTTAAACAAAATTTGATTTCAATTATACCATGTCCTTCAATTATTATATCTTTCAAAACTTCATTTCAATTATGCCCTTCAAAATTTGTTCATTAAATTTTTATGTCCTTTAAAATTACTTCATTTTCCTTATGTCCTTCACACTTTCTTCATTTCAATTATTATGTCTTCAAAATTTCTTGAAATTCCTAACTGATAGACATATGAAAGTGGATAAATGTACATGGATAATACTGATTCCTCCCCACAAAATAAATAACCATCATTTTGTTTTACCATTTTCAAAATGGGAACATGGAAGCATGCAATTGGGTCTTCTGAAGCAATTAATGTCCAACTGGAAAATTTAGAACTTTTTTACATACATTAAATTCACAAAAATTTAAAATCAAATGATTCCTGGAAATTTAAATGATTTGACTCTATATACCATGTTACACTCATCTGACTCTATATACCATGTTACACTCATTTGAATCTATATATCATGTTACACTCATTTGAATCTATATACCATGTTACACTCATTTGAATCTATACCATGTTACACTCATTTGACTCTATATACCATGTTACAATCATTTGACTCTATATACCATGTTAGTCATATGACTATATACCATGTTACACTCATTTGACTCTATATACCATGTTACACTCATTTGACTCTATATACCATGTTACACTCATCAGTAAAAGTCATCCACAATTAACTAATTTAACCAATACATTTTAACTTCTCCAGCTGACTAAAACTTTTTATGGTAGTCACTACCAAATAATGCAGAAGCAACTGTCTTTTCTACTGTTTTAAAACTTTACTGGTGACAGAAACAGGATGAAGTCCATATCTCGAAACAGCTTTATTGAAGTCCTAATTTTGGCAAGTTTATGTCCATAATAGTCTGTACATCCTGGTATACTAACAAGTGTTAGGTTAAAAAGTCCACATAATCCAAGAGTAGGAAATGTGATACCCAGATAATTGGCATTTTACTGTTGACAGTTAAAGATTCCTGTATATTCAGTTGAAATGTAAATCACACACATCTACATCTAAGGGAAGATAGGTCATTTAAGCTTGAAAATAATTTGAAATTGTGAAGTTAACAGATTTTGCATTTACCTCAAAATTACTTTCATGGCAGAGTGAAAAATTAATTTCTTTTATTTCAATTTTACTTTTTCTATTCATTCCTACAAAAATGATAATTATAAGTAAAATAATGTTAGCAATAAAAATAAGTGAATGTCAGAGGTCATTTCATATAAAGAAATCAACTGAACATTGTTTGATATGACTGAAATGTCTGTGTATAACGAGATTTTCATTACAAAATTAACAAGAAGATATAAAGAAAATAAGTGTTTGGCATATTCAATTCCAAAAATGAAGTCGTACTTATGTGTATGTAGTGAAACATGTCTATTTTAAGCTTTCCTTGGATCAGAAAATAAAACTTTCTGGGCAACATAATATAAACTCGGATAATTCACGAGTTCAGATAATCCCATTCCAATCCATATTTGTATTTACTGCACAATCTAATTTTGTTAACTCATCTGGACACACGGATACTGGCCACACAACTGGACACATGGATACTGGCCACACAACTGGACACATGATTAAATTTAACAAGAGTAAATTGTCTATCCAGAAGACGCTTCACTGGTCTGTATGATCAAAATGTCTGGTGAAGTGGTATACAAAATAAACTGTCTATCTCAAAGACACATACTGGTCTGTATGATCAAAATGTCTGGTGAAGTGGTATACAAAATAAATTGTCTATCCAGAAGAAACTTCACTTGTCTGTATGATCAAAATGTCTGGTGAAGTGGTATACAAAATAAATTGTCTATCCAGAAGAAACTTCACTGGTCTGTATGATCAAAACATCTGGTGAAGTGGTGTACAAAATAAACTGTCTATCTCAAAGACACTTCACTGGTCTATATGATCAAAATGTCTGGTGAAGTGGTATACAAAATAAATTGTCTATCCATAAAACACTTCACTGGTTAGTATCATCCAAAACATTTGTTGAAGTGTTTTGATATAATTAGTGTTTTACTGTATTAGACATGTTCTGGGAACATTGTGTTCCTTTGAATCAACTAGATGCTTGTTTTTGTGCTAGGCATGTTCAGGGGACTTTGTGCTTTTTTAAATGAAATAAGTATTTGCTTAATTTTAGACATATTTGGGGTACATGTTGCCTTTTTCAAATCAACCAAATATGTTTTATTGTTTTATTCTGAGGATTCTGCCTTGAATCAACATAAAGCTATAGACCTCCAACAGCATAAATCAATAGACTTCCTGCTGCATAAATCAATAGACTTCCTGCAGCATAAATCAATACACTTCCTACAGCATAAATTAATAGACTTCCTGCATCATAAATCCATAGACCTCATCATTTTTTTTAACTTTAGAACTTAGGTGAACGATTTATTTTTCTTTTTTAATCAACTTTGCAAATTTTTACTTTATTAAAGAAACAAGATAAAAATATAAATATAATTTTTACCAGTAATTCTTCTTATACTTGGGAAAATAACAGCAAAATCTGTACAATTACTAACAATATATTAATTATAATTCAGATAACTGGTGCTGTACTGTATGTTCAATATGGACTTGTATTACAATATAGACTTTTCATAACCTCTGATTTCATTAGAAGCTGGAGTAGTCCGGTTTCACAAGTTTGACAGGTTTCACACCACTGGTATCACAAATTCAGTATTCCCTCACCATAAAATACTTCATTTAAGCTTGTCATTATTATAAGGTGTTCATTATTATAAGGTGTTCATTATGATAAGAAATTCATTATAATAAGTCATTATAATATGGTGTTCATTATTATAAGGTGTTAATTATTATAATGTGTTTGTTATTATATGGTATTCATTATTTTAAAGTGTTCATTATTATAATGTGTTCATTATTATATGGTGATCATTAATATATGATGGTCATTATTATTATGGTGGTCATTATTAAAAGGCAGGAATTATTTATTTCATTAATTAATACTAATATTATGTACAAATATAAAATGTATCAATAAAAGGTGACCTCACATATAAAGTGATTTGCTTTTATGACTTCCATATATAGCACTCAAAAGTACTCTACATCACATTGGAAATGTCTTGCAACAAAAATCAAATACATTATACGTAACAAAACTAAAGTCAATACATGGTTTTCTGTAATTGTCAACAACAAAAAAACTGTTAAAAGTTTATTCTAATAATCTGATAATAGAGTATTTCCTGAAAATAAGTACTTTAGACAAAAAGTCTAAATGTCATATTATTAACACACACGTGGATGCATATATATATATATATATATATATATATATATATATATATATATATATATATATATATATATATATATATATATATATATATATTACCTTTTTTACATGTAAAATATGTACAGTGGCTTTATGTAAAATAATTTATTTTATGAACAAGAATTGCTGACAGAACAAAAATATTATAAAAATTGTGGTTTTGTATTTGACTGTTGTTAGCCTGTCATAAAAGGGTGATTTTATTGTTTTTAACAGCACTTTTAATGCACCAGTGGCTATATTGTGCCAAGGAAATGTAAACTAAGTTAGTATATAATGGTTACACCAAGTTATCAAACCCAAAACCACTGGATTACATGACCTATGAATTAAGAACTAGGCTATCACAGCCTAATTGTCAGAATATAGGTACAAACCAAGGGTAATACAATAAGAAACACAATACAAAATGAAGAAAAAAACAACAGAGCAAAAACTGTAACTTTGCAACAATAAAGTTCTGAGTATAAAAGAATAATTGGCAATGGAAATATTTGCCACAATGTGTGGAACTCATAATGGTATTGTGCAAAGTTTTTTTAATGAAAAGAGCAATTCTGAAATTTTGAATTCAGCAATTCACAATTTATGTGTAAACTAGATTATAATGGACTACAATTAACTGTGCTCTCATCCTATGCACAAAAAAAAACAGTGCACCCCAAAAAACTCCATGAACAAAGTAAAAACCAATTTTATTATAAACAAAATCAAAGTACTGATAGCACTAATATAATTTCCATCAATGGCACAATAATCAAGGCAGATAGCTGCTTCCACATCTAATCATTTAGTACCTAAATGTGTGTTGCTATCCTTGTTGATAAAATAGATTAATACTTTTTTTCTAAGGTTAGTAAGTTCATAAAGTTTGTTACTATAATTAGTATTACAAATTATATTTGGTAAAAGAGAATGGACAGTATGTCATTGGTGTGGAGAGATTAAAATCAATCCAAGTCATAAATAGTTAAATTAGGTTCTGCTTTATCAAACAATTCACTGAATTTGAGCTTCTTACAAAAGTATTCTATTGTAGTCTCACATTATTTGCACATAATTTTATATTTTAAAAAATATGACCATAATGTGACTGATCTGGTGTAACAAATCTCTATTCTTGATTTGTCTCCTTTGATTTTTGACTTCTTGATTTCTAAACTGTGGCATGTTCTCTTCTTCTTCTGGCTTATCTCAAAATCCATTCTCTATGATTTTATTTGATTTTGCTCTCACACTGATCACACTGATTACTCGTGGTAATAGGCATCATGCCACATCTGACCCGATTTCTCCAGGGACCTGTTGTAACAAAATGAGTATATATTAACTACAGGTAAAAACCATGAACTTAGTAACTATGGTAACAAAATGGCCAGATTTCTCCAAGGACCTGTTGTAACAAAATAAGTATATATTAACTACAGGCAAAAACCATGAACTTAGTAACTATGGTAACAAAATGGCCGGATTTCTCCAAGGACCTGTTGTAACAAAATAAGTATATATTAACTTCAGGTAAAAACCATGAACTTAGTAACTATGGTAACAAAATGGCTCAATTTCTCCAAGGACCTGTTGTAACAAAATAAGTATATATATTAACTACAGATAAAAACCATGAACTTAGTAACTATGGTAACAAAATGGCCCGATTTCTCCAGGGACCTGTTGTAACAAAATTAGTATATATTATCTAGAAGTAATAACCATGAACTTAATAAATATGGTAACAAAGCAGGTATATATTAACTTCAGGAATAAACCATATATTAACTTCAGGCTTAAACTATGGTAATAAAATGGGTATATACATGTAATAACCATGAACTTAATAATTATAGTAACAAAATTGGGATATATTAACTACAGGCAATAAAAATAAACTTAAAAACTATGGTAACAAAATATGTATATATTTGTTATGAAAATAAAATTTGTATTGTAATCAACCTATGTCCATAATTTAGGGCAGAGGTTTGGGCCAACCTGATAAATGTCCTGTTATTTAATAAGCAATATGTTACATAGCCAATATTTGTCTAAAATTATAGATTATACATTAAGGTCATTTTTTGCCTAAAGGTAAATATGTTTAAATGGCCTTTTGACTTTGGAATTTTCAAGAAGTGATCTTGTTTATGATATTGATGGTAAAATGACCTTCATCCTGGTTCCATTATTGTGTCAGTTTTCCATATAAATGTAGTGATAAAAAGAATTACTCATTCAATCTTAAATAACAGCCTATAGGGAATTTATTTTTTCATTGGAATTAGAAAGTGCTTATTGAGTTTAGGACTAAAATGCTATTTCAGAATTATTGTAATTAATTTAAGGTTGTGATACATCATGACTTTTTACTTATCACCACATTCCAGGTTACTGGCATATTTACACATTCAAAATTAGAATTTATTCAAAACACCAATTGAATTCGTCCAGAACACTGTTCTTTTGGACTTGTGATAAAACTTTTAGAATTGTTTGGGCATTAGGTCCTCTTAAATATTTAGTTTGTATTTTAGGGAAATAGATTAATTATTGAATAATAGATATATATCATTAGGTTGCTGAAATTACCTAAGTTTTTCAACATTAGTTGAAATATAAATATTATTCAATCACTACGATCAAATTTTTACAAATATTTTAAGCTCAAATGTTTTGGCTAGAAATATGTATAACAGATCAAAGTAGGAGATTTCCTACCGGATCACATGTGTTTTATGAATATTCACACAGAAAATATAAACAGTAACATAATTCTCTTTCTCAATCCAACTAAAACAGCATATTAAATAAAAAAAGGGTTGCACTTTGTTGGATTATAACTCAATTTATCTTCAATGAGAGGTAGCTATACTTACCATTCAGTTACATAAGCATCCAAAACACTTTCAAATTTTATAATGTTATCTATATCAAATAACAGGCAGTGAAAAAATGTGATCTTATTTCTCTCCAAAGATTTGTCAAGATTGTTTTTTTCAAAAAATTCAGTAATTCATGGACTAGCATAAAATAAATCATTTTATTAAGAAAGAAACTTTTGATATATAGAGTAAAAAGTGTTTCAGTAAAATAAAAGCATATCATTCTAACCATCTGTTCAATAGGAGTACATTTAAATATACCCATCATGGCCAACATATTTAAGACAACTACTATACTGCCAGATCAGATCAGCACCATTTTCAGAAAAAGAAGAATTGGACATCATAATATAATTTAGTCAAAACCCCATTTTCAAACAACTATTGATTCTTCTGGAGAAGCAATAACAACATTGTCAACATACCCATCTTGGTGGCCATGTTCAACGTCAGACTGACACTATATTCATTTAGAACTTAATATGGGACAATGTCATACACATTTGGTGTGACAAAATTCAAGTACTTTTCAAGGCCTTTATCCAATCTTTTCAAGGACTCAATGCCCAGTGCACTTTAAGTATATTTATCAATGGCCATTTCAAGGATTAGTAAGAATGTTGTAATTCCTGACATGGGATTCCTAATATTTTTGCAATAGACTTAAGACTTTATAATAATGAATAAAGAAAACAAATCTTAGGAGAATAACAATGCAGTGGACAAACAGATTTCTGGAACAACTTCAATTCATGAGATAATGCATTCTTAAAATCATCTGCTGTGAACGTATGCAGAGTGTCATCACATCTAATTTTATCATTGTTGTGTGATCACTCATCAAAACTTTACTGGTACATTTATACATAAATGTAAGTACATTGTGTAGAAAGCAGTCTTTCTGTTAACAGGCATACTGTCGTAATTTACGCCCAAAGTTTGGTCACAATTTCAAAAAAGTCAATAACAGACTACAGCAGCAATCTTAGATTGCTTGCTGAAAATCAGAAGCTTGGATGTAAAATAAGAACAAATTGTGACCATTTTTGTGAAAATTTTTCATTATCTTTTGTTTTGAGAGTTTGAACAGCACCACGATTTAAAGCAGAAAGATGTACCGCTGTCATTGTCATGAAAAAAAAAAAACGACAAAAAATTATTGTTGGAAAAGATTCGTACACTTTTTTATAATCTCTACAATCAAGTCTGTGTGTAATTATAAATGTCTCATTGGTCAACCACGCAAAAGCAGTTTTATTTCAATTCCATGACGTAATAGTATGAAAAGAAACTTTTGTACACTCATCAAATAATTTGATATTTTTCAAGGTACAAGGCTTATTTTCAAATACTTTTCAAGGATGAATTGAAATTCAAGTACTTTTCAAGTTACCATGCAAACCCTGTGGGAATTTCTATTAATGAAACTCCATGATGATATGACCACCTGTTCAAAATATTTAGTGATAACAAGATTTTCAAGATGGCTACCATAGCAACCATGATAGAGGTAAATTTTCCAAGATGGTTACCAAGGCACCATATATATATATACAGATACATATATATATATATATATATATATATATATATATATATATATATATATATATATATATATATATATATCCCCTCCCAGGAAAAGTATTAATAGTATCCCCATTATGGATATGTGAATATGAGTAGTACCACCCACTTTTGTGTAATTATTAACTTTACCCTATGACCAATGTATATGTTCAAATTTAATGGCAATTCTCTCATGTAGTTTAGAAATAATAGTGACATCAAACCTGTGCTAACAGTTGGAGATACAGACAGATGACTGGCTGATGGACAATAGGCAAATGCATATGTTATATTGGTCTTTGTCCAGTCAAATTACTGTTGTGTACAACTTGATACCTATCAATATTTTTTACAATTCTGACTATTACATATACTGTTTTAAATATAATTTGTGCCACAAGTTTTAGGTTCTCTCAGAATATGGACTGAAATCTTTCCATTTATTTTTCTTTCTGCATTTAAAATGAAAATAAAGCTTGCAGCCTGAATACTGAGCTAGTGATCAAAACATTGCTGTAAATTTGTTCCTTGACCCCAAGATCAAAACAATGTGGAGCATGTCTCAGACTCATAATGATACATCTCAAATAAAAATAAAACCCATCAAAGGGTTTAGGATGAATAAGCAAATGAATAAACCATTAAATTTTCTAAAAATGTGATAATCAATCCCATGTTAATGAAGCAAGCGAGCATGTCACCATCAAGCTATAAAATTCAAAATTATTTTGTGTCTTCTAATTTAATTTTTGATTCAGAGAAAATGTTATATTATTGTTTTTTAAATTTTAGATACCTAATCAAATTTTTGCTTTTAACTACAATTATTTGTCTAACTGAAAAATATATTACTCAAAGTATACAAAAATTATTGAGACTAGAGCAGCATGCATTTCACAAGAATTTACCTAATAATGTCTGCAAATCCATCTAGTAGTGTCTTGCACCTGTAATCCACACCATGTTTCTTACACAGAGACTGGACTAACCCTGCAATTTTATGGTAGTTATGTCTTGGCATAGTTGGGAACAGACTGGAATAATTGACAAAACAAAAAATACATGTTATATTTCAAAACATGAAATAAATATTTACAGTGCAAAATGATGTAATAATGATTGCTAAGTTCATAATGATATGGCAAAATTACTTTGAAATCATTGAAATCATTGACATTTATTCGTGGTTTTGCAAAAATAAAGTAAGTTTTTTTAAAGCAAACTAACATTCTTTGATAATATATAATCAATCACATTAATTGATTAATTAATTAGAGAGAAATTAATTCCTCTCTGTTATCTCTGAATCCTGCCATACCTGAAAGACAATAGGAAGCAACCCTTACAAATTAACTCCCCTTATAACCTTATAACAGCTAGGTATCCCCCCACTCACATGTCTTGGATGTTACTGGTTTAAGTGATACTTGTAACATGAAGCTCCCATTACAAGCAAGCATTACAAAAAATTTAAGAAATCTTATCAGGTAAGTATTATTTGAGAAAACAATTTACTAAAAATTTGCTTTTCCTGTCAAATATATTAGAGAATCATATCAACATTAGAAAAATTTGGTAAGAGAAGGTGCAAATGTTTGAGCACCCAATTTCTACCTGTGTCTTCCTGTAGGAGCATGAGGATGGGCAAACATTTCCTAGAATTTGTTTAGCACAGCCAAAAACAATTTGTTTATAATCATGCAAAACAAATCCCCACTGGATCCCACATTAGGTTACTGTCTTACACTCAAAATGTTTTCTGGGCAAGTCCAGCATAAGTTGGCCTGCTAGTGGGGTGTTTCGTTCAACAGTAGTGTGTGGGAACTGTCTGGGCAGCCAACAGTGACATAATCAGATTCAGCTCTCTCCTCTGCAAACTGGAGAAGTGGACTGGACATGTAAGCCTACTGAGAGAGTATGCAGCTTTCAACAACTTCCTTTAGCCAAGCAGTGATCACTTATGACTTTATGTCTTGCTTTCCTGTCTTGATTATTAGAAACAGCCTTTTGTATCTATTGCACATATTCTGTAAGAATATTAGATAGTGTCTAAGTACACAAAGATTTGCTTCTCTTTGTGGATCAATTATGGGCAGCACACATAGCTCATTCACCATGCTTGCTGAAGCTAGCATGTTTTGAAGGCAAATCTTGTATGATAACTGCTTCAGTAAAAGAGATAAGCCATGTCAAATTCAGACAAAATTAATCAAGTCAAGCTTTGGTGAGATAAGCCATGTCAAACTTAGACAAGTTAAATCAGGTCAAACTCTGACGAGATAGGCCACATCAAATTTAGACAAGTTGAGCCATGTCATACACTGAGATAAGCCATGTAAAGCTAGACAAGCTAAGACAGGTCAAACTGATGAGATAAGCCATGTCAACCTTAGATAAGTTTGTCAGGTCAAACTCTGATGAGATAAGCCATGTCAAAATTGAGCCATGTCACACTCTGATGAGATAAGCCATGTCAAATATAGACAAGTTGAGGCAGATCAAACTATGAAGAGATAAGCCATGTTAAACTTTGAAGAATTGTCAAAACTCATGACAGGCCACATTTTGATTACAAAGTCAGTGAGCACGTTCTGCATATGTTAAAATTGGACAATATGAAGAAAAGGTCCTTGTTGTGGCTAATATCATTTCGTCCATGATGTAAAAACATATGAATAATATGGAATAGTATCCCTTAATTGTAGGGGCTAGCTTGTTGTTCTCAATGAAAGAAGGAGGATGGGTACTGAACGTGGTATGATGTCGTTAACTTTACACCAGTCATTCAGAACATGCCATTACAAACTGTATGCCTTAAACATGGACATCAAACTAGCTGTTGTGATGCTCATTTGCTGAACTCATTTTTGAAATGGGCATTTCTAACATGAACCATGTTTGAAGGAGGACACTATGAGCAGTGTGCGGGTCACAATGATTTTTTTTAGGTATGTCTGAATCTAAATCGAACAGATCACTGATCTGGGACAGCCAAGCAGCAATTAGAACTACTTCAGTGTCCATGCCCCTTGTTTCCTGGATCAGTTTCAGGATCAAATCTGCTAGAAGGAAGGCATATGCCCCCATTTCCTCCCTGGTGATGAAGGGGCATCAATGATCCAAGCTTCTGCATCTGGGTGATGAAGGAGCATGAATGATCCAAGCTTCTGCATTTGGAAATGGGCAGATAAAGGTGGGCAGTTTGTTTCTCCACATCACTGCATACAGATTTAGGACTGTTTAGCCAACAAAGCATAGACTCAAAGGATGCTTGACAAATGTGGAGTACACTCTACATCATGATTGAATAGCCAGGCCATTTAACCTGTCTAGTATGCCTTGTATTCATATACCATAAACCAAAAGGTCCAGAGATTTCATCGCAAACTGTCCAACATTAACAGGACCATCTTTTGTATATGTTCTACCCAAGCAAAGGAGTCATGGAAAATATCAATAACTTCCTAATGGCTGCAAACAGCCTTCTCCTGTTTGCTCATCAGCCTAACAAATTTTGACCTGAAGAGACAGTGTTTAATAATTGTGTGATTTCTAAAGATCCCTCTCTTGCCAATGGATTAAAAAGTGTTGGATCAGACTGCAATATTTATGGTGATAAAATGGACTCAAGATCTTGTGCACTGTGCCAAAATGAATGGAGGGACCTTTCCCATTAAAATACTGAATTTTGGGACAGTTATAGAGTGATAAAACCTACATAAATCTATCACTGATCTCATTTTGCTGATCCCCAAGGGGGGAGGGAGCTGATTGCAGGTCACTGATGATGTACATGAGACTTTGGGGAAATGAAACCTTGCTTTCTCTCCCTGACTCTGCCTGACTGATGAACTTAGAGGGCATATGGCCACCTATAACTCACCTAGCCACACAAATTTTGCTGCTGCAGAGAGCTTTTCCTGCAGTCTTTCTGGTGTTAATCTTTTCTCTGGTAGACTCCTTGACAGTGTCATGCAGTGATAGAGGATTGTGCTAAGGCTTCAACATTTCCATATCTATGCTGAAATGCGTACAGTGATTTGTACCCAGTAGATTCCCAATTTATTTTCATAAATTTCACCTAACGACATCCTCAACAATCAAGTTTGCAATATAATTCTAATACTTTATCTGAGTCATCTGTCATGGTGACAAATGAAATCACAGTCACTGCTGGTGCTGTTTTAGCATCTTTGTTTCTAGGTGAAGATGTCGCATAGGGGTAAAAATTAAGAAATAAACATTCCAAAAATTCTGAACATGCTCATTTTTCATGGCCATTCTAAGAAGATGATATATCAGACATCTATTAAATTGCATGTCTGGAATGATCATTTTGTGCAACTGAAATACAATTTAAGGTTGTCTGCAATTTTAAATCATCTACAATTCTTGCACTTGACTGACATCTCTGTAATGAACAAGCAAAGAAAATAACCAAACAAGTTCTTACAACAAATATACAAACTGTTGAAATAAAGGGAAACTCACATTACCACAACCAAAAAAGTGTAAAATAAATCAAAATTAACAGGATGCATTAGCTTGCCAGTGAACATTTCCGTTACTTTTATTAAAACTTCACAAAAAATAATTGCAAAATATACAAAATAAATACATAGGGATCACACAAATGCTGATTAACAATATTCTAACTTCCCATACCAACGAAAAAAAAGGTACAAGGTAAAAATTATATAAAAGTTTCAACAGCTTGTAGACAGCACTAGTAACAGTTGAAAGTATAAGTTTCATCTGGTTACAGCTGGGTTACCAGTGGGCTACCTAGGGAGAATCAAGGGGAGATAACCTATAAGAGTTGCTTCCCTTTTCCTATATGAAAGCTAGACTAAAAATTGTTTATTAAGTTGGGAAAGATGGATGGATTTGGAGGTAGCAGACAGTAATCCTAATATTAATGCATTTGATAGCATTATTAATGTTCAATTGTACATATATATGTAAATTGACGTATGCATCCTACATACTCTTAAAGTCTATAAATAATATACTTAAAGTCTATAAATGCATGATTTGTAACTAGAACAAATCCGCAAAAAATTATAATCTACAAAAATGCACTCATTCATAGCAATGGACAAATTAAACAAGAAATGGCTGCACTATGAAAAAAAAATACAATAAAGACCAAAAAAATTAATCATGACATCAAACAAATTGAAATTCTGGCAGCTGATGGGAATGGTATATATTGTATATTTCAAACAGCTGAATGGACACTTTGAATACCACTATAAATTTGCCTTTGTTATTTTGGGGTAAAACAGTCTTCATTTAGAACTATTTCCTGACCATTGCAAAAATAATGCATTATGTAGCATTGTTAAATATGTCTAATGTAAATTAAAGACAGAATTCTTCTATTGTTTTTTTTTTTACTTAAATATTTTTTATACATCTGAATGAACATATCTCTAAACATGATGTATTTAAACCCAAGAGACCTCTGACATTGAAGATGCATTGCTTGTAGCTGCCTTTCGAGATAGTGTTGATTAGTGTCAACTATTGCAAAACTAGTGTTGATTAGTTTATTGCCAAAATTATCAAGAGTGCTGTTAAAGACAAGGAAAAACAAATTGGCAAAGTAATTTATAACTTGCCATAGATTCATCTCATGGGTATTTTGTTTTGAATCTAAATATGACTTAATAATTGTCTTTGTGAATATAATTCACTCACAAATGTACACTTTTGCTCTATTGTACAATAGGAAACTGTAAACAATAACCTGTGCAAATTTTATGGAACTTTTATAACTGTGTGTGTGTGTGTGTGTGTGTGTGTGTGTGTGTGTGTGTGTGTGTGTGTGTGTGTGTGTGTGTGTGTGCAATTTATTTAATCACTGTATGATAAACACTGATTAATGCTGCTGGGTAAAGAACAGAATATTGTTCCTTAACCAACTTAGGCCTCTGGACAAAAAGAACATGTGAACATCTAAGTACATTACATTCCACGGCATGATAGCAGATCTAAGTCTAAGCAGTTTGTTAGAAGTAGTCAGTAGATCAAACATAATACACCCTGATATAGCAGGACATTACAAAACAGCAGATCAGGTTCTACTTTGTTCGTAGTTTTGCCCAATGTATAAGGCACTAAACGCTGTACAATAAAACTTTGGAAAAAAGCCACAGCTAATGCTATTTATTTGAAATTTTAGCTTAGTGTACTTTCGATGACTGCTTACTTTCCAGGTATGTGGATTTCGAAAAATATGGGAATAAAAGAAATATAATTGGAAATGCATCTATTTCTATGAAGATATAGGTTTTTAACACTACGTACATTAATGTACATATATATGTAAGATATACACTGAACAAATTAGGTGACCTATGTTTGAGACTACCTACAATTATGAAACACATTGTCATAACCTATTTTTCAAGTTCAACCTTCAAAGTTTTAGGATATATATATATATATATATATATATATATATATATATATATATATATATACACACACTGTTCATTAAAGCTATTAGTGTGAAGTCAGCCTTACTGATGTTCAATCTGGTAATTAAGATGTCCTGTAAACCAGTCCTCAAAAATTCCTGGTTCCACATTGCATGTAGACTCCAGCTGAAGATGGAACCAGTCTTTGTCTTTGTCCCAGTTGATATCACAAGGGATATGGTTCATCTGAGTAACCCATGTAAACCAGTGACTCTCTAAAAACCTGAAACACAAAAGATAGCTAGTAAACTAATTGCTCTCTAAAAACCTGAAACACAAAAAATAGGTAGTAAACCAGTCATTCTCTTAAACCTGAAACAAAAACTAGGTAGTAAACCAGTCACTCTCTAAAAACATGAAACAAAAACTAGGTAGTAAACCAGTCACTCTCTAAAAAGCTGAAACAAAATAAAATAGCTAAAAATGTTAGGATTTTACACAAGTCTGATGCATAAATGCGCCACTTTAGTTCTAATGGAACCATGTGCTTGCCATACTCACAGAATGAAACACTTAAAGTAAACATCATGCATAAAGCTGACAGCAAACCTATTTACTACTGCGATTTTCATGTTAGTTTTTCTATTTACCATGAATTACCATCTCTTAAAAATTATTAATACAAGCAGTAGAAGCCAAATTTAATGAACTGAAAAGCTGAAAACCCCAAAACAATAGAATGTGCACACTTCTGTGATAGCCAAGGGTAACTGAACTGGATATGTTGCATCAGGAAACTCCCAAAACAATACAGTGTATTAGTCTGCTGGCCAAGATTCAGTGATCTACTTTCATATCTGTAAATGGTTGAAATAGCATCAAATGCTTTGCTATCTGAATGGTTTCTGCTAAAACAAAATTATCCAATCAAATTGACTTATCTAATTATCTAGGAGACAGCTGGCAATAATAGACAATGATACACTTCATTTGTCACTATCTCCAATTTAAAATGTTCACAGACATTTTTTTTTTCAAAAGAGACATGTATATATAAAACATGTCATAATGTTAGCATCTGCTCTACTATCTGATTTACAGATTAAAGAAACTGATACAATTAAATCATTTAATCTGTCTAAAAGATCACCATATTAGATACCATTTATGTGTAATGAACTCTCTCATTGGTCAGAAGATTTAGTTTAATCCCTTCAGACACACAAAAGCATTGAGCAAAATTATACTCTTTTCTCACTAAGTATGGATTAATGCGATATAAAACACATAAAATGACATGCAATGATCAATGTAATATCAAACACACAAAATGACACACAATGATCAATGTGGTATGAAACACACAAAATGACACACAATGATCAATGTGGTATGAAACACACAAAATGACACACAATGATCAATGTGCTAAGAAACACAAAAAATGGCACAATTATCAATGTGATATCAAACACAAAATGACACTATGATCAATGTGATATCAAACACACAAAATGACACAATGATCAATGTGATATCAAACACACAAAATGAAACACAATGATCAATGTGATATCAAACACACAAAATGGCACAATGAACAATATGATATCAAACACACAAAATAACACAATGATCAATGTGGTATGAAAAAAATAAAATAGCATGCAATGATCAATGTGATATCAAACACAAAAATGACACACAATGATCAATGTGATATGAAACACACAAAATGACACATAATGATCAATGTGCTATGAAACACACAAAATGACACACAATGATCAATGTGATATGAAACACACAAAATGACACATAATGATCAATGTGCTATGAAACACACAAAATGACACACAATGATCAATGTGATATCAAACACACAAAATGACACATAATGATCAATGTGGTATGAAACACACAAAATGACACACAATGATCAATGTGATATCAAACACACAAAATGACAAACAATGATCAATGTGATATGAAACACACAAAATGACACACAATGATCAATGTGATATCAAACACACAAAATGACACATAATGATCAATGTGGTATGAAACACACAAAATGACACACAATGATCAATGTGATATCAAACAAACAAAATGACACACAATGATCAATGTGATATCAAACACACAAAATGACACACAATGATCAATGTGCTATGAAACACACAAAATGACAAACAATGATCAATGTGATATCAAACACACAAAATAACACAATGATCAATGTAGTATGAAACACACAAA
Source organism: Potamilus streckersoni (assembly GCA_016746295.1). Taxonomy (NCBI): domain Eukaryota; kingdom Metazoa; phylum Mollusca; class Bivalvia; order Unionida; family Unionidae; genus Potamilus; species Potamilus streckersoni. The sequence continues at coordinate 467,945 of JAEAOA010000907.1, forward strand.
ATGACACACAATGATCAATGTGATATCAAACACACAAAATGACAAACAATGATCAATGTGATATCAAACACACAAAATGACACACAATGATCAATGTGCTATGAAACACAAAATGACTCACAATGATCAATGTGATATCAAACACACAAAATGACACACAATGATCAATGTGCTATCAAACACAATGACTGCATATCAGGGACTATGATCCTCGTTCCACTGAATATTTCAAGCCAACAAGACTACACACCCAATCTAACCATGCTTTAAAACACAATAAGACCACACACCCAATCTAACCATACTTTAAAATACAACAAGACCACTCACCCAATCTAACCATGCTTTAAAACACAACAAGACTATCAGACCCAATCTAACCATGCTTTAAAACACAACAAGACTATCAGACCCAATCTAACCATGCTTTAAAACACAACAAGACTATCAGACCCAATCTAACCATGCTTTAAAACACAACAAGACTATCAGACCCAATCTAACCATGCTTTAAAACACAACAAGACCACACCCCCAATCTATCCATGCTTTAAAACACAACAAGACTATCAGACCCAATCTAACCATGCTTTAAAACACAACAAGACTATCAGACCCAATCTAACCATGCTTTAAAACACAACAAGACCACACCCCCAATCTAACCATGCTTTAAAACACAACAAGACCACACCCCCAATCTAACCATGCTTTAAAACACAACAAGACTATCAGACCCAATCTAACCATGCTTTAAAACACAACAAGACCGCACACCCAAACTAACCCTTGAGACCACAACCGCAATGTAACCAATCTGTCTATGTACACTAAAATGCCAGGCATATGTGTGCCAAAATATATCAAGCATCTATTTATACTTATATATGAGGTATCTAAATACACTAAAATGCCAGGCATATGTGTGTACTATAATATCAAGCATTAAAATATCAGGCATATGTGTATACTAAAATACAAAGCATATGTATGCATCAAATAACAGGCATATATGTAGACCAAAATATCAGACACTATGTACTATAACAGCAGGCATCAGTTTGTACAAAAATATCAATCATATACGTATATTAAAATACCAGGTACCTAATTGCAATAAAATACCAGGCATAAGTGTCTACTACAATACTAGATACACAAAAATACCAGGCATCTGCAAGCACTAAAATACCAGGCACCTGTATGCAATGAAATAGCAGTCCCAAGTGTGTATTAAAATACCAGGCACCTGTGTATTAAAATACCAGGCACTGGTGTGTATTAAAATACCAGGCACTGGTGTGTATTAAAATAGCAGGCACCTGTGTGTATTAGAATACCAGGCACCTGTGTGTATTAATATACCAGGCACCTGTGTGTATTAAAATAGCAGGCACCTGTGTGTATTAAAATACTAGGCACCTGTGTGTATTAAAACACTAGGCACCTGTGTGCAATAAAATACATTCTAGAATCGCAAGCATCAAATACTAAGAGCCTCTTTCCCTCAATTCATTGTTCATACAAACATCTGTGTTCAATATTTTATTCATTCATTATTTGTCATAAAATAAAATAAGTTTAAATTTAATTCCAACTTGACATTAAAAATGTCCCTATTGCCATCAAAAGGGGTGAGGTTAAAATATTTCTCAACTCCCCAATGCCACTGGCTGATAGAACAATATGTGATGTTTTCAAGTCTGAGTTTTAACAATTTACAAAACATAATACCATTATTTGCTTTAGAAGCACAATGACCTTTGTTTTTAAATGAAGTAATTTTGAAGGCATATTTTTTAAAGCAAATTCATGTCAAAACTGACAAATGCAACTAATGTCTTGCTATTATTTTGAAGTTAAAAGCCTAATGTCTAATATGATGGACTTGTACTAATTTAGTGGACTGCCTAATGTCTAATATGATGGACTTGTACTAATTTAGTGGACTGCCTAATGTCTAATATGATGGACTTGTACTAATTTAGTGGACTGCCTAATGTCTAATATGATGGACTTGTACTAATTTAGTGGACTGCCTAATGTCTAATATGATGGACTTATACTAATTTAGTGGACTGCCTAATGTCTAGTATGATGGACTTGTACTAATTTAGTGGAACGCCTAATGTCTAAAATGATGGACTTGTACTAATTTAATGAACTGCCTCCAAAAATGGTAGCATGCTCTATTACATGGTACATTACTCTATATGATAAGCTGAAAAATACATGGTGGATTGCCACCCAAAATGGTGGGCTGCCCCATTACATTTTTGATTGCTTCCTAACTTGGTGGATTTTCCATGGACTGCCCCCAAACATGATGAACTGAACCATTACCTGTTGAACTGCCCCTTTATATAGTGAACTGCCTCTAACTAGGTCAGTTGCTATGATTGACTCAGAATTATCTTAATAAAAATGTAGATGTAATAAATAACCTATGAGTAAACATAATAAATAAAGCAACTTTGTATTGACAATATACAAAATGTAATCAATAAAACAACCTTGAATTTTCAACAGATAATCAATTTTATACCCTTGTATAGTCACTCTACAACAGATAATCAACAAAACACCCTTGTATAGTCTTTCTACAACAGATAATCAACAAAACACCCTTGAATAGTCACTCTACAACAGATAATCAACAAAACAGCCTTGTATAGTCACTCTGTAACAGATAATCAACAAAACACCCTTGTATAGTCACTCTACAACAGATAATCAAAAAAACACCCTTGTATAATCACTCTACAACAGATAATCAACAAAACACCCTTGTATAGTCACTCTACAACAGATAACAAAACACCCTTGTATAGTCACTCTACAACAGATAATCAAAAAAACCACCCTTGTATAGTCACTCTACAACAGATAATCAACAAAACACCCTTGTATAGTCACTATACAACATATAATCAAAAAGCCACCCTTGTATAGTCACTATACAACAGATAATCAACAAAACACCCTTGTATAGTCACTCTACAACAGATAATCAACAAAACACCCTTGTATATTCACTCTACAACAGATAATCAACAAAACACCCTTGTATAGTCACTCTACAACAGATAATCAACAAACCACCCTTGTATAGTCACTCTACAACAGATAATCAACAACACACCCTTGTCACTCTACATTAGATAATCAACAAAACACCCTTGTATAGTCACTCTGTAACAGATAATAAAAAAACCCCTTGTATAGTCACTCTACAACAGATAATAAACAAAACACCCTTGTATAGTCACTCTACAACAGATAATCAAAAAACCACCCTTGTATAGTCACTCTACAACAGATAATCAACAAAACACCCTTGTATAATCACTCAACAGATAACAAAACACCCTTGTATAGTCACTCTACAACAGATAATCAACAAAACACCCTTGTATAGTCACTCTACAACACATAATCAACAAAACACCCTTGTATAGTCACTCTACAACAGATAATCAACAAAACTCACTTGTATAGTCACTATACAACAGATAATCAACAAAACACCCTTGTATAGCCACTATACAACAGATAATCAACAAAACAACCTTGTATAATCACTTTACAACAGATAATCAAAAAAACACCCTTGTATAGTCACTCTACAACAGATAATCAACAAAACACCCTTGTATAGTCACTCTACAACAGATAATCAACAGAACACTCTTGTATAGTCACTCTGTAACAGATAATCAAAAAAAAACCTTGTATAGTCACTCTACAACAGATATTCAACAAAACACCCTTGTATAGTCATTCTACAACAGATAATCAACAAAACACCCTTGTATAGTCACTCTACAACAGATAATCAACAAAAGTCCCTTGTATAGTCACTCTACAACTGATAACAAAACACCCTTGTATAGTCACTCTACAACAGATAATCAACAAAACACCCTTGTATAGTCACTCTACAACAGATAATCAACAAAAGTCCCTTGTATAGTCACTCTACAACAGATAATCAACAAAACAACCTTGAATAGTCAGTCTACAACAGATAATCAACAAAACACCCTTGTATAGTCACTCTACAACAGATAATCAACAAATCACCCTTGTATAGTCACTCTACAACAGATAATCAACAAAACACCCTTGTATAGTCACTCTGTAACAGATAATCAACAAAACACTCTTGTATAGTCACTCTGTAACAGACAATCTAACAAACACCCTTGTATAGTCACTCTACAACAGATAATCAACAAAACACCCTTGTATAGTAACAATACAACAGATAATCAACAAAACACCCTTGTATAGTCACTCTACAATAGATAATAAACAAATCACCCTTGTATAGTCACTCTACAACAGATAATCAACAAAACACTCTTGTATAGTCACTGTAACAGACAATCTAACAAACACCCTTGTATAGTCACTCTACAACAGATAATCAACAAAACACCCTTGTATAGTCACTCTACAACAGATAATCAACAAAACACCCTTGTATAGTCACTCTGCAACAGATAATCAACAAAACACCCTTGTATAGTCACTCTGTAACAGATAATAAAAAAACCCTTGTATAGTCACTCTACAACAGATAATAAACAAAACACCCTTGTATAGTCACTCTACAACAGATAATCAAAAAACCACCCTTGTATAGTCACTCTACAACAGATAATCAACAAAACACCCTTGTATAATCACTCAACAGATAACAAAACACCCTTGTATAGTCACTCTACAACAGATAATCAACAAAACACCCTTGTATAGTCACTCTACAACAGATAATCAACAAAACACCCTTGTATAGTCACTCTACAACAGATAATCAACAAAACTCACTTGTATAGTCACTATACAACAGATAATCAACAAAACACCCTTGTATAGCCACTATACAACAGATAATCAACAAAACAACCTTGTATAATCACTTTACAACAGATAATCAAAAAAACACCCTTGTATAGTCACTCTACAACAGATAATCAACAAAACACCCTTGTATAGTCACTCTACAACAGATAATCAACAGAACACTCTTGTATAGTCACTCTGTAACAGATAATCAAAAAAAACCTTGTATAGTCACTCTACAACAGATATTCAACAAAACACCCTTGTATAGTCATTCTACAACAGATAATCAACAAAACACCCTTGTATAGTCACTCTACAACAGATAATCAACAAAAGTCCCTTGTATAGTCACTCTACAACTGATAACAAAACACCCTTGTATAGTCACTCTACAACAGATAATCAACAAAACACCCTTGTATAGTCACTCTACAACAGATAATCAACAAAAGTCCCTTGTATAGTCACTCTACAACAGATAATCAACAAAACAACCTTGAATAGTCAGTCTACAACAGATAATCAACAAAACACCCTTGTATAGTCACTCTACAACAGATAATCAACAAATCACCCTTGTATAGTCACTCTACAACAGATAATCAACAAAACACCCTTGTATAGTCACTCTGTAACAGATAATCAACAAAACACCCTTGTATAGTCACTCTACAACAGATAATCAACAAAACACTCTTGTATAGTCACTCTGTAACAGACAATCTAACAAACACCCTTGTATAGTCACTCTACAACAGATAATTAACAAAACACCCTTGTATAGTAACAATACAACAGATAATCAACAAAACACCCTTGTATAGTCACTCTACAATAGATAATAAACAAATCACCCTTGTATAGTCACTCTACAACAGATAATCAACAAAACACTCTTGTATAGTCACTGTAACAGACAATCTAACAAACACCCTTGTATAGTCACTCTACAACAGATAATCAACAAAACACCCTTGTATAGTCACTCTACAACAGATAATCAACAAAACACCCTTGTATAGTCACTCTGCAACAGATAATCAACAAAACACCCTTGTATAGTCACTCTACAACAGATAATCAACAAAACAACCTTGCATAGTCACTCTACAACAGATAATCAACAAAACACCCTTGTATAGTCACTCTACAACAGATAATCAAAAAACCACCCTTGTATAGTCACTCTACAAGAGATAATCAGCAAAACAACCTTGTATAATCACTCTATAACAGATAATCAACAATACACCCTTGAATAGTCACTCTACAACAGGTAATCAAAAAACCACCCTTGTGGAGTCACTCTACAACAGATAATCAACAAAACACCCTTGTATAGTCACTTTACAACAGATAATCAACAAAACACCCTTGTATAGTCACTCTACAACAGATAATCAACAAAACACCCTTGTATAGTCACTCTACAACAGATAATCAACAAAATACCCTTGTATAGTCACTCTACAACAGATAATAAAAAAAAATACCCTTGTATAGTCACTGTACAACAGATAATCAACAAAACACCCTTGTATAGTCACTCTGTAACAGACCAACTAACACCCTTGTATAATCACTCTACAACAGATAATCATCAAAACACCCTTGTATAGTCACTCTACAACAGATAATCAACAAAACACCTTTGTATAGTCACTCTGTAACAGATAATCAAACAAACACCCTTGTATAGTCACTCTAAAACAGATAATCAACAAAACACCCTTGTATAGTCACTCTACAACAGATAATCAACAAAACACCCTTGTATAGTCACTCTACAACAGATAATCAACAAAACACTCTTGTATAGTCACTCTGTAACAGACAATCAACAAAACACCCTTGTATAGTCACTCTACAACAGATAATCAAAAAAACACCCTTGTATAGTCACTCTACAACAGATAATCAACAAAACACCCTTGTATAGTCACTCTACAACAGATAATCAACAAAATACCCTTGTATTGTCACTATACAACAGATAATCAAGAAAAACACCCTTGCATAGTCACTCTACAATAGATAATAAACAAATCACCCTTGTATAGTCACTCTACAACAAATAATCAACAAAACACCCTTGTATAGTCACTCTACAACAGATAATCAACAAAACACCCTTGTATAGTCACTCTGTAACAAATAATCAACAAAACACCCTTGTATAGTCACTCTATAATAGATAATCAACAAAACACCCTTGTATAATCACTCTACAACAGATAATCAACAAAACACCCTTGTATAGTCACTCTACAAAAGATAATCAACAAAACTCCCTTGTATAGTCACTCTACAACAGATAATCAACAAAACACCCTTGTATAGTCACTCTACAACAGATAATCAACAAATCACCCTTGTATAGTCACTCTACAACAGATAATCAACATTACACCCTTGTATAGTCACTCTACAACAGATAATCAACAAAACACCCTTGTATAGTCACTATACAACAGATAATCAAAAAAACACCCTTGTATAGTCACTCTACAACAGATAATCAACAAAACACCCTTGTATAGTCACTCTACAACAGATAATCAACAAAACACCCTTGTATAGTCACTCTACAACAGATAATCAACAAAACACCCTTGTATAGTCACTATACAACAGATAATCAAGAAAAACACCCTTGCATAGTCACTCTACAATAGATAATAATCAAATCACCCTTGTATAGTCACTCTACAACAGATAATCAACAAAACACCCTTGTATAGTCACTCTACAACAGATAATCAACAAAACACCCTTTTATAGTCACTCTGTAACAAATAATCAACAAAACACCCTTGTATAGTCACTCTACAACAGATAATCAACAAAACACCCTTGTATAGTCACTCTACAACAGATAATCAACAAAACACCCTTGTATAGTCACTCTACAACAGATAATCAACAAAACACCCTTGTATAGTCACTCTACAACAGATAATCAACAAAACACCCTTGTATAGTCACTCTACAACAGATAATCAACAAATCACCCTTGTATAGTCACTCTGTAACAGATAATCAACAAAATACCCTTGTATAGTTACTCTACAACAGATAATCAATAAAACACCCTTGTATAGTCACTCTACAACAGATAATCAACAAAACACCCGTGTATAGTCACTCTACAACAGATAATCAACAAAACACCCTTGTATAGTCACTCTGTAACAGATAATTGACAAAACACCCTTGTCACTCTACAACAGATAATCAACAAGTCAACAGTCATATACACCTGTTCCAGCAGTCAATATTCCCATGTGCCAAGGTTAATTCAAGTCACATGTCATCACATGATCTACTGAATCTGCTGTTGCCTCTTCTCCCTCAGTAACTTTCACCAAGAGTATTGTCTGGCAGAATATAGTATCTTTGCCTTAGGCTGCTATCAAACCCAAACAAACAACCCTATAGGAGAACAGTCATCAAGGGAAAGAACTCTATACCATCTCCACTCACTGCAAGCAATATAGACCATGACCTTCCTTCACATTATGTGCTTTCATATCAGGGTCTATGTTAATTGTTCTACTGATTGCTCCTAGTCAACTAAATCTGCTGGACAGTTGAATAATGCAAAGATCTGGTTCTATGCAACTTGCTTCTAGACCTCATGTATGCAGCTAGACCTCATGTATGCAGCTAGACCTCATGTTTGCAGCTAGACCTCAGCTATGCACAAGTAAAATGGTGTATACGTAACACAATTATTCAACCTTACCTAACAAACATGTACATTCCACAAGTATGCAGAAGTAAAATGGTATATACGGTAACACAATTATTCAACCTTACCTAACAAACATGTACATTCCAAATGTTCCCCACCCTCCAAGAATTGGTCCATACAGCCAGCCAAGCTTGGTGAAAAATGATATCGTCATCAGAAGATCCTACAACAGAGAAAATGCTGAAGTAATTGGCATGTTATAATTGTCATGAATTGTTTTCTTCCATGTGATTGGCTATAAATGGTCATATGATACTGAGCTGGCACTGTTTATGCACTGGTAAATGACTTTTATTTCCTATGTACAGTTAAACTCCGTTATAACACAATGGTCAAAGTCCAAATAAGGGCACTGCACTATGTATCATACTGTACAATATCCAACCAAAATGATGATGACCTAGTGGTTAGAGCATCTGCCTCAGATGCTGGAGGTTGCAGGTTTGAACCACAGACAAGTGATACCAATGAACTGATAGTAGCAGCTGCCTCACCTGACACTCAGCATTAAGAGGTTAATGTTAGGACTTGTCTGCTTGGTATCAGGATAATGTGACTTGGTGATGCTACATGTCTACAGTATAATGCCCCAGTACTAGACAACACTACAAACTGCAGACATTGTAGCAATATGACTACAATATTGATAAAGCTATGTTAAAAAGTCTAGAACACATACAAACATATACTACAACTAAAATGGGATAGCAGAGTGCAAAATCTGTGATAGCTATCTTCTTAATCAATAGGATAGAGATCAATTCACTGAATGTGTGTGTGTGTGTGTATATATATGTGTGTGTATGTGTGTGTGTGTGTGTGCATAATAAAATTGGCAACTTAAGTATATGTGATGTGATGTGATTATGATTTTTAATGTAGCTTTAACAAATTTTCAGTCATATCACTACGATGTCTGCAGTGTGGCAGTTTATAGTGAGTTTTAGCACTGGGGCATCATGACCCAGAAATGTAGCATGATGTTCCACCCAGTCACATTATCCTGACACCTGGCCGATCAGTCCTAACACTAACCTCTTAATGCTGAGCATCAAGCGAGGCAACTGTTAGTACCATTTTGTAAGTCTTTGGTATGACTCGAATGGGGATCGAACCCACTACCTCCCCCATCCATCTGAGGCAGACGCTCTAACCACTTGGCCACCAGAGTGGGTAAACTTAAGTATATATAGTTGTATACTCATCAGCCAATCTCATTATGTAAACAATAGTGTTATGTATATTAGAGGGGGTTTTTTCTCCATCATCAAAAATTTTGTATAATCAAATTTTGGAAATTACCTTGGCTAAAATTAAGTTCATCATGTTCCTGAGGCACTGATGTTGTTCTTATTTTGTACAGAAAAAATACATAGTTAATATTTCCTTAGGAGTGTGGTTTAAATATTAAGATGATGATTGATAGAGGTAAACATATTTTTTGGGGATTTGGTTCTAAAATATTAGAATCCCACATAAAGTAGAAGCAGAAATAATTTGTATTGTTGTGTTCAGATTTTTTATTTGGGTGGAATCTTTATTCAAATTATTATTCACTGGAAATACAAAGTGATCTTTAATAACATTATTTGGAAGAAACATTAATTTGGAATTATGTTGAATTCAGACGAAGACATCTTGGATTACACTATTCTGATTCATCAAAAAACTGCTGACACATCTCCGCATCACAGGTCACTAAGGATATATCTGCACACTCATTTCAAACACAACTGGGATTTAATTAAAACTTTATTTATTATGATTGGTGACAGACCTTTCTGGACTATTTGGGATTTAATTCACAATAATTTAAGTTCTTTTCAAATTTTAACTTTTTTATTCAAAGTATATAAATTACTTGTTGAATTTACAAAAATGTGTTGGTTTCCACTCTTATCTATTACCTAAAGACCATAGAGTTGTAATAATAGTCATTCCTTTGAAAATGTGCGGAAATAATTTCAGTAATGTATTTATTCTATTCAATTTTAATCTAAATTTCTTAATAAATTGTCAAACATGTGTGTGCTTATGTGTGTGTGTGTATGATTTGGATTTTTAATATAGCTTTAACATTTTTTCAGTTATGTAACTATGATGTCTGCTGTGTGGCAGTATATAGTTATGTCCAGCACTGGGAATTTATGCCAAAGACTAGCAGCATGAAGTCCCATCCAGTCACAATATACTGACACCAGGCTGACAAGTCCTAACGCCAACTTCTTAATCCTGAGCACCAGGCAAGGCAGCTGTTAGTAACATTTTTATCAGTCTTTTGTATGATTCAGCCAATAATTTCTGAAGACTGACTTCAACAGCCTGCTAAATGCCTTCTTCGGTAAAAGGGGCGATTGTTGGAGTGCAGGAAGGTCAATGCAATTACAATGTTTTAATTTCTAATGGTCAATTTTAATCTGTCATTTTTTATTGAAAATCACAGGAGTTGGGGGGGTGCTTGTTGCTATTATTAGAGTGTAAGTTGTTGATATATATAAAACTACACATCAAATGATTTGAAAACAGGGAACCAGAAGTAGTCTGCTGAATTTATCAATATGTAAAAAATTTTAGATCATGTGACCATTTACATCAAATCAAAACATAGAAAACACAATTAATCAATAAAAGAGTTATATAAAATGAAATCTGTCCTTAAAGTTGCTGAGATAGTCTATATTATGTATTATCAAAAGTAATTTCGACATGATAATCTCCCAATACCAAAATCCAAACAAACAAAATATCACATGAAATTATTGATGGATGAAATATCAGTGATTGCAAACATGTCTGATGTGACCTGGCTATATATGTGAGTCTGGACATAAATTTTTTTAAGTCAAGCGTAATCTTTTTCTAGTTCTGTGCAAGTAATGTAGGTATATTTCTAATATGCTTTGGAAAGTGACGGAAGCTAGGAATGTCGAAATTGAGTAAAGCTGAAGTATTCTTCTGTAATGAAGCAAGCTTTATTTTGTTCAAGATTTGTATAATCCTTTAACCAATTATGGTATTCCACACTTCCATTGCATTTCAGCCAATTGAAATGTAGGCCGACAGAACTTGAGAACATGTCCATTTGCTTGTGAGGGAATATGAATTGATTAGGAAAAAGACATCAGTGTAAGTAAAGTCTGACTAAAACGTTATAACTTTAATTTGTAGAAAATTGTTGATATGGATGCCAAGTTTGAAAATTTGGCTTTATGTTCTGAAGTTAATAAACATAGTAACACACTAAACAGTGCCATCATTGAACAATAAGACCTCGATGCCCAATAAATAAATATCAGGTAAGAGCTTACATTGTAGGACTAAAGGTTTATGAGTGAAAAATATAAATATCTAATAATGAGACCATGATAAATCCAAAGTTAATATTACACCTTGAAAATTCATTTTATAAAATACCTTGCACATATTTTTATTTTTTAAACTAGTAGCAACATTTTTGTTGTTGAGTTGCTCCATACCTGAATTATGAAGCACTTAAAGATGAGTTAGAGGATTACTGCATGCTGCCTAATGAGTGTTTTAACAGACAATTGCCAAAATAAAGAACTTTTGTAGCTAATGGCTGGATGTTATCAGCCAGAGAATTACTACCGATGACATCCACTTCCCAAATCTGAAAATAGTTAATCAGCGACAACTTACCTTGCTTCACAAAAATGCACACTGTTAGAGATCTTTTTCTATTATGAACAAAATACATACAGACTGTAGGAAATACCTGAATGCAGACACAGTAAAATCATTTTTGCAGTGTAAAAAAAACACAGACTCCTGCTGCATTGACTTTAAAACCCCAGATTCCATTTTGAAAGAGTGAAGTGTACATGTGTTGAATATAATAATGTGTGTGTTACAACAAAATGAAAAAAAGAATAAAATGAAATAAAGTTTCAGAGATTTAAATAATTATGTATATTTCTGTGTAAAATTAGTTCATTGATGGCAATGTTGTTTTAAAACTGTTGATCTTATGTAATGTATGAATACGTTTTTTTCATATGAGGTTTTTGGCCTTTTTTTAAAGGTTTTTATTGATCTGGCATACAGGTTTTCATCTCAAGGCTGATAGGTATGCAGATGTAACAAGACAGGTATGCAGATGTACCAGGACAAGTATGCAGATGTACCAAGATAGGTATGCATATGTACCAAGACAGGTATGCAAATGTAACAAAACATGTATGCAGATGTACCAAGACAAGTATGCAGATGTACCAAGACAGGTATGCAGATGTTAACAAGACAGATATGCAGATGTTAACAAGACAAATATGCAGATGTACCAAGACAAGTATGCAGATGTATCAAGACAGGTATGCAGATGTACCAAGACAAGTATGCAGATGTACCAAGACAGGTATGCAGATGTACCAAAACAGGTATGCAGATGTACCAAGACAAGTATGCAGATGTTAACAAGACAGGTATGCAGATGTTAACAAGACAGGTATGCAGATGTACCAAGACAAGTATGCAGATGTACCAAGACAAGTATGCAGATGTACCAAGACAAGTATGCAGATGAACCAAAGAGGCATGCAGATGTACCAAACAGGTATGCAGATGTACCAAGTATGCAGATGTAACAAGACAGGATTGCAGATGCATTAAGACACTAAATTTCTACTTTATAACTAACCACATTCTCATATTTCTGTTAGCAGATTTTTTTTAAGATCAAGTAAAAAAAATCACCCTAGATTCAGAAATCACACAAACGTTCTTAAGCAAAGGGACAAAACTACTTGCATAATACAAATCATATAATCTTAATTGTATAGTAGTAGTAGTAGTAGTAGTAGTAGTAGTAGTAGTAGTAGTAGTAGTAGTAATAATAATAATAATAATAATAATAATAATAATAATAATAATAATAATAATAATAATAATAACAATAATAATAACAATAATAATAATAATAATAATAATTTATTATATAAATTCATTGGCATGAGCAACCACCTAAAGTATGTGACCAACATCAATGATCTTTATGAAAAATATGTTTTTGACACTACTATAAACAGCTGCATCACAAAAACTGTTAAAAAGAAACCTGACCTTGATTTTGACTTTTGTCAACATGAATGTAAACCAGACTGAAGGACAAGTCACTAACTGCCATTGTAATCCATAATGTGTGAGACGAATGAGGTCTTTGTCTTTGTCCATAATACAGGCTGGTGATATTCGGTTTTCGGATTTGTTTCCAAATCAGGCTTAAAGTTACAAAGGGTATGATGGTATACTGTACAAGTTTGTGGTATAATGTATGAGCTTGTGGTATAATGTATGATTTTGTGGTATAATGTGCAAGATTGTTGTATAGTGTACAAGTTTGTGGCATAATATACAAGTCTGTGGTATAATGTACAAGAATGTGGTATAATGTATGAGTTTGTGGTATAATGTAAAGATTGTGGTATTTTGTAAAAGTTTGTGGTATAATGCAAAGACTTGTATAATGTACAAGTTTGCAGCATAATTTACAAGTTTGTGGCATAATGTAAAGACTGTGAAATGATGTACATGTTTGTGGCATAATGTACAAGTTTGTGGTATAATGTAGACTGGTATAATTTACAAGTTTGTGGTATAGTGTACGAGTTTGTGATATGGTGTACAAGACTGTTGTATAGTGTATGCATTTGTAGTATATTGCACAAGTTTGTAATAGTGTACAAGTTTGTGGTATAATGCACAAGACTGTGGTATAATATACAAGTTTGTGGTATAATGTACAAGTTTGTGGTATAATATACAAGTTTGTGGTATTGTGCATGAGTTTGTGGTATTATGCATGAGTTTGTGGTATAATGCACAAGCTTGTGGTATAATGTACAAGTCCGTGGTATAATGTATGAATCTGTGGTATAATGTACAAGTCTGTGGTATAATGTACAAGTCTGTGGTATAATGTACGAGTTTGTGCTTCATGTTGAAAATCTTACTGACATCAAATCAACATTAGACCCACACAGTAACAATCTTGAACAATTATAGAAGACAATCAGCAATCGGAATCAACTCACAGGCTGGAAACAATTTCAACTTTGCAGTGGACTCATTAGAGTTCCAACCCTACCACAAAACAATGTAGACTAATTATTTTCCATTCTGATTAGGATGACTCTAGTGAAAATCAGTAACAGTACATCATCTCCTAAGTGTTAACATCATTAAACAATAATGAAGACTGCCACCTATATAATCTAGGAATAATCGAAGAAATGCTAAAAATGATTGTGGTACATTTAAGATGAGAATGAATGGCAACAAGTTACTGTAAAATGATTGAATTGATGAGATTATGTGCATATTTTAATATTTAAAAATGGTAAACTTGTTCTAAAGTTGTAATTTTTGTCCACTATCATACTATAAATCATGTTAAAAGTGATCCATCTTCTGAGGTAAAAAATCCCAATCAAATTTTGGAAACCTCCTGACCTACACAATTCATATGCATGAAAAGAACAGACACTGTCATACTACACAATTCATATGCATGCAAAGTACAGACACTGTCATACTACACATTTCAAATGCATGAAAAGTACAGACACTGTCATACTACACAATTCATATGCATGCAAAGTACAGACACTGTCATACTACACAATTCATATGCATGCAAAGTACAGACACTGTCATACTACACAATTCATATGCATGAAAAGTACAGACACTTTCATACTACACAATTCATATGCATGCAAAGTACAGACACTGTCATACTACACAATTTATATGCATCAAAGTACAGACACTGTCATACTACACAATTCATATGCATGAAAAGTACAGACACTGTCATACTACACAATTTATATGCATCAAAGTACAGACACTGTCATACTACACAATTCATATGCATGCAAAGTACAGACACTGTCATACTACACAATTCATATGCATGAAGAGTACAGACACTGTCATACACAATTCATATGCATGCAAAGTACAGACACTGTCATACTACACAATTCATATGCATGCAAAGTACAGACACTGTCATGCTACACAATTCATATGCATGAAAAGTACAGACACTGTCATACACAATTCATATGCATGCAAAGTACAGACACTGTCATACTACACAATTCATATGCATGCAAAGTACAGACACTTTCATACTACACAATTCATATGCATGAAAAGTACAGACACTGTCATACTACACAATTTATATGCATGCAAAGTACAGACACTGTCATACTACACAATTCATATGCATGAAAAGTACAGACACTGTCATACTACACAATTTATATGCATGCAAAGTACAGACACTGTCATACTACACAATTCATATGCATGCAAAGTACAGACACTGTCATACTACACAATTCAAATGCATGCAAAGTACAGACACTGTCATACTACACAATTCAAATGCATGCAAATGACAGTGACTATCATATCACATGTTTTAAATGCATGCAAAGTATGCACTGTCATAACACACAATTCAAATGCATACAAGTAGAGCCACAGTCATAACACACAATTCAAATGCATACAAGTAGAGCCACAGTCATAACACACAATTCAAATGCATACAAGTAGAGCCACAGTCATAACACACAATTCAAATGCATACAAGTAGAGCCACAGTCATAACACACAATTCAAATGCATACAAGTAGAGCCACTGTCATAAGACATGATTCAAATGCATACAAGTAGAGCCACTGTCATAAGACATGATTCAAATGCATACAAGTAGAGCCACTGTCATAAGACATGATTCAAATGCATACAAGTAGAGCCACTGTCATAAGACATGATTCAAATGCATACAAGTAGAGCCACTGTCATAAGACATGATTCAAATGCATACAAGTAGAGCCACTGTCATAACACATTACTCAAATTCATGCAAAAAAGACCATTATCATAATACATAATTCAAAATGCATACAATATACAGCCACTGTCAATAAATGATTCCAATGCATAAAGGCTACAGCCAATGTAATAATGCATGTTCAATGCCTGTGTGTCATTAATGAACAAAAACAACTAATTTGGTCTTCATTTATTAAATGTTATTTATGTCAGACACAGACATTTTTTTTGTTGCAACATACAGTAAACACAATATGAAAAAGCAACTTTAATATAAAACTGGAAAGCCCCCCATCTATGAGAAAATACCTTGTGATTGAAATATCACAGAAAACATCAAGAAAATGTTACTAAATTGTACTTAAAATGTCAGACTTACCAACCAGTCTCTTCTCTTTAAAACAAAATACAAGTTTTCAAAATGGAAGTAAAAGGGTAGAAGAAGTGGAGGTCCCACTGAAAGAGATTAAAACACAATTTGGTAAAATCATTAGTACATCATATAATGCAATTAACTGTTACAAGTAAACATATGGCAGTAAATATATCAAACAAAACATTCTATAGCTGGATTTCGTATAGTTATACATTTTACTTCCAAAACAAAACTTGATGTTCATTAAGTGATCTCTCTTTAAGAAATTATACTGTATATTTTTATGTATATTTAAAATATTAGGAAACATTTGCATACTTTATGCTATTTCAATTTCAATTTCTGAAGACACAGATGCAACCCTTCTCAACTGCACTCCAACTGCACATAGGTTTAAATACAGTCATAAATTTAATTGTCTAACTAGGCAAAGGCATAGGTTTATAATGTATAGCAAAATTGCCCCATTTTCTAGACAAGTCCAAAAAATGAGCTCCAATTTCTTAAATTAACAAGGCAGCCACTGGACATGAGGCATCCATAACTATCCATACAATTGAGTGATCATTGTTTTCCAAGTTGTTTAAATATTCTCTAGTCACAAAGCACAAGACAAAATAGGTGAGAAAGCTGATTTGATGGACTCATTAAATATGCTGTTTTAATGATGTGTTTTATATCAGAGACCATATTATACAGATGTGAATTATAAAGAAACCATGCAATACTGAAATGTTGTACATTAAGAACCTTTTTATACTGAAATGCTTTATATTAGGAACCATGTTATATGGAGTGCATTATATTATAAACCTTGTTATAATGAGGTGCTTTATATCAGAGACCATATTATACAGAGGTGAATTATAACAGAGACCATGCTATAGTGAGGTATTGTACATTAAGGACCTTTTTATACTGAGGTGCTTTATATTAGGAACCGTGTTATATGGAAGTACTATATATTGGGGAAAATTATATAGAGGTGCTTTGTATCTGAGACCATATCATACAGATATGAATTATAACAGGGACCATGTTATACCAAGATGCTTTATACTGGGGACCAGGTTATATGGAGTTGCTTTATATTAGGTACAATGTTATATGGTGGTACAATATATTTTTGACCATATCATAATGATGTGCTTTATGTTGGGGACCATGTTATATGGAGGCATGTTATATCAGATACCATGTTATAATGATGTGCTTTAAGAATAATGTTAAGCACAGAACTTAATTAAAAAGAGAAACAATACTAGCAGCAATAGCTTTCCTTTTACATATTTCAAAACCTGTTTGAGGACCTGAACAAATGAAACTTTACCATCTGGCCTAACCAGAAATGCCATTCACTAAAGTGCTATGTATTTTCAAGGTAATGTATATGCTTGTTGTTAACAGGTTAATAATTAATTTTTGAAAATGGCAGAGTCTAGTTTTCTCAAGGAATGTTCTTTTATAAACAAAAAAGTCTGAGAGGAACTTGGTGAAGCACAACAGATCATACTAATATAAAAGTAGCAACAAATATAAAAATATCACATTTTCTGCTACATTTAATAACATGGTATATCACAAACTTTTATACTTCTTGTTAATGTTTATATATTAATACACTTCTTAATTATTTGGGCACCTTATAAACTTATGGGGAAAAAATATCTGGCAAGAGCTAATCAAATTTTAGGGTTACTAACATGCATGTCAATGTTCTCTTTATTGCAAAAAAATGATGTTGTGCAAACAACTATGACCTGTTACTTCAAGTTTTTTTATGTTGCCCAAAACTCGAGTGGAATCTTTCAACCATAAAATTAGGAGTTGTCCCCCTTGGTATGCATATGGCAGATTCCTCTGTTCATTAATAACTGTGCTTAGAGTATGTATTAGTCAACTTCTCTTTTCTTACTCAAAATTAACAAAACAAACACCAAAGAAAACAACAAATATGAACACATAATTTGCTTACATTTTGTATTTAGGGTAAAATTATTTCTTTTTGTACAAAGACAATATTTTCTCTGTGATTTGTGTCATTCACAGGTTAATAATAGAGGTCTGATTATTCTCAGTTTCCATTGACCTTAGATCCCATTTAAAATGGGATCTGACACCACCCCAAATGTCAATATATTTATATTGGAATGTTAGCTAGAATTAAGGTCAAATATAAAATAAAAAGTTTAAATTCTAAACTTACAATAAAACTGTTAGTATTGCTGCCTAATTTTTGAAAATGGCAGAGTCTAGTTTTCTCAAGGAATGTTCTTTTATAAACAAAATAGTCCGAGAGAAAACTGGTGAAGCATTAGTACAATAAAACTGTATGTATAACTGGTCCAGTCTGATACATGTGATTTACATTATTCACTGCATTGAAACATCAAACGGTTTCAGTATGCAGTTTACCATAGTGTACAGTTTACCTCAGTATACAGCTCACCTCAGTACATACAGTTCAACTCAGAACATTTTACCTCAATACATAATTTACCTCAGTATACAGTTCACATTAGTATATAGTTTCCCTCATTATACAGTTTACCTCAGTACAGTTTACCTCAGTATACAGTTAACTTTAGTATATAGTTTACCTCAGTATATAGTTTACCTCACTATATAGTTTACCTCACTATATAGTTTACCTCAGTATACAGTTTACCTCAGTATACAGTTTACCTCAGCACATAGTTTTTACCTTAGTATGCAGTTTACCTTACAAAAGATTCTGAGTACTTATGCCTCAAACTTTTCCTATATACTCCAGATAAACATATACCCACAGCATAGAGTACATCATCCCTATTTTAAATTTAAATGAAAGATACTTCAAAGAAATCTTTCTTTTAGTCATAATAGTTATAAAATTTTAAAATTTATCAACATTTCTCACATGTCAATGTTTTAAGAGACAATGCACACTTGGAATACTCACAAACAAAAAAATACTTGTGTTGGAAATTATAGGGCATAAAGCCTCTCTTCTTCTGTCCAAAATATTTCGGTAGATTCTCTCCCAGGAGGAAAAGGTATGAAATATCTATGTCTGGATCCTTTTTGATTATATTTGGTTTGGAATGATGGAGAAAGTGACGGAAGTTCCACCAATGTGAGGAAGCCGCCTGTGAAAAAAAACACCTCAACATTAGCAACTAGTTTCTGGAACAATTCCAAATTATATTCAGTTTAAACTGAAAGCATTTCATCACAATGTTGAATGACCTTTTCAAAATTTCAAACAGAAATAGAATCTAACTTTGATTACGTTTATTAAAATATCATTAATTTTGTAAAGGTCTACAAATTCTAACTTTCAAGTAATTCGAAATTTCAAAATAAAAAAGTTTAATCTAAATTTTACATGATAAATAAAAATGCTGAATATAAACTGTACTGAATAAATAACAATCTCAAACCCAAATTTTACTTCATAAATAGCAACGTTAATTTAAATTTTGCTTCATAAATAGCAAAGTTAATTTAAATTTAACTTAATAACAATGCTGAATCTAAATATTATGTGATACTAATTTTGAATCTTAATTTTTCATGAAATATTAATGTTAAAAATGAATTTTTAACAGATTAATAATAATTATTAATGTACATTGTATGTGATATATATATATATATATATCAATTTTGAATGCGAATTTAATCCAATGCTATCATGAACTTGAATTTTATGAAATAAATAAGTATTTTAAATCTGAATTTAAATAGATAAATAACAATTTCCAATCTAAATCTTATATGAGAAATAACAATGTCCAATCTAAACTTTACTTAATAACAATGTCTAATCTAAATTTAACATGAGAAAAAACAATGTCCAATCTAAATTTTACATGAGATATAGCAACGTCTAATCAAAATTTTACATGAGAAATAGTAAGGTCTAATCTAAATTTTACATGAGAAATAACAAAGTTTAATTACTTTTACACTTTTCTTCCAAATCACTCAAAAACAATAGAACATGATCTGGCTGCTTTACAGAAGAAGTTGAAAATAGGTTTTCCATATGGTTACTAAGGAAGACCAACCATTATTATTAGTCATTCTAAACATAATATCCTAAGAAATATTCTGAACAACTTTAATCACATTTAGCTTGTCAACTTAGGAAAAGATGAAAATACAGTTGTCCATATGGTAACTGCTTGGGTAACTGAGGAAACCATGCAGCTGCAATGAAAGGTACCTAGAGAAAATTCTGACAAAGCATGTCCTGTGAAACTGTCATGCCAAATTTGATCAAACAATGGACTCCACTCCGCTATTGTATTGAAACTGAAAAATTTGGTATTTCCATCTGGTTGGTAAGCAGCCATGGAGTTGCTAGGGAAGCCACACCAGACACAATATTTATGAAGAATGTAAAATGCTATCTTCTACCAAGTTTGATCAAAACTGAAATAGCTGTTCTACAAAAAACAATTTTGATGTGAATGTAATTTTGATATAGCATGTCCTAAGGAACATTCCTACCAAGTCAAATTAAATTTGGCTCAGCTAGAGGTTCCATTCTGAAGAAAAAGTTGAAAAAAAATTTTCCACATGGTTGATATGGAAGACACGCCATTGGTAGAGGTGCCACACCGATACAAGTTTCATTGAACATTACCTAAAGAACATTACTACCAATTTTTGGACCAAACTGGCCTGCCATTTTTGAATAATAAATGTCTACTGATCAATGGATAATTATTGTAGAGCCACATCATAAAGACAAATGGCCTAAAACTATGGAGTTATATTGGGCCGTTCTAAAAAGCCCCAATTGTACTGTACAGTAATACCTTGATAACTCAAATACAAGTCACTCATATTTTTATATCACTCAAATGACTTAAATCAATCCCATGGTATGATGTCAGCTTGTCTGTGACACTTGAAAACTTCAAGCAGACTTAAACGCAAAGACCAATCAAGAAAAAACCAATCCTGAGAATCTAAAACTTATGAGTCTTGTGAAGTGTAATTTTTATATCTAGTACTTATAATACTTTGTTGTATCTTTAAATGACTACTAATATGTTCATAGCAATATGGATACATAACTGCTGTACCTATAATAAATTGATAGCAATATAGACACATGACTGCTGTACTTATAATAAATTGATAGCAATATAGACACACGACTGCTGTACTTATAATAAATTGATAGCAATATAGACACACGACTGCTGTACTTATAATAAATTGATAGCAATATAGACACACAACTGCTGTACTTATAATAAATTGATAGCAATAAAGACACAAGACTGCTGTACCTATAATAAATTGGTAGCAATATAGACACACGACTGCTGTACCTATAATAAATTGATAGCAATATAGACACATGACTGCTGTACCTATAATAAGTTGATAGCAATATAGACACATGACTGCTGTACCTATAATAAATTGATAGCAATATAGACACACGACTGCTGTACCTATAATAAATTGATAGCAATATAGACACACGACTGCTGTACCTATAATAAATTGATAGCAATATAGACATATGACTGCTGTACTTATAATAAATTGATAGCAATATAGACACACGACTGCTGTACTTATAATAAATTGATAGCAATATAGACACATGACTGTTGTACCTATAATAAGTTGATAGCAATATAGACACATGACTGCTGTACCTATAATAAATTGATAGCAAAATAGACACATGATTGCTGTACCTTCATATGACCTATAATAATCTGATGGGCAATATGATTCATCCTTCGACTTTTAAACACAGACAGGTGACCAAAATCATGCTGCAGCCAACCCAGCTGTGCCTGAAGAAAATATTGAAAAAGAGACGTGGTAATTAAAATCAGAAACAAAACTTTTGATGGGAATTAATGTCTCACCTGCAATATGTGTCATAATTATCCATCATCTTAATTTTAAAATAAATGAAAACAATACGTTATTAATGAACATTAAAACTGATATATATGTATCACAGGTGTTATTTTTATTGATGCATCATCTAATGGAAGGTGTTCCATTAACCAACTGACAAGCTGTTACTCTCACAACATATCACCTGAGACAGGTGTTACTTCCACCAGCACACGTCTGACTCAGGAGGTCCTTTTACCATGCATCAGCTAAAAAAGTGATAGTCACATCTACAGCATGCCATTGATGAGAACACCTCTCAGGTGTGATATCCGATTAAACATCGTTTGGACAGACAAGTTATTCAAGAATTAAAGATCAAGGTTCATGAAGCTCTTGTTTACCTGTAAAATGAAGTTTCATGCATAATATCAGTAATATATATTAGGACCAATTATACCAAGGTGCTTTTTATTTCAGATGAATTATACCAAGGTGCTTTTTATCTCAGATGAATTATACCAAGGTGCTTTTTATCTCAGATGAATTATACCAAGGTGATTTTTATCTCAGATGAATTATACCATGGTACTTTTTATTTCAGATGAATTATACCAAGGTGCTTTTTATCTCAGTTGAATTATACCAAGGTGCCTTTTATCTCAGATGAATTATACCAAGGTGCTTTTTATCTCAGATGAATTATACCAAGGTGCCTTTTATCTCAGATGAATTATACCAAGGTGCTTTGTATCTCAGATGAATTATACCAAGGTGCTTTGTATCTCAGATGAATTATACCAAGGTGCTTTTTATCTCTGATGAATTATACCAAGGTGCTTGATATCCGAGACAATAATTTACATGTGTGTGTGTTAATGTGTGTGATGTATATTTTTAAAAAGGTTTAACCATCATATATTTTAGTCATAATGTCGATTTAACAGATGTCTGCAGTGTGACAATTTACAGTTATGTCAAGCACTGGAGCATCATGCCGCAGATGTAGAATGATGTCCCATCCAGTCATTATCCTGACACATGGGCAATCAGTCCTAACACTAACCCATTAATGCTGAGACAGCTTCCCGTACTATTTTTATATGTCTTTGGTATGATTCATCTAGAATTTTTATATTGGTGACCATGTTATAATGAACAGTGTTAAAACAGTGGAACATGTTAGTTTAATCGGCTTCACATCAAGGACTATGTTATACTGAGGTGCTTTATATCAGTGACTAGTTCGTACTGAAATTCTTTATATTAGAGACCATGTTATCTAAAATAATTTATATCATGGATATTTTTTAAAGGTAGGACATCTCGTAAGAAATGTTAAAACTTTTTAATTTGTTCATGTTTTCATTTCCCTGTGAATAGTCTCATCACTTTGATAGCCTTGGCATCATGGTAGTTGTCTCTGGCTGACCAAAATCTAGGCCAACTAAGATACATGTATATGTAACAACTATACAGCCAAGTGCAACCTGCATAAGAAATATCAGAGAGAACTGTTTAGTGAAATGAGTTTGTTGACAATGGGATCAAATGAGCACTACCATTTTTTTATAGAAGTTTTAGTTGGTAATTTCTAACAGGATTTGACAATAACATGAATTTTCTAACATTCGAATTCATGGATTTTTAATTTGCATGTATATTGTTTAACACATTATGGAGTGTACTGCACAAATGTAAGCTGTAAAATAAAAAAAGTGTCTTTCACTCTAGCAGTCTTCATTTAATCAATGTTTCCATTTCTTTCTGTGTAAATCCTAGTCACTGACGATAGGTTATCTCTTAAAATTTCACTTATATACGAAATTTCAAATTTATTTTTAGCCCCTCCTCACTTCTCTAAACATCCACTTATGTTGACAATATTAACATTTTCCTGAGGATGATGAAATAAATGGATAGTACTTATTACAAAAATGGCAACATTTTTTTAAAATTGGCAACAAAATATTGAGATTGTTGATTTTTTTGCTAACAACTTTTTTAAACCAAGGACCATATTTGAAGTAGGGTGCTTTACAATGGGGACCATATAATAATGAAGTGCTTTATATCAGAGACCATGTTATACAGAAGTACTTTTTATCAGAGACCATGTTATACTGAGGTGCTTTATATCGGAGACCATGTTATACTGAGGTGCTTTATATCAGGAACCATGTTATACTGAGGTGCTTTATATCCGAGACAATGTTATACTTTAGTGCTTTATATCAGGAACCATGTTATACTGAGGTGCTTTATATCAAGACCATGTTATACTAATGTGCTTTATATTAGGGACTATGTTATACTGAGGTGCTTTATATCAGGAACAATGTTATACTGAGGTGCTTTATATCAGGGACCATGTTATACTGAGGTGTATAATAGGTAGTTTTCACTTCCCTAATAGCCAAATGCATATTTATCAACTTTTTAAATGTTTACAGGTAGAAAACTAAACAAAGCCATTTATGTGCGTACATGTTACAACCTTCAAAATTTTACTAGATTTGATTCTCCTTATTTTACAGAAAAGTGAGAAAGAATGTGGACATGGCCAAGTACAAGACATAAGTTTGCAGCTTAAAGACAAATGACTAAATTTCACAGATTGATATGTCGATAAACAGGATTACTGATAGCAGCTCGTGCTGCTGAAATATCTAGGACATGCTGTATATCATTTATTAATATCACCATCTACTGTAAGCCACTATGACTCAGTGTCAGCCAAAAATAGTTCCATTAATAGCAATATTAATAGACAGTTGGGATTGAAGTAGAGATACAAACTGTAAATGGCAGTGTATCAATATATCAATATATCATTGCACCGTTACAGCAATACTTTGATTGTCCATGACATATAAAGAATATTTGTAGTTATAACATTGGACCCTTCCTTCATAATTCTATATTTCCAATACAAAGTGATAAATTTCTTGTTATCGTTATTCTGACAGTATGTTAAGAGATAACATCCTCTGACAATATACAACTACAACTTCTTGTAGAAGAGCTAACATCCTATGACAATATATAACTTCTTGTAGAAGAGCTAACTTCCTCTGACGATATATAACTTCTTGTAGAAGAGCTAATTAATCTGATAATTTTAAGTACAACTTCTTGTAGAATAGAATAGCTAAGTTCCTCTGACAATACAGTTTTTTTTGTAGAAGATTGTTCTCTCTCTCTCTCTCTCTCTCTCTCTCTCTCTCTCTCTCTCTCTCTCTCTCTCTCTCTCTCTCTCTCTCTCTCTCTCTCTCTCTCTCTCTCTCTCTCTCTCTCTCTCTCAGGTCTAATTACCTGAGCAGTGGTGAGGATCAATGCTGTGATAAGATATGGGATCCAACCTATACCAAAACGGGATAAAATCTGGTAGGCTACAATTTCCATCAACACGATACTGACAAAGTTAGCAATATAAAATAAATAATTGGCATCCAGAAGTTTGTTGTCTTCAACATATTTCCTCATCTGCCGAAAATCTGCTTGTAGCTCTGTCTGTAAAAGGAATTAAACAGAATCAATGAAATAATCAATGAAGTTAAAACATATTTTGATAGCATACAAGAGGGCGAATTCCATAAATACAAATCAAATTCATATTTGTTCTCAGCTGGAGAAAATAATTCACTTGATATAGCATATAATGTTGTTCCATTATGGTTGTGTCCTGATAATGCAGTAAAATACACTAATAATGCAACAGTTTAATTTAATTTAATGAAATCACATAATAATTGCTTGATATGAGCCAAAAACTAAAGTAAAGTGGAATAAATTAAGTAATAATGATAAACTAAAATTTGACAAATTGAAACAGGATCCATGATAAATATGATTGGATCAATTACATTGCCAGACCACTGAAGAATGATATCCTGGTTCAATGATAAAGTTGAATGCAATAGTGTAAACAATCTTTGCCTTGACATTCAATTTGTATCAGCAGGAAGCGATCTCTCTAAGGTGCTGTTATCTCCATAGCACTCAAGAAAAGCTTAGATCCCATATGACACACCCATAATAGTCTAAAATAGGATGTATTTTTAACTTACTTCATGTTGATCTTTAACCAGCCCCACTTCTAAAGGCTTCATGTATTTTGACACAAATACTTTATCATTATGCATTGCTGTCCAAACATCCTGCAAAAAAAAAAAAAAATAATAATAATAATAATAATAATAATAATAATAATAATAATAATAATAATAATAATAATAATAATAATAATAATAATAATAATAATAATAATAATAATAATAATAATAATAATAATAATAATAATAATAATATTAATAATAATAATAATAATAATATTATTGGTGGAGGTGGTGATAACAAAAATGGTGATGATAATGATGACTAACAAATGTCAAGTTATAATAAAAAGTCCAAATTTCTTACACATTTCTTCATTCCAAAGTTCCAGATGAGATATAAGCTGATTTGATGAAAAAAAACAACTTTTAACTCCCAAATATTCTGTAAAAAAAGTATTACCAATAAATCCCATGAAGAAGTGAATCTTTGTAGAAAAACAATAATAAGAAAGAAAGCAAGAAAGAATGAGAGTAAAAAAAGCTCTCTTTTATGTTTATTACATGGGCATGATGTTGTATGCATCTAAGATTATGAGACATTATATTTTACCAAATATGTTATGTGCATATATTGTAAATATGTTCAAAGTATGAACATCAAAATATAATAATAATAATAATAATAATAATAATAATAATAATAATAATAATAATAATAATAATAATAAAATCAATTATTATTATTATTATTATTATTATTATTATTATTATTATTATTATTATAGATATTATTAATTAAAATATTAAATAAAAGCAACAAAAAATCATGATGATTTTCATAGCTGCTGAATATACACATTGATTTATTAGTAAGGATGTTCAACAATATTATTACTTTCTTTCCTTCATACATTGATTTTACAATATATATAAGACACTTAACATTACATATAAACTAACATATAAACTCACAGGACTTCACTAATCCACTTTCA
Source organism: Potamilus streckersoni (assembly GCA_016746295.1). Lineage (NCBI taxonomy): Eukaryota > Metazoa > Mollusca > Bivalvia > Unionida > Unionidae > Potamilus > Potamilus streckersoni. Next base: position 495,710 of record JAEAOA010000907.1, read on the forward strand.
TGTGGTTAATAATTTTGCGTTAAAACCCAGCTGTCACTGAAATTATCACACAGTGAATAATTCCTGCCAGACATTATTATCACACAGTTAAATTAGTCAGCAGTCCATTTGTTGACATGCTAACTGTGTTGACTGGGTATTTATCAATATTAAGCAGACAAAAATACTTTAGTGCAAATGGACAGACAGTAAGCCAGTCAAATACCCATTAAAAGTAAATTTGTATGATTACGGTCAAAGCAGTCATATCACCTATGTCATGACTACAAGCACTGATCTCACTAATGATGATAACAAAAGGGCATCTGGCTATTACTGACCAATCAGAAAAGGTCATGTTTACAGATTCAACTAATAAACAGAGTAAGGTCATGTTTACAGATTCAACTAATAAGACAAGCAAAAACGGCATTATTTAAAAACCCAAGGTTTCAAAAAAATTTAAAATTAAAACCATCCCAAAAATTTTAAATAGCAAAACCAAAAAAAATTGGGAAAAGGTTTTAAATTTACAACTAAAAAAAGCGAAAATACCATTTTTCCCCAAATTCTTTAAAAAATTTAATTTTTAAAAATTGGACAAAAAAATTTTTTAATTGAAAATAAAATTTCCACGGGCAAAGGAAAAATGAATATTTAAAACTTTAAATTTATAAACCTTTTTTAAATTTATAATTTTTGAAAAATTTTAAAAAATGTGAATCCAAAATAAAAGAAAATTTTTAAGTGGGGTTAATATCAAAAAAATTTATGAAACTGAACATTTTGGACAACTAAATTACCTTTTGGGGATAAATTCAATTAAAAAATTTTTTAATTTCAAAAACCAAAATTTTTAATAAAAATTGGTTCTTAAAAAATAAACTTTTGGTTAAAAACCAAAAGTAGAATTGGCCAACCAAAAATTTGGAGGAAAATTAGTTAATTTTTTTACTGTTTTTGAAATTTTTAAATTTTTGTAAACCCCGGGAAAGTAAAAGGGGGGCCGGGGAAAACCCTTAAACCCAAAAACCTTTTTAAAATGGGGCCCGGGAAGAAAAAAAAATTTTTCCCAATTTTGGAAAAATAAAAACCAGGGGGATTATTTCCCCCGGGGCCCCCTATTTAAAGGGTCAAAGGTTCCCTTACGGACCTATAATTGGGGCTTTATACCAAAGGGTATTTTAACCTATGGGGGTTTTTTAGGGAACCCCTTTTTTTCCCCCAAACCTTTTTTCCGGGGCCCCCTAAAAATTGGGGAAATTTTAAACCAAAAAAAAAACCCCCCCCCAAGGGGGGAAATTTTTATTCCAGAGGGTATGGATTCCAACCCTTTTAAATTTTAACCCCCTTTTGAAATTTTTATTTTCTGAAAATTTTAAAATGCCTTGTTAGTATGGAAAAGGGAATTCCAGGGGGAACAAACCCCTTGTTTTAAAAAATTTTAATTCCATTTTTTAAAAAACCCTTGAAAAAAAAAATTTTTGTTTTTACAGTTTTTAAAATTTTTTCATTCATAAAAAACCACACCTTGTCCTAATTAAAGGGAGGCCGTTACGGATACTCCAATTAATGGTTTAATGGGGTTCTATTTTGGAATTTAAAAGGGGGAATTTTAAAAATTTCCAAAAATTTTTTTGGGTAAAATTTTTTCCAAAAAATTTATTTTTTTTTCCCCCCTTTAATTTAATAGGGCCAAAAAATTTTTTTAAACATCGTGTCTAAAAAAGGTTTAAGGGAACAAACACCAACAAAACAAAACAACAACCAAAGGTTAAAAAAATGGGTTTTTTCCATCCCAGTAAGTTTAAAATTTGAATAAAATAAGGGTTTAAAAGGTTTGGAATTTTCCCCAATCCGGGCCCTTAAATTTTAGAATTACCCCTTTCCCCTTTTTTTAAAAATTTTTTTTAAATTGCAAATAATTTTAAAAATTTAAAAAATTTTAAATTTTACAAAAATTAAAAAAAATTAAAAATTTTAAAAAAATTTTATTGTTTTTTAAAAATTGAAAAAACCTTTTTGTTTTTTTATAAAAAAAATTTCCCGTTTTAAATTTTTGGTTTTTAAAAAAACTTTGGGTTTTCCCCTTGCCTGTGAACTAAAATTTCCAAAACCCCATCGGGCTAAAAATACCTAACCCCCCAGTTTGGAAAAAGGCCCAATGTTTAAAACTTTAAAAATCAAAAAAGAAATGAGTTTAATTTTTCATATTTTTTGGTAATTAAAAGTGTAATAAAAAAACATAATAACCCTTTATTTTTTGAAAGACAAAAATTTTTATCAAAAAATTTTGTTTCCAAAAAATACGGGTTAAAATTTTTCTTTTCTTGAAAAGGAAACCCTTTTTTTGTTAAATGGTCCCCTTAACCTTTAAAATTTAAAATTGGGAATAAAAAACAATCCCAATTTTGGTATTAAATTTTGTATAAAATTTCAAAGGGTTAAAAATGGGGTATAAAACATGAAAGAAGGAAAAGATACCAAATCAAAATTTTTTTAATAAATTTTTGGGTTTTAAAACCGACGAAAAAACCCTTAAAGAACAATTCCCTTCTTTTAAAAAATTTTTATGCAATAAAAATACCCTTAACCCACTTTTTCAATTTTGAAATTTTTCGTTTAAAAAAAAAGTTAAGGAAAATTGTTTAATCTTTCCCTTTTCGGGAAAAGAAATTTAAAATTTTTCTTATCAATGAAAACCATTACACATTTTTTTTAAAATTTAAATCAAGAAAGGAAATCCTTTAAAAAAATTTTCCTTTCTTTTTTAATTTAAAATACCCCCTTTTAATTAAATGTTAGGGTTTTCAAAAAACAAAATTAAACCCCAATTTAAGTAATTTCCGGGGGAAACCAGGGTTACAATTTAAAAAATTATATTTTGGCTAAAAATTTTGGGGAATAAAAAATTCCCGTTAAAAATATTTGGTTAACAATATGAAAGAAAGCATTAAAAATTAGTCCAATTTGGTTTTAAAAAAAAGGGTTAATTGAAAATTTTGCCAATTTAAAACCCTTTTTTTAAATCATTATAACAAAAAAACTTTGGTGTAAAAAGGGTAAAAACCCTTGGGGTTTAAAAAAAAATCAAAAGAAATTTACCGGGGGAATCAAAAAAGCCGGGTTAAAAATGTTTTGGGGGGCCAAAAAAGGGGTTACCGGGAAATTGAAATCACTGGGTGTGAGACTTTAAAAAATTCTTTCCTTTATTGACAACCCAGTAACCCTTTTTTTAAAAAAACCCTTAAAAAATTATTAATTAAAAAACGAAAAGTTTTAATTTGAAAGGACAAACTACAATTAAATGTTTTTTAACCTTTAGGAAAAAAAACCCCTGTAAAAAATTGTATATTGAATTGGGCACCTGGGGGGTATGGAAAATTCCCCCAAGGGCTAAAGGCGAGAAAACCTTTCCATATTAAAACCCCAAAATTTGTTTTTTTATTTAAATTTTCCCAAAAAAACAAAAAATCAAAAACCCAAAAAACTATAAAGGACCTTTTTCCCTTCATTTTTTTTTTTAGGTTTTGATTTATTAAAAGAAAAAAAAACACTTTTTTTCCTTTTCCGGCCTGTTTTTGTCTTGCTTAAAAATACCCCCAGTAAAAAAACCCCATCCTTGGATAAAAAATTAAATTAAATAATTTTGGCCCTGTTTAAAAGAGTACATTCCCCATTTCAAGGGTTTATTGCAATTTGATGAGACGGATTTGTTTTTAAAAATTTTTGTTTTTAAATCAAAACAAGCAAGGAAAGAAAACAATTTAAAACCCCCAAAATTTAAATTTAAAAAACGGAAAAAAATAAAAAAAAATTTTCCAATTTGTGGGGGCAAAAAGAACTTCCAAACTAATTTTTCCATAATTTTTTGGAAATTACAGGGAATTTAGAAAATTAAATTCTTTTTTTTCTTTTGGAAAAAAGGTTTTTGAAATTTTTCCTTTTTTAAAAGGTGTTTTGCATTGCTAATTTAAAAATCTTTAAAATTAAAGGAAAGGGATAAACCCTTAGTTGCCTTTTTTTCCGAATTAAAAATTTTTAAAAATTCAGGTTAAATTTTGGGACCAAAATTTTTTTTCTTTTTATTTAAAGTTTTTTGTTTTTGGAAAAAACATAGGGGGTACAAAAAGGGGAATTACTTCACCCAATTAAGGGGGAGAAAATTTCGGGGGTTTCCAAAATTTTCAAAAAAATTAAAAACAAAAAATCCACTAATTCGGCCACCAAAAAACCCAATTAAAGATTTTTTTATTGAAATCTTTTTCTAAAGGGGGGGGGCAACAAAGGGGAAAAGTGGTTATAATTTAAAAAAATTAAAACACCTTAAAAAATTAAAATTTATCGCCAATTAAAAATTTTGGTTTCATTTATCCAGAATTAAAAAATTTATTTCTAACAAAAACTTTTCCCTTTAAAAATTTAAAAAAATTAAAAAAACCATTTTTTGAATAATTTTTTTGTTAAATTTGGGAAAAATTATTTTCCTAATTTCATTTGGGTTTTAAAGAAAACTTTCTGCAAATCAAACCTAAAAATTTCCTAATTTTAGACCGGACCCTTGGGCAAAGGGAATTTCTTTTTTCCCCCCGGGAAGTGTTTTCCAAAATAAATGCTTTAAAAACCCCCTTTTTTAATTAAAACCCTTTCCCCAGTTGTTTGTTTTAAAAAGATTTTCCTTGAATTAAAAAACCTAAAAAACCGTTATGTTTTTAAAAACTTTTCCTCCCCTTTTTTTTTCCTTTTCCCAAAAATTTTTTTTTTTAAATTAATTACCCCCCCCCCCTTTTTAAAAAAAAAGGGGCCAAAACCCCCTGGGAAAACCATTTTCAATCACTTTTGTTTTTTTCCCCTTTTTGCCTTTCCCCCAAAACCCCACTTTGTAAAAAAACACGAAAAAAAACCCAAACCCTTTCAAAAAAAAAAACAAACCCCTAAACCAAAAAAAAATAAAAAAAAACCAAAAAAAAACCCTTTTAACTTCCCCAAAACAAATAAAAATCCCCCAAATTTTTTGCCCACATTTTTTAAAAAAAAACGGGTTTTAAACCCCTTTTAAAAAAACCAAAAACCCAAAAACCCCACACACAAAAAGGGGGGGAAAAAAAACCCCACAAAACAAAAACCCAAAAACAAAAAAAAATAAAAAAAAAAAAAAAAAACCCCGCCAATTTAAACCCAAAAACCCCCAAAAAACCCCAAAAAAACCCCCAAAAAGCCCTTTAAAAAAAAGAAAAAAAAAAAACCCCCAAAATTTTCCAACATTTTTTTTTTTAAAAAAAATTTCCAAAAAAAAAAAAAACGAAACCCTAAAAACGAAACAAAAAAAAACCCCAAAAAATTTTTTTAAAATAGTAAAAAAAAAACCCCCAAAAAAAAAAAAAAAAAAAAAAGCACCCAAAAATTTTTTTTCCCCCCAAAATTTTTAGAAAAAAAAAAAACCCCAAAAAAATTTTTTTTTTCCCAAAACCAAAAACCCAAAAAAAATTCAAAAAAAAAACATCCCCTTTAATCAAAAACAAAAAAAATACAAAATAAAAAAAAAAAACCAAAAAATAAAAAAACCCCAAAAAGAAAAAAAAAATTATAAATAAAAAAATAAAAAAACACAAAAAAATAAAAAAAGGCACAAAACCCCCCCAAACCAACAAAAAAACAAAAAACCCAAACTCAAAAATTTTTTTTTTCCCCCCCCAAAAAAAAAATTTTTTAACCCCCAAAAAATTTCCCTATAAAAAAAATTAAAAACCCCCCAACCCAAAAAAACAAAAAACCAAAAAAAAACCAAAAAACCCCAAAAAAAAAAGAAAAACCAAAAAAAAAAAAAAAAAATTCCCCAACTTCAGGGGTTAAAACCCAAAAAACCCCCACCCCCTTTAAAACCTTAAACAAGGAAAAAACAAAAAAAACCCCAAAAAAGTTTAAAAAATTTTTTAAAAAACAATTTTTTCAAAAAACCAAAAAAAAATTCTTTTAAAAAAAAAAAAAAAAATTTTTTTAAAAATCCAAAAAATTCCCAAAAAAATTTAAAAAAAAAAAAAAAAACTAAAAAAAAAAAATCAAAAAAAACCCCAAAAAAATCAAAAAAATTTTCTTAAATAAAAACCCCAAAAACCCAAAAAAAAAAAAACAAAAAAATCGTTAAACCCCCCAATTAAAAAAAACAAACTAAAACCCAAAAAAAGGAGAAACACAAAAAAAAAATTTAAAAATTTAAAAACCCCAAAAATTTAAAAAACAAAAAACCCCAAAAAAAACAACAAAAAAAAAAACCCCCAAACCCAACCACCTTTTTTACCCCCAAAAAACAAAAAATAAAAATAAACCCCCAAAACCCCCCCCCCTTTTTCCCCCTTCCAAAAAAAACCCCTTTCCAAACCTCACCAAAAAAAAACCCCAACTCCTTTTTTACCCCCAAAACAATAAAAAAATCCCAAAAAACCCCACCCCAAAACCCCCTTTTACCCCCAAAATAAAACGGGGTTTTGATCACCCTCCCCCACCTCTTTTTTCCCCCCTACAACCCCTGAAACAGGTTTTTTGAAACCCAAAAAAAACAAAAGGTTTTGGGAATGCGTTTAATTTCTTTACACAGAGGGGGACAAATTTTGTTGGGAAACCCCCGGCCTTTGTGGGGAAAAAACAATTATTCTAAAGAGGGGCAAAGGGTTTTTTCCCAACAAGAAACCAGGAAAAAAATTTAAAACGTTTTTTTTAAAACGTTTCATTTAACAAGGGGGAAAATTTAAACTAGCTTTAAATAAAAAATGTTTTAATTTTTTTATTCTCGTTCCAATGATTAATGTTTAAAATGTTGAAAATTAAAAATATTTTACTACCCACGCTATGGGATACAAAATTTTAAACTTTACCACCAAAAAGCGAGGGGCCCAAAAAACAATTTCCTTTTTCTGGTTTTTTTTCGAGGAAATTTTTGTGATAAAAAAACCCTTTGCCCGATCGAAATAAATTTTGTGGGGTTTAGTATAGTTTTTTTGGGTTTAAGGGGGTGGAAATTTTTTAAAAAATTTTCCGCTAGCAACTTTTGATACAATTGTTCGAGAAAAATGAAAAAACATGCTTTTTATCAGTTTGTTTAGCAAAATTTTTTAACTTGTCACATTTCCCATTAAAACATATCCCTAAATTTTTTCATTAAAAAATTTTCAACTGTAAATTGGTTTACCGCCCCATCTTTAGAAAATTAAATGTTACTATTGAAAGCTATTTGTCATTGTAAATTTTCAAGCTTTTTTTAAAAGTTTAGATAAAATTTCATTTTGGAAAAGAAAATTTTCGAGTATAGACCTATAAACATAAAAAACCCAAGGGAAAATGTATTACCCCTTTTCAAAATTATTTTGCATAAAATTTAAAACCCAACGTTTGAAAAGGGGGACACGTTTCGAGTTTAAAAATGAAAATTTTCAAAATTGCCAAGCTCTCATAAAACTAACACCCCCCAAATCAAGGCATACTTTTAAGTCAAAAATTTCAAAAACTTTTTAAAAAAAATTACGGGGCGGCCCTTTTGGTTTTTTTTCGTTTTTTATTATTATCTAACAATCCCGGAATACATTTTCCCAACGAATCCAAAAAAGTTTTTTGATACGCTGAGTTAAATTTCATTTTTAAACTTACAAAACCCTTTTTATTTGGTCGCAAAAATTTTACTGCCCACGGGGAAAATTGGGAAAAGATAAAACAAAATGTCAAATTTTTGTACATGCCCTAAAATAGATGTCCTCACATTAAAAATTTCATACCCGATTGAAATCAGTACAGAAAAAAATTTCTACTAGGGGCCACTGTTTTTTAAAAAAAGTGTAATGAAAATTAAAACATCCACTTTGAAAAATCTAACACGCGCCCCAACATAGATGGGCTTTTTTATTTTTTAGATTTTTTTTTTCTTCTTTGTACCCAAACAAGATTTTCTTAAATATTTTCATGCCCCAAAAATCATCGTTGACACAATTTGTTTCTGCGATTGACATCATTAATTTTTTTCAATTTTTTACACGTTTCCAAATATTCTCCTTTGCTTCCCAAAAAGGGAATTGTTCATCATTTTTAAAGAAGTTTTTTTCTAAACTTTGTTTTCGCTGCAGTCTTCTTGAAGTTTTGGATTAATAAAACCCTTTCATCCCCCGGCGATGTTTAAAATTTTAGACACGGAACTTTTAAACCCAAAAGGGGCCCACCTCAAATGCTTTTTTTTAAAAACTTTGTAATGCAAAACTTTAATTTTTTTTTTACCCAAGAAAATTTGGGTATAGTTTCTTAAACCATGGAAAGTTGCCTTGGTATCCCAACGCTTTGTTTTTTTTTGATAAAAAACTTAATCTATAACCATCGATTCCGCAAGAAAGGGAATCGTTATGTAATTTTGTAGCAAATTTTGGGATAATCAAGATAAAACTTCAAGGGAAATAGGAAACATGTCGGGTTCTTTTTTTCTGTTTTGATAGAAATCATAACCGTGAAAAATTGAAATCCGTAAAAGGCTTTGGTTCTGCCATCAAACCACCGTAAAGTTTTTTTCAATCAGATAAATTATAAAACTTCAAAGGAAGGTAAGGGGTTAAAATGTTTCGGGTTTTTGTTGTTTGCTTCACCAAAATTTTTTTTTTTACCCACGAAATCCCACCTCGGATCCCTTTTTTCAAAAAAATTAAACATTAAATCAGTCAGTAATTCTAACCTTACCTTACAAAACTTTACCCAAAAGCTTTCCCCTACAACCCGGGGGCCGGGAATAATACCAGAAAGGGAAATTTTATTTCCAAAATTTTATTATAACCCCACTTCACGAAAATTTTCAAAAACATCTGCTAATAAAAAACAGTCATTTTTTCAGGTTTTTTAAATCATGTTAATCACCAAAGTTTAAAAATCAAACTTTTTCCAGTTATTTGGGAAAAAACCTGCTCGCCCTTTCAGTTAAATTTTTCTTTTTAAAAAGTTGTGATAAAATTTTTTTGTGGGTAAAGATTTTTTCATAAAATTTTACCCCAATCGTCGAAAATTTTCGTAGGGAAAAAACCCCTTTTTTAGCTAGTAAAAAAAAATTTTTATCTCCAAAACACCCCTTAGGTTATTAAATTTTACACAACCTTTAAACTATACCCAACGGGGGCTCCATAAACTGCGGGCGGCAATAAAACGAATTTACCTACCCTTAATGACATTCTTTTCCAAAAATTTTTGGAATGCATTTGATACATTATTGATTTTAGATAGCTTTTATCTCAGGATCCCCAAAAGCTTCAAACGTTTGAGGGGACTATCATACCCTGAAAATTGTAAAAATAAGGGAAAAAAAATTCTGGAGCGTAAAATTTTTAAAATTTAATTTGGTCATGACCCGGGCCCACGAACTGCCGGTCAAGGGCAAGGGTCCGATTTTTTTGTTTAACCAAAAGCTTTTCAAAAAATTATAACAAATTTTCGTTGCTCGTGATCAATTCTTTTGGGGGGGTTTTAAATTTTAAATTGGATTAAATTTTTTCCAACGAAAGAAAATTATCAACTTCATTAATCCCCGTTTGAGAAGCCAAAAAAGCTGGATTTTTCCCTCGTTAGATTTGGGTTTGGTTTTAGATAATCTAAAAATTAAAGTAAAAACAAACTATTATACGCTACTCCACACGGAACTGATTTTGAATTTTTCTTGTACTCGTTAAATTAGGTTTATTTTCTCACCAAGAACATTTTTAAAGGGTAGGATTCGAAATCAGGTTATGACAAAAGGGAAATTTTTAGTTTGTGATTATGGGAAAAAACTGTAACCATTCTTTTTTAGAGGGCTTTGGTTATTTTTTTGACTCACTACAGTACTGCAAAGTTTTTGTAATTTTTCCCTTTTCTGTACAGCCATGCAAGCAGGGGTTTAACAAAAGAATTTTTTGTTTTTAACCCAAATTGTACGTTTTACCAACTAGTCCGTTAAAGTTTTTAACCCAAAAACATAATTTTTTTTGTAGAATAGTAAATTTTTATTTGATTGTAAACCTTTTCTAAAATATATCTGGGAAAATTACGCCCCTCCTTTTCATCTAGTCCGAAAACTTTAAATTGAACTTTAATTTGTTTTTAAAATTTTTGGTATTTGTTTTCTCCCACGGAAATTAAATTTTTTTTAAAAATTTAATCTGCAATGCTGATTACCTTTAACACGAGTAGCTTTTTTTTTCTGCTGGAAAAAGGGGGGAAAGAACACCCTTTTAAAAACATTTGTTATCTACGTTTTTGAGGGTTATACAACATCTTTTATTTTTTTAAATTTGGGGTGGCGGGCCGCCCGAAAAGAACTACCTCGTAAAACTTTAAATATTCAGTGGAAAAAATTTTCCTTTGATAAATTTAAAACTTCCAACCCGAACCAAATTTTGACTAAATTCCTCTTTTTTTTTCCAATTTTCTTGGGGGTATTTTCTTTCAGATAGTAAAACAGATCAGCCCCAAGAAAAACACTCTCGTTTTTTGCTTTAAAAAAAAGGGTTTTTCAATTTCTTGTTAGTTTAAAATTCTTCCTTAAAACAAACTTTAAAAATATAACATGATTGCAAAAAAATAATCTGTTTCTTTTTGTTTTTCGAGCTCACGTTTTACAATTGTCTGAAAAGGGTTGGAAAAAAATTAGTTGCTTTAAAAATTTTAACAAAAACATTTGATTTCAAACTGAAACAAATTATCAAAACCTCCCAAAAAAGCATCGCTTTTTTTATCAGGTTTTTCCCAAAAAAGACTTCTCTTAACTATATCCCGCTTTTTTAAAATTTAATTATACCAAAAATTTAAAAAACTAATTGAAATTTTTTTCACACGGGCGCATGCGCAAAAAATCAATTAGAGATAAAAAATATTTTCCAAAAAATATAATGACAGCAAATCTAACAAAACAGGGGAAAGAACCCAATCAATTTAAACCCAAAAAATAACTTTACCTCACACTGCGATGCGCTGAAATCAATTAGAGATAAAAAAAAACCCCTAAATTTAATAACAGCCAAAACCCTAACAAACACATGGAGCAAAAAGCAAAACAATTCCCCAAAAAATTAACTTTTTCTCACACTGCGCAGGCGCAAAAATAAATTAAGATAAAAAAAAACATAAATTTTAAATGCCCGTTTTTTGGGCAACCCCACATGACAAGAGATTTTTAAAATTCCCCCCAAAGTATAACTATACCTGGAAATGTAAGGGTTGGGTTTATTAACTTTAAAAAACAAGAATACCTTGTTGGCAAAAAACGTAAAGGGGGTTTAATAATTTAGTGAAAAGGGAGATAATCTGAGAGGATAGAAATTTATTTAAAAAAGATTTTTTTTAAAAGGGGTTTCCTGCGATAAATATTCCAGAGGGACAGCGGGGTATTCATTTAAGGTAAAGTCACTGAGAAATTTTAAAAAATTTCCTTACAAGATGATTTTCAGCCGCCCCCATATTTGTTTTTTCGAGGCAACGATCGCGGTATTATTGAATAAAAAAAAAAAAAAAGTTTTTTAGTTTTATTTGAAATAGGGGGAAAAATTCAGGGTAACTGTTAGGGGAAACCCTTCAAAAAATAAAATTCTTTTAATTTTGGTAAGGTTTTTATGAGGTTTTCATGGATCTATACCCAAGGGTTTTCCTTGTTTTTAAATTCACATAAATTTAATTCAAACTGATAATCGAGGGGGAAAAATCTGGAGATATTTAACGCAACGGGAAAAAATTGTGAAAAAAGGGAAAAAAATAGAAATTGGTTTTAATTTTTTTAGATGCCCAAAAAAACCCTTTTATTTAAAAAAAAACCTCGAAACGGATGAGGAATCAAATTTTCAAATCGATTTAGCTGCGGCAATTTTTTTAATAAAAAAATTTCCCGCACCCTTTTAAAAATTTATAGCTGAGGGAGCACCAAATAAATTTTTTCAAGAAAATTACGATGCTAGGGGGGGTTTTTGATATAGTTAAATTTAATATTTTTTTTATTGGGTTTTAGTCAAGAAATGATGAGCAAATCATGATATCATCATGTTTAAAATTTTTTAACGTTGTTATGAAATTTTCCCTTAAATTTATCTTTTTCTGCTTCTTTAGAAAATTATTTTATGAAATCCCCATTGCATTACAATAACTAAAACACTATAACCCAACAAACATTTTTTCCCGCTTCACTAGTTCGTTATAATTTACTAATTAATTTTTTTGGGTTTATTTTTTTCTCATGGGGCATTTTAAAATAATAAATTGGGATAAAAAAAATTAAAATAATGGATTTAAAAGTAAACGACTCGCTGAACTTTTCGAAGAAAAAATACTAGTAAAAGGGTCCAGGGGAAAGGCGCCCAGGTTTATGTCATACATGTTTTAAATTTTTCCAAAAATTTTATGGGAAAAAACTTTTGGGTTTAAAGCAAAGATGAAAATTTTATAAAACAATGAATTAAATGATGAGGGTAAAATAGCCCCTGTTGCTGAAAGACCCAAAATTTCAGGACCCAAAAACCTAAACGGTATAATGCAAGTATCACATTGCAAAGCAGCTAAAAAAATTTTAAATTTTTAAAGGGTTGGGCCGAACAACAACTTTTCTGGCGTTAAAAACCCTTTTTTTAAAATATCAAGTTTCCCGGGCCCGACGGAAAAAAAAAAAAATTTTAAAATTTTCCCTTTTTTGAAAATTTTTTTAAAATTTCAAAATGACGATTTTAAACCCGATCGGCCATTACCCCTAATATATTATTTTAAACCCAAAAAAAAAGGGAATCTGTCAAAAAAAAGTATGAGTTTTTTTTATAATACCTTATTCAAAACCCTTTTGGGTTTGGGAAACCAAACCTTTTTAAATTTTAACACATCCCCACGCCATTTGACAAAATTTTTACCCTTTTTTTTTCTAATTATTTTCTCGATAAAAAAAAAACCCCCGATCATTTCCTTTTGTTTTGTTCTTTAAAAATCCCCAAACAATGGGTTCCCTTTCCGGGATTTTTTAAAAAACGAAAGTTAAGGTACTTTTAAAAAAGTCCTTTAAATTAAAAAAACTTCTTCGCCCCAAATTCCCGGAGTAAATCCTTTTGAAAACACCTTTTTCATCAAAAAAATTCAAATTTAAAACCCCAAACCCTTAAATTTATGTTGCGGTAATTTTTTCATTTGCTAAAAATTGGTTTTTTAAAGTTTTTTTTGGGTGTCATTTTGAGGTTGGGATTTTTGGGTTTAAATTTATTGCTTACGATTTGAGAAAGGTCATCGATGTACCTGTTGGTTTTTTAGCTGTCTTTGTTTGTGTTTTTTCTCGTTTAGCGGGGCGTTTAAATCTCTAAAACAAAAAACGCTTTTCCCTTTCTTTTTCCTGTAACATACCTTTTTTTTATTTTTTTTCTAGAAACTGTTAAAAATTTTTTTTTAAAAACCCTCAGATCCGGGGATCACCCATTTTTTGGGTTTGGTTTTCTTTCTTTTACTCGTTATTATTGCTTTAGCGCATGGGGTCATTGAATTTCCCTGCTTATCTGAAAAGTACACTGAAAGCATATTTGCAAAAACGCCCTAAACTTTTAAAAAAATTACCTTTTTGGGGGGCCCCATCACGCCAACTTTAAATGGGGGGGCCTGGGTTAGAACACCCACCAAATCAAATTCCCCAAGATATAAATTAAAACCTTTAAGCGAAAAATTTACGTCGTGAAAACTTTTTTTTTTGGGTTTTGTGTATTTCGACTGCAAAAAATTTCTTTTTCCCCGTTGGGGGAAAACCCTTTTATTTCCCCCGATCTTTTTAAAAAGGGGGGGGGGATGGAACGGGGGAAAGGAAATCTTGGAGAAAATTTTTTTAAATTTTTTGCACCAATTTTTCCCGAAAAAATTTTCTTCAAAAGTTTCGTAGATTTGTTGGTCCATATCACGAAATCTTTCAAACATTACTTTACCCAAAATTTAAATTTTTGATTTTTTCATGTCACGAAAAACAATTTTCATACGCTTTTGCTATTGCATCCACTTGAGGGTAAGGCTTTTGGGGCCTGGAAATGGTTTGGGGTCGTTTCATTAGTTGGTTTGTTACGGCCCAGGGGACCATTCCCGGTTTCCCGGCAATGCCCAACCGCCTTTTGGTTTTTTTTTAATTTCCAAATTAGTTTATTATTTTCTTACCTACCCTATTATTTTTTGGGTTGGTTAAAAACATTGCCAGTATGCGATAATTTTATTTTGCTCAATACACAAATCTCTGTCAGAATCACAGTTGCATATCATTCTATATTTTTAGTCGTCGACTAAAATAATATTAGGATAACCAGATCCTAGCGACGTCGTTGGAGATACTATCGCTGGGATGTTTTCTTTAAAAATGTAATTTTTTCTTTTTTCCACAGATTGCACAATACTTTTTAATATTATCCTGTTGTTTTTTGTTTTTTCTGTTGTTTCATTAATACCTTCTGTTTTAGTTTTACACTTGAGACAGTATGTTGACATTATTATACTTATAAGTTTAGATAAAATTAATTGCGATCTCATCATTAGCGTGAGAAGGTTGCTTATCAAACTGTAAAATAAATTTTAAAAAATTAAGATTTCTGCTCATCTGTCGGATAAACATAATACAATAATATCCGCAAGCAGACGTTCCAACAGGTTGGAGTTGATTTGACGAATAATATACTTTTGTAAATTTTTTTTTCATATACTTTTTTATTACATCGCTTGGAGGAAGTCCAAACGAGTCAAAATAATTATTATTATAAACTGCTACCCATGCGTACCAGATCCGTCATTAAAATCTTGTATATTAATAACACATGAACTTACAGCAGATGGTGATTTTATTGCTGAGAGCTCATCTTTAGAATAGAATAAACTCCGTGAAATCCAGGAACCGCTTTTAACTTATCAATGATATCAAAATTACTCAACGGGGTCGACGAGTTCCTGGTAATGTTAGACCACGTCCGATTCCTAAAAGATTGGCAGCAGACTTCCCGCTAGTCCCGCCAAAAGTGGAGCGAACGGAATAATTCCTCTTGTTTTGTTTGATTGCATATGCATTTGCACTTTGGTGTTGGTGATTTTGTTTTTATTACTTTCTTTTTTTTTGTTGTTGGTGATTTCTTTTTCTTTTGTGGCATTATAATATATTATTTACATAAAATTTACAATTTTTTTATTCCACTTCCACGAATGATACCATTACCTTCGACTGCTTTCTTCGTTGCGCCAGATATTGCTCCAGACGCTGCTGCTAGTCCTAATGTTCCCAACACCGGCAAAAGTTTAGGTATTATTGTACTAGTTAATACTGATAATGCCGGACCAAGAAACCCAGCTTCTTTTGCCATCGCTGTCATTCATTTGTGCAGCACTCAAATTTAAAACAAAAGTTTTTTTTTACGATCATACTTTTTTACTTGATTTTTTGTTAGCATTAATTTTGTTAAAACACCATCAGAAATATTAGGATTGATTTTAATGATACCTGTTCTCGCTTTGCAGTAGCAGCTACTAATTTTTTAACTTGGCCATCAGTCAAATACACTTCTTTTACAATATACTTTGCCATTTTATATAACAACTGTAGATTAAACTTGAACTGTCATTTTACCTCCAATAGAATCTACCGTGATAAATCTATCACTAATCACTAATGCGTATACGTATAACGGCGCTACTGGAACCGCCCCAAGTGTCCAGGTAATTTCAATATCCGCTGTGCTGTCTACAGCTCGCTCGTTATGTTTACTAACATCAAAATGAAATATAGGATAAAGCGTACGAAATTCTTCTACTGATATTTGAGTTCCATCTTCAACATCTTGATATTTTTGTATTGCGTCAAGCAGGTACATGTGTACGGTCGAGAAATATTTTTATTATCATAATCAGCAAAATTACACTCGATAGCTCGTTCTGGATATTGCTTTGAATTTAATCTAGCGTATTTTCGTCTGACATCAGAGTGATCAAATACTGCATTATTTTGTTGTTGGTTACCTCGTCGAGCTTGTTGTTGAAATACGACAAAGATATTTCTCGGCAGTTGTTCGCTTGATGTTGTTGTGACCCTCCACGTGTAGTCAGTAGTATTTGGAACCGCTGTCTGATATACCTTATGCTGCTTAAAGTAAATTCTGTTTGTATGCTTATCAAGCGTGTTATTTAGTTCTGACATTTTAGTGATTGATGGTGTTATACGTGGCATCCACAAAGAAGTTTGTTTATGATAAACTGTACATCAACCCCTCCAGATCTAAACAAGCAATCGTTTTGGTCTGCTCGATCTAAAATAAGCGTATGTTTTACTCCGCGAAATACTTTATCATAATCGCGACAAAAGCCGAAAATCATACTCATACTTAGCGGAAGCATCATTGTAATTTGACGTGATCCTGCTGCAAGTTTCTTCGCCTAGCAAAACCTTCGTTATAGCGTGGATTTCTCACATCAAGTGTGTTAAGAAGTAAATTTAACATCGCAGTACCGTCTGCAGCTACAGCTGGTGGTGTTAATTTAGATTATTAAAAGCTGCTGTAAGAGAAACTCTTGTAGCGTCTGCATTAGCAGCTGCACCTGGTGCAACAATACCTAGCGCGTCTGCATTAGCAATGAGAAAATTTCTCACAATTACAGTATTTTCATCAGCATTAGCTCCATGTACTATAGCGCCTCTCTTTAAAAATTCTGTTGATTCAGCTATACCCCGTCCAGTATCTTTAAACCACATCATATTAGTTGCAGTTGATCTCGAGTAATCGTCGGAAAATGAAATAATATTTAAAATTGTACTTGCAACTTGTAGGTGACTTGAAATATCTTCTACAGTTTGATTAGCCAGTTGATATCTATATCTAGCACTTTTGAATAAACTCCAACCGTTATTTATAAGAGCTACTTCTGCTCCAACTGCAAATGCAGCAGGTGGATTAGCTACTGTCATAATCTGACCACGAACTTCTAACATAGCCTTATGTGGCAGTAGAAATACATCTTCGTCTCTGGTGTTAAAGGTTCTAATACCAGTTTTATTTGGTTCGTTAGAATTTTCATCAAGGTACTCAACAAACTCGAATTCTGTCACATCGTTGTCGATGTCATAAGTTTCTGTTAACTCGAGATAATTTTTAGTAGACATTTTATTTTATTGCGGCATTGTTACTTTAGATATTAATTTTTGTATGATCTGCTCGCCCTTTGGTGATAATAATTTTTTTGTTGTTGTTATCATAGCTTTTTGAGTTTCTTTTGTTGGAGCGATTTCTGAGATAGCTTGTTTTATTTCAGATGCAGTCGGTGGATCTCCTTTTATTTTATTAGCTATTTTTTTGTCCCACTGCAGTCCCAGCGGCAGATGCAGCCCCAGTTGCAAAAGCTTTACCCGCGTCAATAGCAATTGGTGCAACTTTACGCGCTAGTCCTGGAATATTTTTAATAACTTTAGTGAATATATTTCCAAAAAATCCTCCTACTATTTTTCTTCGATAAACTTTTTTTCTTTGTTTCATTATATTTGATGTTGTATAATTTTTACTTTTGCTCGCGTAGATGTAAATAATAAGTTACAATTTCATTACTAACATGTAACTGTTTTCCTGATTGATCTGTCAACTGCATCCTTATACTTGTTATTTGATCTTCAACGTTTAAAGGATAATATATAATATGTCGTGGAGTTATTTGCATGAGAGAACCTGGCGGGACTTCGGGTGAGAAACTGTAAATCGTTTGACCTTTGCTACCTTTTGATGTATAAGAGCCAGAAGCAGTAGAGCAATTTACTAATATTGTATTTACTTCTGTTATATTTGATGGCAGTTCACTGTCATACATATGTAATAGGCTGATCAAGTGCAGTGTAAGTTTTTTCAGTAATCCTAACAGTTGTGCAATACTTCTTTCTCTTGGTTCAAGATTGATTGCTATATTTTTCAAAGTTATCCTAGTTCGCAATGTGTTATAATTTGCTGCTAATTCAAAATTATCAGCCACACCGTTAGCTTTTGTTATGAGCTCTTTGATCGTCTTGTTTAGATCTTCAATATTATAAGCTCCTTGCGGAATTTTTATTTTTTTTGTTGTAGATATTGTAGGTGTTGTAATCATAGTAAAATACATTTCATCGTTAACATCATTTTTCACGTTAGGTATAGCATTCCAGCAAGTACAAGAAATTAATCCAATTTCATATTGTTTTGTAGGATCTAGTTCTATAGGTGGAATATAATTTACTGAAAAATTTGCGCTATCTTCTGTAGACTCGCTAGAGTTTAGTAATAATGTTGTTTGCATTCCTTTAATATTATATCATTTTACAAAATTAAGTAAAGTCGCCGCGATTAAGTCGTGGTGTAAGTTTCATATTCGTTAGATGTTAATAATTCACTCGATCTTAGATGATCAAGTATGTCAATGATTTCATTATCAAGTTCAACACTAACATTCCCAGCTTCCTTTGATGATATTAATAACATTAATCTACCTATCATTTCAGTAGTTGAAGTAAATACTTTTACACCAGTTCCTGTTTTTTCTTTTCTATATTTTTCTACACGAGATTTATCGAGTTTATCAAATTTTCTTTTAAAACTCCACCCTTTACCAAAAGGTTTTGCTCTGCTATTTTCTGCTGTTTTTTTAAACGTGAGAGCAATGACACCCTTTCTCATTCTTTCATAAAGTGGAATCATATTATTAATCTCTGTAACCGTGTTTAATTCATCTTTAGCAGCAGCTCCGTCATTAAATATTACATCAAATTTATCGATTAATGCTTGATATTCTGCATCAGTCCACTTGCTTATATCATCAATACCCCTTATATTTTCTTTGTTTAAAAAATCATTATATTCACTACCTTTTATCTCATCATTTGCTTTTTTTGTAAATGAAGTCTTTGATCTCCAACCTCCATAAACCTTACAGTAAGATCACCGACTCTTTGTTGCTCCTCTCTGATATCTTTTATGTCTCCTGATAAATTTGTTATAATATTTGTTATTCCTTGCGTTGTTAACTCTGCTAATCTTCGCTCAAGTTCCAGCGGATTGTTTATCAATCGATCTGTTTCTGCTTGTCTAGCCGCAGGATCAGCTATATTTGCTGTAAGTGCCTCAATCAGTTTTCTCTTTTCTTCATCAGATCTAGTAACAAGTTTTGCAGCAGCTGCTTCCTGTTGTTCTCTAACAATTCCAACCAAACCTTTTTCCTGTAGTTGCTTAAGTTCTTCTTCTGACAGTGGTTTAGTTTCAGGTTGTTTACCTAATAATGCTTCAGTAACCGGCTTGAAAATTGTAGCTGTTGTTTCTGTAGCAGTTACTTGCCCACGTCGCGCTTCTTGTACTTTTTGCTTAAGTGATGCCTGAGATTGAGCAAGTTTTTTTAGATCTTCTATGTGTTGTCTGTATCTTGCTCGTTTGTCCATTATTATAATTATAAATTTTATAAAATTGAAACGCTTTATTGTAAGTAAGTGTTAATACAACAGCGAAACATTTTAGTTGGATCATTTGTAAGTTTATCAAATAAGAAAAAGTTAAATTTATCTTTTGTAGCATTACGGTAAAGTTCAATAAACTTATCTTTTGTCACGCCACCGCATTGCTCGCTTGCAATATTTCTAACGTCAACATTATCCAGTCCTGGAAATAAAATAAAACAACCCGTATTTCGCCTAATAAACCTATCAACATTATAAAATCCTTGAGCGAGATAAACAGAATTACACTGTTTGTTACGGGATAGTGAAAAATATGATCTTATTTTGTTCATCTCCATGTTATTTAGCGGAATATCATCAAAACTACTATCTTATGTTCATCTGCATCAAGTTGATTGACTGGAATAAGATCTTCTGGCTGCCTAATTATAAAAAAATCTTCGCCAGCTTTAAGATCATCACGAAGCTTTTCATTATACTCACTTAATAACTCATACTTATCTTGCTGTGGATTGATTGTGTAAATATAAACTCTATCGTAGTTAAAATTATCACCAAGAAGCAAGTTCATAAGCAAATTTGTTTCCCCGATCCAGTTCGCCCAACAATAAGATAATGACAATCAGGAAGTTCATTATTATGTTTATGCTTCACTAGTCTCTCTGTATCAAAGTTTAGTATCGACGATTTTGCCATTTTGTATAATATTAAACTAGTGTTGATAATTTTATCTAGGATAGTAAATAATGAGCTACTATACAAAATTTGGAACACTATTAGAAGATTTATCCACAAAACGTTTTAAAGGTGACTTATCCAAATATGCAACTCTTGATCGGCTCAAAAATGAAATCAATAATTTACTAAATCTTACCAGCGAGCGTAGATCCAGATGAAGTTGTCATTTTCCAAGACAAAGAAGGACGATTAAAGACGAGTAATGTAAAACTGTCAGATGTAGTTGTACGAAATACTGCTGCGATTGCTAATAATATCGTTACTTTTAACAATCTAGGTAATATACAAGATTCTGGTAGGTCAGTTAATGATTTTGTTAAAAAAGATGGTGATGTATTTAGTGGGAATATTGTTATGAAACAAAATAAGATACAGATCTTGGAAACCCAACTGAGGATGGGGATGCTGTCACTAAAAAATATGTCAATGATTGGGACGCTTTAATTACTAATGAAATCACTGCACTCAAAAATAATTTTACCAGTCACATGAACACATTTTCAAGTTTTCGCAGAAGCATAAACAAAATTAAAGATGAATTTTTTGGAAATCCATCAAATGTTGACATTACACTCGCTAATATTAACACAAAACTCAATGATATTATTAGTGGAATTCCTAATATTGTTGAGAAAACAAAAATATGATTAAAATACCTCACAAACAGATTAAAAATATTGTGTATACTGTTGCATCTGGGTCTAGTACATGGACGAGGCAAAATAATTCTATCAAATACACTGCAGAAGTTACTGGTATGTATAGATTGTCAGTGTTTAGCAGTACAAAGTTTAGAATATCTACCAAATATCCATTTCGTCATCCAAATGATGACTCATCTGGAGTATTATCTGTAATAATAAACAAAAATTCTGAAGAATTTGTACTTGAACCAGTTGATAAAACTTTACAATTAGCGAATTTTCTCTGGTGTTTGGAATTTATAGCTGAATAACCAGCTCTTATTATGGATTAACCAAACATAGGACTATGTGAACTAATATTATAATGAAAAGAAGTATAGTTGATTTCAATCATATTTCAAAAGATATTTCAGAACAGGATGTGGACGCATTAATACAATATTATAAATATTATCATAGAAAACTTTGGTGTGTGAAAAAATGTTATGAATTAAATACTACAACAAGATCCTTCGAGTAATATCATATCTACCATTGTTAATGACCAGTTCTGGTATAATTTCAAGTGGGATATCGTTAAATCCCTTTTTGTTAATTATATCTGGTATTGGTGTTTCACTTACAGCGGCGTGTAAAAAAGTAGAACCAAGACTTTTGATAAAGAAGCACGGTTGTTTAACATCAATTAAAACTTATAAGAAACTACTTGATCACATCCGGTCTTACCTACGAGGAGTTAAATATAATATGGATGATTTATTACGTGAATTTCGTATTATTGACAATATGTTAACAGACATTCTACCAATGAGGGTTAGCAAGTATGAAAAAAAATATCATAAAAAATATGAGTAACGTAAAATTTTATCTAAACTTAAGATATAATATAACTAAAATAATATCATTTTCATTCTAATGCTAGTTTAATTTCCACCTTGTTAACTGAAACATTCTAATGCACAGTTTAATTTTCATCCTGTTATCTTGTGGTAAAACTCGTTTGCCGTCTTTAGAATAATTGTATTCCACACATGCGCTGTTCTAACAAATTAGTCACCTCTGTGTAAAGAGTTTATCGCATTCCAACACCTGTTGTTTTGTTTGGTTACAAAATACCTGTTTACAGGTAGTAGTAGGGGGAAAAAAAGAGGTGGGGGAGGGTGAGTCAAAACCCTGTTTTATTTTGGAAATAAAAGGGGGTGGGGTGGGGGATAATTTAGGACTATAATTTATACTTGTTTGGAGGGTAAAAAAACAAAGTGAGTTGAAAACCTGGTTTTCCTCTAGGGTGAGTTGAAAACCTGGTTTATTTTGGAAGAAAAGGGGGTGGGGTGGGGGATAATTTATACTTGTTTGGAGGGTAAAAAAACAAAGTGAGTTGAAAACCTGGTTTCCTAATACTACTTGTATCCATTTATGTGCACTGCAATAGCAGAGTATGTAATTGTAAGTACTGTAACAGACGTGTTTAAGATTGTATGCATTGTAGCAGAGGTGTCTCTAATTGTATGCGTTGTAACAATCGTTTCTTTAATTGTATACATTGTAACTGCAAGGTATGTAACTGTCTGCATATAGTGGGACGATGTATTATCGCAGTACATATTGTTGTTATCAGTATACAATAAAACCGATCTGCTATTGCTGCATTCTTACAAATTGTAACGTTTCTCTGATTTTTCCCTCTATTTCTATAAAAGATGTAGGTCAATCTAATTTCGTTCATATAAATAAAACCGCATATGCTGTATGACCCAGATTACCCTGCCATGGGGGAACAACTCTATATTATCGCTGTATTTACCTAAATTATGTACGGTAGATCGCACGTATTATAATAAACACAAATTTGAACTTGTCGATAAGATGTAACGTCCACGCTTGCACTGGCTGAAAATTTTCACGAAAATAAAGAATTTGATGACTAAATTGAATACACTAATGTCAGTTAAGTTGAAATCCATAATAACTACAGTAGTAAAAAAGTATGTATTACTTTGAATTAAGTGCAATGTGGGCGAATGAATGAATTATTATTAATATTATTATTATTGAAATGTTATTAATTTCAAAAGTGGCTTAACTATTATTGTTTTCCTATTTATGTTGGATAAGTAGGCCATTATCAGACTTGTGTCAATTTGGGTTCATAAGGGCTACCAAAAAATCAAATTGCATCCTTGACCTTGTTATGACATGTATGTCACACTCAGGATATGACCTATAATCATCAAACATCCGACGATACACTGAATAAATATCGTAATCAAATCCAATGCAGGTATAGCAAGTTTGACTTGAATTTTTGTTTACGGTGATCAACGTAATTGCATGTACTTTACAAAAAATGATGTTCATTCTTTTTCATTGTAAACTTTATAAAAATGTTGACATTTTAAAGGAAATTGCGCTATAGGATATTTGCATCCTTACTGGCTACAGCTCTACATGTGTAAATAACTGCTAGACGACGCGTGTCCAAAACTAATAGGAAAATTCCCTTTGCCGCGATGCTATAGACCCGCGATAATATAGCGTTGGACTATAGCAACAGCAGTGTTTTTAATTGCTTGCATTATGACATCAGTGTCTGTAATTTTATGAATTGTAATATCCATTGAATTAATTGGAAAACTGAAATCATGCACAAAAATCTCGGGTTTATCGAGAGAAAATGCATTCGAGACAGAGACCGCTATAACAGCAATTCTGATGTCACAAATTTGTGTGAAAACCTCACCTGACTACATATTTACCAAGTTTAATCAAATTCTAGGATGGACACAATTCATCCAGTCATATACACACCACATCCTTAATATTAGTTGTTCTAGCTTGGTATTCAATCATTTGGAATATCACGTCACTTATGCCTGGATCTCGCTCATTATCGAACTCACTTGATGATATGAACCAGTATTCCACGTGTGTGTGTGTGTGTGTGTGTGTGTGTGTGTGTGTGTGTGTGTGTGAGAGAGAGAGAGAGAGAGAGAGTATGTATGTATATGCGTGCGTTCGTGTGTGTGTGTGTCGCTACGATGCCTGGAGTGTAAACTAACAAATCTCATTTGACAAATTATTATCTTATCTTTATCTATGGCAATTATATAATTTGCCTTCTTATTAATTGTTTTAATTAAATCTTATTCGTGAAATATGTTAATTATTTCATCTTTCATAATTCTGAAATGAGAATGTTTTTGTTTGTCATAAATAATATATCCAGATAAAAGGCATGAATATTTGATTCCTGGCAATCTTCGTGTTGCTGTTTTCGTAAACCATTGCTATGTTAAAAACAATGTACAACGCAAGGAAACATTGAATGACATGTCGTCGAGATAAAACGAGATTACATGTATAAAATCGACTTAAGTTACCAGGTCGTTATAACAAAACTTTCCGTGTGTATTTAGTTTAACAAACCATCCGAAGATAAAACAGAACATAACATCTTGGCTTGGCTAAATGTATTGATTTAGGTAATTAACTGGAGTGGTGAATAATAATAATAATAATAATAATAATAATAATAATAATAATAATAATAATAATAATAATAATAATAATAATAATAATAATAATGCTTGCTACAGAGCGAAAGATGGAAACATGATATGCGCAATATCCATCACAAAGTAAACGCGACAATAGTGCGTGCGAAATAGAGGAACGCAATACTAATAAGTGCACACGCAATATTTAAGAGGTTAATGTAAGAATTACAGGGAAAGGTGTGCGATCGCACCTTGTAAATACTGCGTAAATACATAATTCGTTGGCTAATAATAATTTTGCCTTCACCCTAAATAACTGTTCACACGCACGTAACATTATGGCTCTCTCAGGTGATAAATATTTCGTGCAGTAGCAGTATAATTTTGTTATTAGGCGATCATTCATTATTCTTGGTATGATATCTGGAGATCTTTGGCTATCAAAATCGATTGTCATATAATATAAAATTCATGTTATTGAGCAGTACGCATCTGCATGGAATTTGTGGAAAGTCCAGTGGGGGCACTGATCAGTGTGCATCTGTGTGTAATTTGTGGCAAATCACCTTGAAGGCACTGAGAAGTATGCATCTGTGTAATTTGTGGGAAATCACATTGAAGGCACCGATCAGTGTGCATCTGTGTGTAATTTGTGGGAAATCACATTGAAGGCACTGATCAATGTGCATATGTGTGAAATTTGTGGGAAATCACATTGAAATCACTGGGCACTGAGAAGTATGCATCTGCATTGAATTTGTGTGAAAACACAACGAAGATTAAATTCTTACTCATATCCTTATGTTCGAGTATGAAAGAAAATATTATGTAAGCATTTTATCTAAATTAATCGGCAAATCATATTTTCGTTTCACTGTACACATCATGGTCCTGTAAATTAACATAAACAAAAATACTTTAATCAATTTTATGATTGTTTGTTTCTTCATTTTTCTGCCTGTATAATACAACGGATTAATTTTTTACGTTTATAACTAGATCATAGCAAAGACGACGACAAACAAGAAAGCAACAGAAACAAACGAATACATTAAGAAACACAAATAATGATATTAAGAAAAATGAAAGAAAAAGAAAATTCAAAATAAGAAGAATATGAGCAGTAATAGAAATAAATAAATAGATAAATAAATATTAGTAAGAGAAACAGACAGACAGAGAAATCACACAATATTACATTTACGGATGAACATACATACATACATACATACATACATACATACATACATACATACATACATACATACATACATACATACATACATACATACATACATACATACATACGTACGTACGTACGTACGTACGTACGTACGTACGCGCGTGCGTGCGTGCGCGCGCGCGTGCGTGTGCGTGTGTTTCAAAAGAATAATTTTAACATCTGTGACTATTCAATTTTAACGTGTGCTTTTACATGATATGCATAAGTCAAATAAATAATGTAATTTAAACAAATGCATGATAATCCCACCTCATTTGCAAGTTTATTACACACTAACGGATTGCTGGTTTAATATAATTAAAGCATGAAATAATGTGTTTGTTTTCTACTTTTATGAATATACAAGTTTAACTTTAACTATCATTCTCTGCCTAAATGTTGACTAATTTACTACAACTTTTAATAAATGTCACTCATGCTCAGTTTGAATTATGATGTATAAATGGCTGAAAATACACTGTTCAGAAAAAAATAACAAAATATATTTTTTACGAGTAACTATCATCTTTACTAAGTAATTAATCATTTTAATTTGATAACACTGATCATTTAAAGCCATATATGTTCACAGACATCTTTGCTAGCCAAGCTTCCAGTATGTTAACCAAATCTACACCTTGGCGGATCGAGCTTTGTCCTAGAAACATATGTTGGATTTGACAAGTTGCCTCTCTTAGCAAGTAATGCCAACTAACCAATAGAGTGTAAGAGCGGGGCATTGTAGGTCGGCAGAAAATGGCGGAGGCAATTGACTTCTAAAGGATACTCTGTAAGTTAAACATCAAAAGTATGACCATATACCAGAGATAAGCCATAACAAGTGTATGTGAGTATAAAGTATTTGTACAAACACGGACCGATACTAGGAAATTGCTTATTTGTGAGTCCATTCAAATGGTGTGCTCCCCTTGTCTCGATCATGTATGAACAGTGTTCAAATTGGAGCAACTTAATTTTGATTAGATGCAGTGACTTGCCGCCGCATCCAATAAAATTCACAGACCTGAAGCACGGAGAAATCTGTTCAATCAGCCAAGGTGTATATAGGGTTAACATATTATAAACTTGGTCAGCGAAGATGCGACAAAAACAAATAATAAAGAAACAGTGGAATGTGGATTTCGGTCTTAGGACTGCTTCTCCTGACTCTGAATTCATGGTCTGCAGTGGACGAGCAAAGACTGAACTATGGAGTTATCTTCCAGTCTCTCTCACCAATATATTGTACAGCCGATAAGTGGATCCACACCTTCCAAATACCGCTTCCAGCCAACATTTCCGTCGACCAGATACCATATTGTCTTGAACCTAAACAGTGTGGGTTCATAAATCCACTACTCTTGCAAGTAAATGCAATACGTCGCTTAATGAACACGCAGTTTCGCACAACACTCTCCTTAATAAATGAGTTTATTCCAGAAAGTGTTTTTCAACCATCCAATATGTCAAAAAGGGCGACTTTGCCTTTTATTGGTGAAATAGATAAAAACCTATTCGGCCTAGCTACAAGTGGGGACGTTGCCACATTAGCGAATCACATAAATATGTTGACAAAACAGAATAATAAAATGTTAGGTGCTCTCACTCGACATGGAGGTGATTTTTCCTCCTATATTTCACACGTCAATCAACGTTTTGATAACATGTTAACAGCTGTAGATCAAAACTCCAAAACTCTTATGCTTTTAGAAAAAACAATGGTTGATACTGAAAACAATATACGTCATCAATCGCAAAAATCAACAGAAGTTTTTGCCGTTCAATTGCTGGAATCTCAGCAAATTACACAAGAACTAGAGAAATTACAAATAGCAACCGCGGAATTAGCAGCAGGCAAATTACCAGCTATACTAATCCCACCTTGCGTTCTCATGGACTCACTTAATCTTATCCAAACGATTATCTCCACTGATTATCCTAGTTATTCCATAACGTCGAATGATCCTAGTTATTATTATCAGTTTGGATCTTATATAGTAACACGTAAGGACCGCAACCTCTATATTGCGCTACAAGTTCCAATGTCATCCCGACGTCGACCATTCGCTTCGTATCGCATTCAGTCATTTCCTGTTCCAATCAACATCACATCAACACACGTTACACAACTCGTTGACTTACCTGATATCATACTCGTATCAGATGATCATCAATCTTACACAACACTATCGTCATCGACATTAAATCACTGCACAGGTAAAGATATTTTACACTGCAACATTCGTCCAGCGCTAAAATCCCTTTCTCAGCCCGATTGCATCAATAGTTTATTTTTAGATGATAAGGATAATATACATCAAACCTGTAACTTTCGCTTTATAACCAATCACGTAGTGCCACACATCCTTGGTATTTCCTCCAATCAAATATTAGTCTATCTTATGGACGAAATTGTACTCGAATGTCATAATCAACGACGCGCTATTAAAGGTTGTCATTTTTGTGTTATGAATATACCCTGTCATTGTGCAGTCGTTACTACGTCTTTAACTTATGATGGACACATTACCACTTGTTCTGGCAACTCAATAGAAGTTACACGACTTCATCCAGTTAATCTTGCACTTCTACAGCAATTTTTTAACTCTACACATTTAACAGCTATCATGGGCAATACAACTTTCGACAGTCCCTCGATCGTTTCTTTACCTGAATTCAAATTATATGATCACCACATGTCTCATATTTTTGCCACGGATAGGAAGATCGATTTAAGCCTTAAAAAAGTAGCTGAACGAGCTAAAAATGATAAACGAATCTTTTCGTCCTTGGCAGAAACGATGATAAATGGTGAACTTCCAATCACTAGCGACTCTTGGTTTGATTTACTACATAATATGGCTATAATCAGTTTCGCCTTGTCTATTCTTGATGCCTTAGTAATTGTTTGGCTTATATGGCGTTTCTGACCCTTGTCCTCTGCAATGTTACTCACACACGCAACTGACGCTCAAGCTACAGTTCGCTTTCAGTATACTATTGCATCAACCACTCCCGCAACTGACGCTCAAGCTACAGTTCGCTTTCAGTATACTATTGCATCAACCACTCCTCTTTCTGATTGGTTTACTACTGTTTCTGACGTCCTCACTTGGGATCATCTTATCTTTACAGTTTCATTCTTGACATTCACAATTGCTCTTGTCCACGTTTATAAATGGATTTCACAGTCCAATGCATGCACCAAACTCCGTCTTGAAATTACTACCGGACTTCAATGCGTCATAGTTGATATTCTCCAGCTGAAGTTCTGTCCTTCATATTGGCACACCACTGGCCCAACAATGATTGACAACCTTCATGTTACTGGTTATCTACGACCACGACTCCATGTTAGATGGACTGATTTTGCACTAACTCAAGTCAACAGTCACTCTGACTTAAATATACCGACTTCATTTCCAATTCCTCTTGTATCTGCATACAAGCTTCGTTCAATTTTCAATCACCCATTCTCTGCTCACATCGTTTGGACACACAATAATATTGCTTTCCTTCAATGTTCAGACAATAGTTCCTTAGACTCTACTCTTCACAAACATACTTACTTGCCACCATACACCAGTTTACCTTAAAATACACGCACACATGTATACATATTTTCAGTTTAATAATAATAATAATTTTTTTTTCGCTTTCTTCGTGTCTGTGTGTAGGCAATAATTACACCAATAACGAACAAATGTGCTAAACGTCACATAGTGCTAAGTATGGGTATGGTAATTGTGTTTTCGTAATGAGACTATTTTATAAAGAAAAACCAACACACGTTACATTGTAGTGTCTTTGTCAATATTAGCGCTACAATATGGGACACGTACCCAAAACGGGGATCTTGTGGTGTGTTCTTTTCAAAATTAACGTTGTCGTGTAAATAACATTGTAATACTGGACTCATACCCGAGGGGGATCGTGCGGTGGGAGACATATACTGATTGTGAAAACAAGATTTTTAAATAATAAATCAGCTAAAGGCATCGGGTCAAAGATGGAAGGGTCAATCACGTTACTTTTCAGTACGAACAAGTCAATTGTTCTACGATCCCCTGTACTCGAAAAGGTGGTTGCCCTTTCACCAGTATTATAAAGGTTGTTAGACTATAATGAAAATGTAATTCATATGTATCAACCTAAGAGTTCGATAGAAGGTTTTCCTTTTGAATTAGATATTACTGTAGCTAGATTTATTTTCTAACATTGACAAAGGCACGACATTGTATAATAACCCTAACTCCTTATTTCAAGTTGTACGCATTGCAGCCTACCCTAGTTTCACTGAAGAAAAACACGCAAAATTACTATCGGCTGAGATACCCTCTCTTGACATGACTCCAAAAATGCTAGGGTTTTTTTTATCAACTGCACAGTCAAGGCTATCCTGGTCTTGCTGAAATGTATCTTCATAAAGCTATGTTACCACTCGATATGATAAAGGATCCAAAACTTCCTTATCATCAATTTAAAAAAAATATACCGAGATGCTCATAATCTCGAGGAATATTTAGCAAAACGTAGAAGACCCGGTTGCGTGTGCCCCCTGTGCACTCAGCACCGCCAAGAACGCGACCAACCAACTACTTATCGACCTCAACTTCGTTTTCCAGGTCGAATACGTATGTTCCCCCAACGGACCGCATTACCAGATTACTTGACACTAAT
This sequence comes from Potamilus streckersoni, assembly GCA_016746295.1. NCBI lineage: Eukaryota > Metazoa > Mollusca > Bivalvia > Unionida > Unionidae > Potamilus > Potamilus streckersoni. Next base: position 525,893 of record JAEAOA010000907.1, read on the forward strand.
GAGTTCTAAAACCACCTCCACAGAGGACACTAATAAACAATAAGATGGTGATGGTTTCTTGTTACTAACAACATCCATTTGCATAAACAAATTTTTGATTATGGAATGTCTATGACGGTAACCGTCTGGATTTCTCTCCAGTTATGACGACAATCGTCTAACAGGACTAGTTATATATACATATACAAAAAAAAAATAAAAAAATAAAATACAAAAAAAGAATAAAAAACCACACAAAAAAAGAAACAAAGATAATTTTTGTATTGCAGATGCTCACTATATTTTCTTTTTTTTCTGATGTCGTGCCTGACAAATATTTTTTATTGTAATTTTCAATTATACCTTTATATTATAATTTTGAATTCATTGAATGTTGTAGAATGTATTTTTCAATGTATTCTCGAATAATAACACACAGGTTGAATTATTCATTTATTATATTGTTTTCACACTGAATATTATAGTATTTTCTTAATGTATATTTTTTTTACTTCTCATGAATGTATCAGAATGAAATTTGTTTCATTGTCTTTTCCTTTTTCTAAGCCTTTATCCATGCATTGTATTTTGTATTTTTAATATTTTTATCTTCATTGTATAGTTGTAATGTTTTCTTTTCGAGCCTCGAAGACTCGGCTCAAATAACGCAGAAGGTATTATTAAGATATCAATTTTTAAAAGAAATAATACATCTAAGTTGTGTTAGACTATGTGAAAATATTAGAGAAAAAAACAGTCTGCTCATATGTACTGAATTAACCTGTCTGTCACACTACTATATATTGTCATTATTGTCTTCAGCAATAGGTTTGGCATTTAGGATCAAAAGGGGGGGCCCAGTTCGAAAGTTCATAGCGAAAGAAACAATAACACGATTTACCTGTAAAAGCCCGCGGTCTTTATAAACTGTCACAAATTGATTCGGCAAACTTATAACTGTCTGGTTTAACTGTCTGGGTTAAAAGTTCATGAAAGCTAAATGGCCTCACTTGCAACAAATGTAAGCATCATACGACTTTAAAGGTCATTCGCTTAAGAGACAAACATTTACATCTCTCTCTGCTTTTTGGACTAGAAACAAGGGCATCCTTAAATTTTTACACATGGACATGCGTGACTCTAACCAAGGTCGTGCGTGATTCCTAAAACTCAGAGTATAAAAAAGGGCAGAAACCCTTGTATATTTTAATTGGAAGTCCAAAAGCAAGACAGATCGTCTGTTTGTATTTTACAGGTAAGAAATTTCTGTTTTGTTACTCACACTTAAAAGTTAAAGCTTTCTGTGGTAACCAGTCATCGTAATTTCGTTTTGAGTTCTCTTTTTAATTTACTATTATAATGTAACGGTATATGGTATTATTTTTAAGATTTGATGTTTATTTATTTGTATTCATATGAATTTACTTCTAGTTTCATGCTAAACTTTACTTACGAATAAAAATATTCTTTAGTTAATAAACTCTAATATTCAATGATCTTTTCCAGGTCGTTATTCTAAATTAAATGAAAGAAAATACATTTCTTTATGGCATCAATGGCTCTCTGAATACAAGTAATATCTAATCACTTGTATTGTATTCATAAAGCAGAAAACTTTACAAGCACATGAAGTTGGAGTTCATATGAAAATTATTTAATATGTATTGTAATATGTATTTTATGTATTTTTCAATATAAAGGTTTTTATATGTTGTATCTTTAGAATGTAGTTTATATATATATATATATATATATATATATATATATATATATATATATATATATATATATATATTTATATATATATATATATATATATATATATATATATATATATATATATATATATATATATATATATATATATATATATATATATATATATATATATATATATATATATATATATATATAAAGAATTGGAAGTCCAAAAGCAAGACAGATCGTCTGTTTATATTTTACAGCGATCCCACCTCTTCGCAGCCGAGCTTATCCCCACAAGATACAACATAGGTGTGACCCTTATTCTTAAAAATACCGAACTTTCTTCTTTCTCGTAGCTAGGCACGAGAAGAAGGTTATGCTGGAAATAACTACGGACAAGCTCAAAATTCCAACAGAGCAAGCAGACTCTTACATAACAACGAACTGAAGAAAGCTAGCATAATACAGCGAAGAGCGAAAAAAATGAACATACATGGATACAAGACATGCAAAACCGAGAATGTAATTTATTTCATCACGTGCAAGAATTGTTGCTATCGGTATGTTGGAAAAACTGAAAAATTTCACAGAAGGACTCTTCATAAAACTGATTGGATGACAATGAAGCTGGATAAAAATTAAGCAGCAGAACATTTATTTTCCCAATTATATTATTGCAATTGTTCAGAACCACAATATGAGTTCCAAAACCAGGAAAGGAAAGGAATTTTACTGGAGAAGCAGGCTAAAAATAGTGAAACCAACCAGTTTAAATTAAGAAGATTTGTAACGGGTAGCCACGTGCAAATGAAATAAAACAAAATCATTCATATAATCTTCAATTAAATAATTGGGTCCTTTTCCTAATTATTCGTTCAGTTATATATAATTACTATTTTTTGAAGTTTTTCTTGGTTCTATTATTATTATTATTATTATTATTATTATTATTATTATTATTATTATTATTATTATTATTATTATTATTATTAACCCTATCACATGAACATATATATACGGACTGCTGATATTTGAATCTGTCTTGCGAATGTAATCCTTCATTATTTTGTAAATTAGTGCGCACATATGTTACTTTTATACTCAGGTCAAGCCAGGGTTGAATAGTAAGCTTAGTCACCTCTCTAGTTATCTATCGAAAAAATATGTATCGTGTTTTCTTGAGCATTGATCTTTTTCATTTCGGATTCGGCTTTAGTTTTAATCCATCGTCTGGCTAGCAAAAGTAGGCTGGTTCCCGGACGAAACCTAGATTCTGCTAATTTTGTACAAAATAGCAGGATTCGGCACCAGTCTAGAGTCAATGTTTCCTTTTACGCATGGGTAGTAAGACCTAGCAACGAACCAAAATACGTCAGTTCTATGGTTTGCAAAGCAGACTGAAAATATTGTCGAAGTTCTTGCATAAAGAGTAAGTGCAACATAACATATTGATCACAATTAGGTATTGGTATGAGTTTTCACTGTTGACTTGAAAGCTTTAAATTTTCACAACTTCTTTAGGTGATGGAATTTTTTGTCGAGTCGATCTTTAAGCGTTAATATGACTCAGTTAATGTTCAAATATGTGTATCCTGTCAGTGGTTAATAAATAGGTTTATATCGGCATTTCACTTCCGCGCTTTCTTTTAGTGATAAACTCAAGGGGTGGTAAGAAAAAGAACATGCCATCTAGAACACCTCTTGCAGTTCAAATTGGGATGCAATTTATTACTACTATTTTCCTCCTAGAGTTGAAACAAAAGTGTGTGTGTTCCAACCAAGCATAGCTTCTCCAATACGTTTGTAAATAGATGGTACAGTCATTCTATTCAAGATGTTTTTATAATCCTATGGAGAACCTAAGTTAGTCATAGTTAGGTATCTCTTATATGTGTCCAACCAAAAGTATAAATCATAAATTTATGCACATATTTTAGCTTCAGTTTGCCAAGCATCTGTGTAACCCAAATTTTAATATTTCCTTTACCTGACAATTTTTATCCCAATTTATCTTCAAGGGTGAAGGACTGTTCTTCCAGATAAGGCAATAACATGAATATGCCATTGGACTTTATATTTTGTACTGAATAATTTCATTTTTTCCCCAAGTAATTGGTCAGATCACCATTCACGTTATTATACCAGGGAGTAATGGGAAAGGTTTTTATTCACAATGTTCTGTGAGTAATGAGTCAAGTCTCAATTTACAGTATCTTTGGCAGTTATGGTCCACTTTCCAGTTTACAATAGTCTGTGAAGATATCCATGGAAACAGTTTTCTGTAACAAAAAAATAATTTTTTATAGCCTTGCTGAACGAACAAGATGGGTCAGGCTTTGCAACGAGCTGCCCAGTGGACCTCTGCCAAAGGTGGCTCTGGTGGAAAACTGGAATTTACCAAACTGAATGAAGAACTACTGAATACCATCATCCAGTGGATTGAAGGCTTTGGTGCGAAATATCCTGAGGAGGCAAAATTAAGTTTCAAGAGTCCCTTAACATGGCCATCATCACTGAGGGCAGATATGCTTTCAGGAGCTGGATATACAGAGAGGTTATAAAAATATTTTTTAACATTAATAATTAATTTAATATTTTTTACTCTTTCATTTTTTGTGCCATATTTAATTTAGATAATTGTCATAAAAAAACAAATATTTCTGACCACTTAATTAGACTTGTACAGGTTTGATATCGGGTTGTTTTAAACTTATTTAATGACAACACTTCAGCTACAAGTTCTTGATACTTAGTCATAGCCTTCATGTATTTATTTAACCAACCAGTTGGATACCTTTGTCTGTTTACTTCTGCAGATAAAGAAATAATAATAAAAAAAATCTAACATTCTCTCATTGATTACAATGAAACATGACCGAAACAAATCTGACATTCTCTCAATGATTGCAATGGAACATGACAAAAAATATGACATTCTCTCATTGATTGCAATGAAACATGACAAAAAATATGACATTCTCTCATTGATCTTCAGAGGAGAAGAGGTTGTATCAGAGGCTCAAAATGACAAAGGAGATCACCCACTTCTGGTACTGAAGAAATCAGGGGCACAAGAGTACATGATCAGCATAATGAACCTGGAGTATGCTGAGGCAGTCCTCAGAATGGCCAGTGAAAAGAAGCTGTCAGAAGTTAGAAGCTGTCTAGAAGGTAGTTAAAACGTCATATGATCTGTTATTAAATTTTCCTTAAAGATATGGAATCATTGGAAATGTTTAGCATTCAGCAAACTTTATTTCTATTTTATAAAAGTGCTATCATTTTCATTTTAAAAAACTCACAATTATTCCATTAAAATTGCTTCTTTTTTTTCTATTTCTGTTGTTTGTTTGGTTTGGTGCCTTATGGTAAAGCAACACAAGTAGTTTATTTAGTACCAAGCTTATGGAATTAGGGTGCTCACACAAAGACACACCATGGGTAGCTGAATCAGGCTGGTCCCAATAGTAGAATTATTTTTATTTCTGTGTAAATATTCAAAAATATATTTTACATTAATTCATTTTCAGAATTTAAACAAAGCATTAATAATCAATGATGACCAGATAGTAATAATGTAATTTGACCCATCAGCTGTATGAGACCATCTGCCAGTCAGTCATATCATAACACCAACAGCTGAGCAGTTCAGTTACCATGGTTACTTATTGTCATGATATACTAATGCATCCTTACAAAAGCTTATACAACTGACTATATAAAAAAATTTATAAATAAATGATTGAATAAATAATCTTTTTATATAAATATGTAATTGTACATCTCCATAAAATTTAAGATTTCATCCAAACACATTCTTGCCAAGAGTATCAACTAGCACATAAAATATAAGTTTCTATGCACATTCAGTTATGGATTTATGATGATTTGTCATGATAAAAAATATTAGAGCTTTTGAAAGAATGCATTTTATATTCCAGTTTATGACCCAATCTTTGAAGGAGTTTATATTTTCTACCTCTGTTATTTTATGAACCTTATTTAAAGAATTCTTTCTTTCTCCATTTTGTGTTTATTGAGTGATTTATTTTCATAAATATTATTTTTTAATTCTTTTTCTTTGTAATGTTAGAGCATTAATATACTCTCATATTTATATCTTGAAAGCTAAATACATATATTTCTGAGTAACAGATTTTTAATAAAAAAGGTAATATTACTAGCTGTCTCTATTAAATTAAAACATTCTAGGTGATAGGATCTGGATTAGATTTGTAATATTATAACTGAATGCAAAACAAATCTTGTTTTGATGATAAGAAATTTATGTAAAATGCAGATTCAATTTTTTTCCACTTTGACAGCTAACAGGGATCCAGTAGTAAACATGTTGGGTGAGAGATTTGCCACGGTTGAAGGTGATGACAACTCAATTTTCAGGTAAAATAGATAATAGATTTATAGTACTGTACAAGTTGTATTATGTTGTTTTCAAAGAAATAATCTTGCTTTTAAGAATAAAAAAATGTAACTTTTTTTTGGAGAATGTGGAGTGTGTGTGTGATTTAGATTTTTATCGTAGCTTCAGTCGGATCGGTATAATGCCTACAGAGTGTCAGTTTATAGTAATGTCTAGCTCTGGGGCATCATGCCGCAGACATGTAGCATGATTTCCCACCCAGTCACATTATCCTGACACCAGGCCAAATATTCCTAACACTAACACTTAATACTGAGTGCCAAAAGAGGCAGCCATTAGTACCATCTTTAAAAGTCTTTGTTATGACTGGGCCAGGGTTCAAACCTGTGACCTCCCACATCCGAGGCAGATGCTCTAACCACTAGGCCACTGGAGTAGTGAACACTGAGTGGGAAACAATGAAAGAAGCATAGAGAGGTGAAAAGTGCCATCAGTTTTAAAAAATGTAAGAAATGAAAACCATGTTGTTGATTTCATGTGCATAATGTATACAAAATTAAATTAGTACAGTTGCAGCTTGCCATCACAAATTTCAAAGCCATTTTTTGCACATTTTGAACATCTCTCAGTAACTACACCCACCTCCAGGTGGTGACCCAACGGTCATAATTCACAATCCAAAGCACAAAAGATACATCTTACAGGTCTGACTTTAAACATGATGTTTGGTTAGAAAATATTTGAAAATTTGTTGTAATTGACACTTCTTTTTGGATGTTTTGAATTCCTCCCAGAGACACCTGTAGTGGGAGTCAGAGATGGCATCTTTCTCAGACATAGTTTCCACATGGGCAACATAAGTACAGTTTTCATGAATTTCCAGCCAGCATTTGTAAGGTGAAGTGGTGTCAGGCAGACAGACAGATGGAGAGACTGAGCATATTATGATATTTGCAAGGTGTTTTAAAAAGCGTGGAGATAACAGTGCTCTTGTAAGATATTACATGTAAATATTGGTATTATGAGTAGAAGCAGCAGGAAGACCAAATACTGGCTTAAACCAGTGACCCTCAGCATATGCACACTATATAATCATGATGTAATACTGGCAGAATTTACATAAAATATTTAGTAGTTGTATGCAGTTTTAAAGATTGTTTGCATTCCAGCATAGGATGCAAGATCTACTGTGACTACATTTTTGGGCAACTAAACAAAATTTAAGTAAGGACAAATTTTTTTTTCATTTACATATGCATTTATAAATAATCAGTTTAAAGGTTTGAAACGCTGTTATTCGATGGTTAATTAAAAAAAAAATTGAAGAAAGTCAAATGACCAAGCATTTATCTATGATTTTTAACAATTGTAATTGCAGCATGGTTTGTGGGCTTTCAGGAGACATTCTCCATCCCTGACTGCTAGTGTTCCCATCAATATAACATTTTTATATGTTGATCATCATATAGCTGCAGAAAGTACATAAAATGTACCCACCCACCCCTTTACAACATAGTACAGATACATGTTGTTTATGAATAAATCAAGTTTTTCTTTGAAAATTTGGTACTAGGCAGTTCAAATTTTCAGTGTACAATATGCATCAAAGTCTTGGAGTACTTACCTGACAAGTTACAATATGCATCAAGATCTTGTAGTACTTACCTGACAAGTGTACAATATGCATCAGGGTCATGGAGGACTTACCTCACAAGTGTACAATATGCATCAAGGTCTTGGAATACTTATCTGACAAGTTTACAATATGCATCAAGGTCTTGGAATACTTACTTGACAAGTGTACAATATGCATCAAGATCTTAGAGTACTTTCCTGGCAAGTGTACAATATGCATCAAGGTCTTGGAGTACTTACCTGACAAGTGTACAATATGCATCAGGGTCTTGGAGTACTTACCTGGCAAGTGTACAATATGCATCAGGGTCTTGGAGTACTTACCTGGCAAGTGTACAATATGTATCAGGGTCTTTGAGTACTTACCTGGCAAGTGTACAATATGCATCAGGGTCTTTGAGTACTTACCTTGCAAGTGTACAATATGTATCAGGGTCTTGGAGTACTTTCCTGACAAGTGTACAATATGCAATCAGTACATGAATCCTAATGCTTATGTATTAACAGATTCATTGAAGAAATCACCAAAGAGATTGAGACTCTTGCTAAACAGAGTGTTAATGCTGAGAATGAGGGGAATACAGAGAAACAAGCTGAGATCGAGATGAAGAAAACTCAGCTCAAACTTCGGCTGCAACTTCTAAGACTGGACCAACAGCTGCTCAACCAGAGTATCATTAGCATAACAAAGTGAGTATCAGGATCACCAGAAAATGCACATTCTAATGGTTACTAAGTAAATTTAAGGATCACCACAAAGGGTACATTACAAGCATCAGTAAGAGAGTATCAAGATCACAACAAATGGTACATTATAAGCACCACAAAGTCATTATCAGGATCACCACATAATAATAAAGATCACTAAGTGAGTATCAGCATCACTGAGTATCATGATCACCACAAGGGGTACATAATAAAGATCACTAAGTGAGTATCAGGATTACCACAAATGGTTAATTATATGCATCACTAAGTGAGTATAATGATCATGAGTATCAAGGGCACTTAACTCTTCACACCACTAAGTGAACATTATAAGCATCATTGAGTATCATGATCACCACAAGGGGTACATAATAAAGATCACTAAGTGAGTATCAGGATTACCACAAACGGTTAATTATATGCATCACTAAGTGAGTATAATGATCATGAGTATCAAGGGCACTTAACTCTTCACACCACTAAGTGAACATTATAAGCATCATTGAGTATCATTAAGATCATTATCATGAAACTCACTGAGAATCATGAGCATTTCTAAGTGGACACTAAAAGTATTACTAAGTTTATCATGAGCCATATTGGCATCAGTCAGTATAATGGCATTGCTAAGTAAGTACCATGAACAACATTAGGTAATTATTAGAAGTATCACTGGGTAAGCAGCATAATCATCACTGAATAGTATGAGTATTAAGAATATCATTGAGTATCATGAGTATTAAGAACATTAAGTATCATGAAGATCAGTAATTCATTAAGTATGATGAGCATTACTGAGTATCATGAGCATCACAAACTTAGTATCATGAACATAACTGAGTATTATGAGTATCACAAACTTATGTCATGAACATCACTGAGTATTATGAGTATCACAAACTTACTATCATGAACATCACTGAGTATTATGAGTATCACAGAGTATTAGGAGCATAATTGAGTGTCTTGAACATAACACAGTATCAGGAGCAAGCATAAAGGTTTATTATGAGTGAGACTGCAACATTTACCAAATTTTATAAACATATACATGGTGTAGAAAAACCAAAATGATTAACTGAAATAATTCAAAAGCCAACTTTCCTTGTGCCATGGACATTGGTCTTACTGCTGAAAATATGATTGCTGTACATTCTCAGTTTGCAATTGTTTTATTTGCTGTGTATTTATTATATTAGGACAGGAATCAGTTTCTTAGGTATACCTGTGTTGAAAAAATTCAGCACATAGTTAAGTCTTCATTTGTTGCTATATATATATATATATATATATATATATATATATATATATATATATATATATATATATATATATATATATATATATATATATATTAAACATTTTCAGAGATGTGAGGTTGACCCCAGTATCAGTTGATGGGGAAGTGTCTATTCTGAAAGATCTATCAGGGGAAGATGATGACAAATGTGTCTTGGACAGTATTGAATATTTTGGTAATATAATACAGAATGTATGATTCAATAATATTTGTATGTTAATTTTCATTGTTTTGTAATTTTCTGATCATTATAGTAAATTATCTGTTGATTATGGTGAGGTTAAATTTGTATGATTTGTGTTTGAATATCATAAAATTTTTGAGCTTGAATCTAAGCTTCAGTTTTACAATCATCCAGTCAAATAAGATGTTACAAAAGAAAAAAAATACTGTTGTGGCTATAATAAGCCAAATAGAAATGTGTTACAAAAATAAAGACTCTTTTGACTGGCTGATCTTATTCTCAGTAAAATCATGCTGAAATTTTATCATATACTATTTAAATGCATTTAATTTAGGAAATAATAAAGTGACAATAATTGAATTGTATTTATCACATAGTATGTATGGTTTTCCTATAGTATGTGCAGTTTCATACTTGTGATAATACTAAACATTAAAATATCACTTTATGTGATTCTGATTGGTCCAAATAAGTGCATGAAATTATCGTGCAGTATCCTCTTTACTGATTGGCTGTGATTGTAGGTAAATGTTTTTAACCCTGCCTTCTGTAATGTTTTGTTTTGAATGAACATTTTTGGCAGTCATTTTTAATTCAACTCACAAAAGGAAATTGAGAAAAAGCTTTCTCGGCTGTCTGAATATGGTTTGTTTAACAACATCATCATAAGAAAAATGGCGTAAAACTAAAAGACAAGAACAACAATAAGAAATAAAACTAAGGGTATTGCTTATTTGATAGCGGGTGGGGGAGGGAGGAAGGTATATCTGTAATAATGATATAGAATCCACCATAAATACAAGTGTGGTTTAAATGTTAAATTACAAAAGTAAATAAACTCACCTTTGTTCACAGATAAATCTGGACATAAATGGGTCTCTTAATGGATAGACCTTTATACAACCACAGCATCTTTACGCAATATATATGGAATGCAAATCTGATTCAAAAATTTGTTTACGTCTTCTGTACAGTCTGTTGTTCCAAATCAAATACTGCAAATATCTGGTCACATAAGCATTGCAATAAAAGTTGAAATTTTTGCATCCAGTAATTCTATTTCACATGAAAATCGCAACAATGTAATGTTTAGTTCTGAAAGGGATATTTTGGGGTAAACATGTACTCTAGGCCTACTGTGTACTGTATCAAACAATGTGGCATCACATCGCTTTCATCATTCTGATTTGAAAAATGATTTTGTCATTATAAAATGTTCTGTTTTTTCAGATGGAAGCTTTTCCTTTGATTTATGGTTCATAAAAAACTACAATCTACTTTCACTATTTCAGCTTTGTTTGGGACTATATTTTATGCACAACAAATGAAAGGTGCAGCGTCTGTCAGAATGAAAGAAATCATTCGCTTTTCTTTCTATCTAAATAATTTCCACTGAAATAAAAACTGTGATAAAAAGAATCTCAAAAGGGTAATGATCTAATATTAAATTTATGAAACTCTCTGAATAATGTACAGCTTTTGCTCACCAAGGCTTGCAAAAGTAGAAATTATTCAAACTGTTTCATGAATTCATTATTCAATTATTACCATTTTTGAGATCCTCTATTTATGTACTTTCTGTAATATGTCAGAATCATGAGATACTATCTCATAGTTCATCTATTTATGTATTCTCTGTAATGTGTCAGAATCATGAGATACTATCTCATAGTTCATCTATTTATGTACTCTCTGTAATGTGTCAGAATCATGAGATACTCTCTCATAGTTCATCTATTTATGTACTCTCTGTAATGTGTCAGAATTGTGAGATACTCTCTCATAGTTCATATACTTATGTACTCTCTGTAATGTGTCAGAATCAAGAGATAATCTCTCATAGTTCATATATCTATGTACTCTCTGTAATGTGTCAGAATCATGAGATACTCTCTCATAGTTCATCTTTTTATGTACTCTCTGTAATGTGTCAGAATCATGAGATACTATCTCATAGTTCATCTATTTATGTACTCTCTGTAATGTATCAGAATCATGAGATACTATCACATAGTTCATCTTTTTATGTACTCTCTGTAATGTGTCAAAATCGTGAGATAATCTCTCATAGTTCATATACCTATGTACTCTCTGTAATGTGTCAGAATCATGAGATAATCTCTCATAGTTCATATACCTATGTACTCTCTGTAATGTGTCAGAATCATGAGATACTACCTCATAGTTCATCTTTTTATGTACTCTCTGTAATGTGTCAGAATCATGAGATACTATCACATAGTTCATCTTTTTATGTACTCTCTGTAATGTGTCAGAATCATGAGATAATCTCTCATAGTTCATATACCTATGTACTCTCTGTAATGTGTCAGAATCATGAGATACTACCTCATAGTTCATCTTTTTATGTACTCTCTGTAATGTGTCAGAATCATGAGATACAATCTCATAGTTCATCTATTTATGTACTCTCTGTAATGTGTCAGAATTATGAGATACTATCTCATAGTTCATCTATTTATGTACTCTCTGTAATGTGTCAGAATCATGAGATACTCTCTCATAGTTCATATACCTATGTACTCTCTGTAATGTGTCAGAATTATGAGATACTATCTCATAGTTCATCTATTTATGTACTCTCTGTAATGTGTCAGAATCATGAGATACTATCTCATAGTTCATCTATTTATGTACTCTCTGTAATGTGTCAGAATCATGAGATACTATTGATCCTTACTCTCATCCATCAACCTATCTATCAAGGACAGATCACTTTCCTCCTACAATATTCATGCTTCAGTAATATAATAATGGTTTGATTTGATTTGCAGGGGATGGCTATGTTTTCAAGAATGGCTGCAGGGCTCAACCATGGCGACAACTCCATGGTGACATCTGCTACCTTGTCGTCAAGCCTCATGATGGTGACACTATGTATATCACAGCCAATACCAGTGGATATTATCTCAACAATGTATGTACAGACTCTAGTTTGTTTTCCTTTTTATAGGCTGTGTGTTGTGTAGGCCTTCATTATATAGGCTTTCTGCTGTATAGGCTATTCATTGTTTAGGCTTTCCATTTTATAGGCTATGTGTTTAATAGATGTTCCATTGTATAGGCTTTCCATTGTATGTGCTATGTTTTGTCTAGGCTTTCCATTTTATAGACTTTCCATTTTATTGGCTAAGTTTTGTATAGGCTTTCCATTGTATAGGTTTTCAGTTGTATAGGCTACATAGTGTATAGGCTTTCAATTATACAGGCTTTGTGTTGTACAGGCTCTGTGTTATTAATAGATTTAATTGATATGAGAGCATCTATAAATTCATATTTACCTCCCAAGGTAATCACTGTCTTCTGTTATAAACATTGTTATCCACCCATAACAAATATACATCAGGAAGAATTAAAAAGAAGAAAAACACATTGATTACAAGAAGCCAGCAGGTCTCTAAAAGTAAACTTTTAAAGAACAAGTCATATGGGTTATGTAGGCCAGTTGTACCAATAATTTCAGCTGTAGGTGGTTTTGTTTAGAATTTTAATAAAGATACCTTTAAATGGTAATCATTCAGTTTAATTTGCTGGCGTGTCAATGAATGGTCATTGCTTGTTACATTACCATCCATATGATACTCATTCATGAAATATTAGATATTTTAAATAAGGTATACCAAGCACTGTGTTCCAAGTGTAAACAGGATTGAAATTTGCATTGCTGTGATGTCAGAATTTAGTACCATGTATTGAAAAAAATCAGTGATTATCAGACCCAATGTCTTCTTGTCTTGACCCTATTTGTTCCCCAGCTGCTGTCATAAATATCAATAATTTTTGTTTGGAGTGTTGTCATGGCTGCTGTATTATCATGGCAGCTGATGTGTAGATCACTCAGCAGTCAGGAATGGAATGATTTTGTTAAAAATCTGTTTAAGTTTTAAAATTTTAGAAGAACATTTCATATTTTATTTAAGATCATGTTGATGTACATTTTAATCTTTTGACTGTTACAATCTGTAGAAAAATTTTTTACAATGCATAGAAAATCTTTTCTTTTAAAAAGTCAGCTGGTGCTGGGATTGGAAGGATTATAGGTAATCAACAGTGGGGTTTTTTCCAGTATGTACAATTTAATTAATCCATAGTTAAGTAAGTTTTAAGTCCCCCATTCACATTAAGCCAGTATGAAAATTTTGTGTGGAGATAATTTGACAGGCACTAAACTAAACCAGGAAATGTCATGTTAAATAGCTGCTACTGATCACATTAAGTGCTTCATTTCTAGATAAGACACCAAAATCAACCACTTACTGATTAATTTCTAGTCTTCCACCAAAATCAAGGGCTTACTGATTTCTAGATTAAACATTTGCTGTGTGACTTTTAGATTTCACTAAAATCAAGTGCTTGCTAGTAATTCCTAGGTCAGCAACCAGAATCAAGCATATACTATGTGAGGTGTAAATCACTCACAAAAAGCTTGTATTTGCTAACTCATTTTTAGATAAGCCACTAAAATCAAGAACTTGTTAGTAATTCGTGGGTCATACACTAGAATTAAGCGATTTCTACATCAGTCACCAAAATCAAGTACTTCCTCATAATTCCTTGATCAACTACCATAATTAAGCATTGACTTCATGATTTCAAGATCAATCACCAGAATGAAGTAGATACTAATTGAGTTCTAGATCAATCACAAAAAAACATTAATTTACTGATTTATATATCCAACACTAAAATCAATTACTTACTATCAATTCCTAGATCAGCCACCAAAATTAAGAACTTACCAAGAGATATTTTGTATTTCAGGGTAAAATTGATTGATTAATTGTCTTGTTTTTAAAAGGGACTACTATGATGTAAACATGATGTATAATGAATCTCCTCTACTACAAGCAAAATTAGTTCATATCACGTAAAACTATTGTGATAATAAATGAAGCTGAGGTCAGATCTGTCCAGCATTTTCTAGAAAAGTTGTCAACCAGTTAATATACTTGTATAATCATTACCAACCTTGAATAAATAACTCACTTAACACAAAATTTATGTGATCATTAAAAGAACATTACACATTTGACATATAAATCAGCAAATATCTGAACTGATGATTTTGAAATCAACAAATATCTGGACAGACAAGTCTGAAATCAATATGTATCCAGACAATTATGAAATCAAAATATATCTGAACAGAAATGTCTGAAATCAACATATATTTGGACAGTCAAGTCTGAACTCAACATATATTTGGACAGTCCAGTCTGAAATCAACATATATTTGGACAGTCAAGTCTGAAATCAACATATATTTGGACAGTCCAGTCTGAAATCAACATATATTTGGACAGTCAAGTCTGAAATCAACATATATTTGGACAGTCAAGTCACAAATCAATATATATTAGGACAAACAAGTCTGAAATCAACAGATATCTGGATGGACAAGTCTGAAATCAACAGGTATCTGGACAGACTAGTCTGAAATCAATAGATATCTGGATGAACAATTGCAACATCAAAAATGCAATGAAAGATCATTCTGAAATCAATCATTGCCTTAATAGACAGTTCTAAAATTTGTAATGGGTGAGATTTTAGTGGCTACCATAATACGGATTCCAAATTATTGAGTGCTAAGAAGGGTCATTAAATTTATTTAAAGAAAATGAAATATTGTGATTCATAGTTTGTTATCTTAATCTTATATGGGATAGTTTGTGTGTTTTGTACTATGATAGTACCTTGTTTGAAAAAAGAAGTTCACTTCATTTTGTCTTTGCAACATAGTGACACATGCAAGGAGTTAAGAACACTGTTGCTTGGATGATACATGCCCATCATAGGAAAACTTTATATTATTTTCTAGTATGCTAAAATTCAAGACTTGCTAAATATTAATTACTTTATAATATTGTCACTGACAGCAATTAGCAAATTGTGATGTCTTTGTTTCAAAATTTATAGGGTCTGGATCCCATGAAAGCTGGAGATTTGAAGTACACTAAAGTTGGAGATTCTTACAAGGATCTTGTCACACTACTCAAAGACAAAAGTCCCCGATTTGGTGAGCTCATTGACAAACAGGTAAGATTTTTAAAGGGGATGAAAATAAATTTGACAGCTTACCTATGTGATAATTTCAAGTAAATTTTATGAAATAACATTAGATTATGTTGCATGTATTTAATTTGTGTAATAGCAGTACAAGGAACACTAATCTGCAAGTTTGAGGTCAGAACAAGGTTGGTGCTTAATTAAGGTTCTCATAGAAATGCTCATGGACATTGTTGCAATTGTTGATTGACATTTAGACATGAGGCCTTGTTGCATTTAAAATGATTACACTAAAACTGACTTAAAAGATAAAACCAAAACATGAATTCCACATGACAAAAGTTATTTAATATTGTGTACTTAGAATGTTGTTTGGAAAATATTTGATTTAAGAATTTCATTATGTTGATTAAAATTTCCGGGCACTACCCACCATTTTTGATAATAAAACGATTGTTACATCAAGATTTCATTGACAAATGTTTGATAACACTTTTCTTCACATGCAGATAATCAGTAAATTGAGTAACATTTTGTTTTTGTATTTCAAAAATGTGATCCGTGTTTTACCGATGTAATAAGCATGATTGCAAGTTTTTCAGGTTCAACATTTTGAGGGAGCAGTGAATTTAATACACTTTCAGAATCTCTAATGTATTAAGTTTACTATGTAAATAATGAAAGACAGTTGCATTTGTAATTGGTGGTTTAGATTACAAGCATATTTGACATTTTAAAATGCATGTAAATAAATTAAACACTGTTAGAAATGCTTGTCAATTTGATTAAACATGCTTGAAATTTTTTACGTTGCATTACAGATTTATTTGATGCATATACTGTTGCCCTTGTCTGTCTGTCTAGTTGTTTTGAATTTGGATCAGTTTTTCCGGCATAATGTGAGGCATCAAAGTTTTCTTTTTCCACAGGAGTTTGCCCTGAAAGTACGTGACCGTGATCATGATCATGTAATTGATCATGGAGGAGAGACACGCAGCTACACAGAAGAAGATGACTTCACACATCGTACAGATACAAAACGTCAGGAGAAAAAAGATAAGGATCAGAAAGAAGACAAACAAAAGCAAAATGCAACCAAGAAGAAGAAACTTTCACCATCTCTGAAGTGGAAAGCTCTAGGAATGGAAGAATATAATGAAGAGTATGTGTTGCTTTATTTATTTCTTGTTGATTTTGCATCAAGTTCAGTTTGTTTCTCTTTGTTTTAGATATAGCATGTTGCCTCTACTGACCCTGTTTCCAAAAATACAAAATTAGACAATCAAAAATTGTATAAAATCCTTAATTTATTTTACAAAATCTTACTATTTAACAAAATTAAATATACAAATACAGTATTTACCATATATATTTATATTGGGACAACATATTTTTTGGGACACCATAAATTAATTTTAAAAATAATTTGTTATGTGCACATGTATGATCCATTCTTTCAGTGCATGAATATTTTTTTTAGCTTTCTCATACCATGAAAAATTGTATGAGGCAGCACATCTGAAGCAGAAACTGAAAGGACTAAAGTCAGATTTTTAAAAATCTGCACCAGTCTAATTCTCACACTATTGATCCCCATCTTATCAGTAGTCCATCCAGAATTGCTATCAAAGTTGAATAAAATTTCATCCATGTTAATGATAATACTGTCAGCGAAATCATCTGCCTCTCTTCTGACAAATTCATCACATGATTTTATTTTCTCCAAAGCTTCTGGGTGACTCTGGATCATCAATGTCCTTGCAAGAAGCACTATATTGTGTCACTTGAAAAATTGTGGTTCCATTGTTTCAATTTATTTTTAAAATTCCAGTGATTACTGGTGAAAATTTAAACCAAAGTTTCTCTCCATATCTCAGCCATCCTTGTATATTAAAACAAAAAACAGAAGAAAATTGGCACACTTAAAAGAATCCATAATCAGTTTCCAATGTCAGTTTGCTTTGCAATAAAATAACCTTTGTATTGATACACTGTTAAAAAAAAGTAACTAATGATGGCTTATGTGGTTGGCTTGCTTTGTAATAAAAACAGCATTTGTCTTTGATGTTCTGTCAGTGAGTTCAAAAAACAAGTTTACTGCTCAATGCCAGTTGTGTTTATTCACCACCCAGGCTTCTGTGTGCTTGAGATCTGTAGTTATAATTATTACAAAGTAGCATTGATATATGGGTAAATAGTAATGATATTTTTGTAACCTGTAGTGGCAAAAAAGATTGTCACATTCACTCAAGTAAATGTGTTTTCAAATAATGATTTTTATTTGCAAGATACTGTCATACAGTAGACCTGGATATAATGCAATTGTAATTTTTTTGCACCTAACATCATGTCATACATGAATGACAGTTGTCTTCAAGATATCAGTTGATTATTTACGAGTGGTTTCGTTGGATCCACCTTTCAGTCAGATAACATATTCAAACCTTTGAGCACAATTTGTTTCTCAATGTTCATGTCGATGAACAACATGGTGTGTATTGTTGGACATGAGCGATACATTCTACAGTATGGAAGCCTACACTATATGTATATGGATATTGTGGATATATTTTATAAATGGTAAATACAGGACAACAGAGCAAAGAAATATATTTAATTTAGATAAACTAATACTATTAGCGTGTGTTTGATGTGTGTGATTTATCCCCACCCCTTCCACCCTATGCATTCAAAGAATTTTTAATCATTCTTGATTCTTGCTAAAACTATGGTTGGGTATATAACAGTCAGCTGTTATGCACCTGAACTACAGTGTTCTATTAAGAGAGAGCTGTGTATTTTAGAGTAATAAAAAAAGGACAGAAGTGGGATAGAATATAGTCCCTTGGACACAATATGGTCCCCAGAACATAATGTAGTTCCCAGGATAACATATGGTGAAGCAATATTAATAAAACTAAAATTCTCAGAATGACTTCATGTTATCTGTGATTCATTATACCCTCATAACATGTGTATAAAATACTTCTTTGTGTTTTGCGCTAACTGTAAATCTATCCATGTGTGTATTGCATTAGCCATGTTTATGGTATTGATGAATCATGTAAATGGAACAATCTTTCACTTTTAATCAAAAGAAAATTTATAGAATCTCTTACAGAAAAATATGTCCGTTTTTGATGGTGATGCTATTGTTGCCATGGATATCTTAGAATGTAGTCTTGATGAATCAGACTCTTTCATGATTTTAAGAAGATCACAGGACTTTAATATATCCTTATCCTGGTCCTTTGCTTTATTAATTAACATTCCTTTTTGCTATTATCAGTCCTTTGTATAAATAATTATCAGTCCTTGTATTATTAATTAATAGACCTTTTGTATTATTAATTAACAGTCCTTTTTATTATTAATTAACAGTCCTTTGTATTTTTAATTTAGTATTTTGTATTATTAATTAACAGTCCTTTGTATTATTAATTAACAGTTTTTTGTATTTATATATAAGTAACATCATTTAATCTAATCCCAGTGTACACATGAAGTTGTCGAGGTCAGATTTTCTGTGTATGTGAAGGGATGAGTTTTGAAAAATAGATTCATGGGTTTAAAAAATTATTGCTATATTTTTAATATCTCAGTGAGAAAAAAGACAAAGAAAAGAGAATATTGAGGAAGAAAAGAACACCTACACAATTAAAGAGCAAGACACCAATGGGTGCTGAAGACTCATTTAGTGAAAGTTCCACTGAAAGTGAGGAGGAGGAAGAATCCATTGAGAGAAGAAGTGAGACAAATGCAGATCTCCCATCAGAATACTGGCAGATACAGAAGCTAGTCAAATATTTGAAGGTAGGAAAAAAAATCAACTGACATGTACCCAGAGGCCAGATTACCAAACCAAACTATTAGTTCAACTTTTCTATGGAATCAAAGTTGTTAACATAAAATATTATATGTCGCAAAACAAACATTATTTTTACAGAAAATGTTTCTCATATGTTGGTTATAAGATACAGACATTATATCATTGTAAATTTTCAAATGTTTGGTGTAAAAATTATCTTGCAGTTCCTCAGGGTCAGATCATTTTAACGTTTTCCTCGGGATTGCTGAGAGTGAAAATGGATTTCATATATGTATCAATTCAGGGGTATTTCAATTACTTTTTTCTTCTGAGGTTCATTATTTAAAAGTGTTTTTCAGTGAAAAGTGTTCTATTTTGACTGTAAAGAAAAGGGTTCAGCTGGGGGTTTGGGACAGTTCAGCTGAATTACCTAAACCATCTATGTATCAGTTCAGGATATTTTCATACTATTTTCTTTGAGGTTAATTTTTTAGAAGTGGTAATCAGTGAAAAATATTTTATTTTGACTGGAAAGTGAAGTGTTCAGCTACGGGTAGGGATAGTTCAATCTAATCACCAGATATTTTAAATCTGCCCTTTGTTTGAAAAATTTGGCTTGGCAGCTGTTGGATACCCCCTCTTCATTTTACTATACTGCAGTCTGGATATACAAAAAAACACAAATTTTACTTTTATATTTTCACATTTTAGTTTTCACTTTGTCATTTCCAGTTTAACATTTTCACAGAAATAAACATGTAACCAAAACTAAATGCCCGTGGTTTTGAAATAATTTATATAAAATTGACATAATTTGCCTCTACACCCAACACATATGAGTGAATTATTTTTTTGTCATCAGATTAACAATTTAATTCACAATATGTTACAAAATAATAAAACAAATTTCTTAAATTGTATCAGTATGTGTTTCTATGTAATTGATGTTATTTTGTTGCAGAGTTTTGTTCAGTTTTTGCAAATATTTTAAATATTATAGTATGCATATACATACATTTTGAAAATTGATATGTTTGGGCTGAGTGGGACTGGGGATGGCTTTTATTCATAAATTGGAATAAGCTAAGGATAAGAAGACTAATAATAGATTTCTTATCATCCCTTTGCTGGCTATTTATGGCACACATAATGATAGGTTTCTTGCCATCCCATTGGTAATTATATATTGAGATATAGAACCAATCATATTGCTAACCACAGTGTAAGATGCAAATGATCCTCAAACTGTACAATCACAATCTTTGTACAGCTCTCCCTTGTGATATTCAACCACTTCAATGGTCTGAGTGATTGGAATGTCTCAGATGCAGAAGGTTGCAGGTTTGAACCTTGACAGAGTCATAGCAGAAACTTATAAAAACAGTATTAGCAGCTACCTTGCTTGACAGTTAGCATTAAGAGATTAGTGTTAGGACTAGTCAGCTTGGTGTCAGGATAATGTGAATGGGTGAGGCATGGTGCCACATGTCTGTGGCATGATGCCCCAGTGCTAGACATCACTATAAACTGCCACACTGCAGAAACAAAAAAACAAACAACCTTCTTATACCCTATTTCATTGTAATGCAGTTCCATATATAAATACAATATTGCTATGGTACCCATTACCAAATGTAATCCATTGTATTTGAATTGGTTTTTTGAATGTATGACATTGAAAGAAAATAGCATGAAGCTTAGTCTATTATCTCTATTTTCTTTTAAAACAATATTTTTTGAGAAAAAATATTATCATTCCTGCCATACTTCAGTGATGTACAAATATGGTTCTTGTTTTACTGCATTTTGGTTTATAATGCTGTTCTCACTATAACATGGTTCAGTTTATAAGGTTGTTCTCACTTTACCATGGTTCAATTTATAATGCTGTTCTCATTATACCATGGTTCTGTTTATAATGCTGTTCTCACTATACCTGGTTCTGTTTATAATGATGTTCTCATTATACCATGGTTCTGTTTATAATGCTGTTCTCAATATACCTGGTTCTGTTTATAATGATGTTCTCATTATACCATGGTTCTGTTTATAATGCTGTTCTCACTATACCTGGTTCTGTTTATAATGCTATTCTCACTATACCTGGTTCTGTTTATAATGCTGTTCTCATTATACCATGGTTCAATTTATAATGCTGTTCTCACTATACCTGGTTCTGTTTATAATGATGTTCTCATTATACCATGGTTCTGTTTATAATGCTGTTCTCAATATACCTAGTTCTGTTTATAATGATGTTCTCACTATACCTGGTTCTGTTTATAATGCTATTCTCACTATACCTGGTTCCGTTTATAATGCTGTTCTCATTATACCATGGTTCTGTTTATAATGCTGTTCTCATTATACCATGGTTCAGTTTATAATGCTGTTCTCATTATACCATGGTTCAGTTTAAAATGCTGTTCTTGTTATACCATGGTTAATTTTATCACATTGTTCTCACTATACCATGGTTCAATTTATAAGGTTGTTCTCACTATACCAATGTTCAGTTTGCAATGCTGTTCTCACTCTACCATTGTTTGATTTATAATGTTGTTCTCACTGTAGCATGATTTGATTTATAATGTTGTTCTCACTATACCATGGTTTGATTTATAATGCTGTTCTCACTATACCATGATTTAGTACATAATGCAGTGCTGTTCTCAGATTCTATGTTTTAACAAGGAATGCAAAATTTCACTTGTGCAGGACAAAGAAACCAGATATTTTTGAAATTATATTAAACATTTAAACAAAATAATGACTGTGGGTTTTTATTATAACTTGTATAGTTTTTGATACTAATTTTTTGTATACCATTGATTGGGTGAAGTTTCTTTCATTTTTTTGTACTTTAAGTTTTGTATGGATATCTTCATGCTTGGGCTGGTTTTAATTCTTTTTCAAATGTGTTTGTGTCATCATTTTGTACATATAGATTGGAATTTAACATGCTCCTTGAACTCATTTGGGGAGTTCAAATCTCCTTTTGTGGGAATTGGTATAGAATTTACATACCTAATACATGATATTGTAACAATATTGATAAGGTATGGTTAATCTTCTTCAGACATTTGCCTGAGCATTATTTCTTTGATAATGTAATAAAAATGGTATTGTGTGGTTTTCTTTAGAAAAACATTGCTTAACCATTAGAAAAAGACTTCAGGTTCAAATTCCTTTCTCCCTTACAAGAAAATCTTTGTACAGAGAAGATCAAGCATCATCACCATGTTTTGGATGACCATACAGAGATTTTTTTATTTGAGAATGTTATGAAAATGGTTATTAATATTTTTTACCGTGAATTATTTATACAACCAAGAAAATTAATAAGAACACAAAATAAAATTAAAATCAGTAAAGTAAATCAGAATTTTCTTTCTTAAATTTTATTTATATTATAATTTAACATCATATATAATCATACTTTTTTACTTTAAAGGGAGGCAATCAGACAGCTACTATCATTGCCTTATGCTCAATGCGAGATTTTAACCTGGCCCAGGAAACTTGTCAGCTGGCCATCAGGGATGTTGGGGGACTAGAAGTGCTCATAAATCTCCTAGATACAGAAGAAATAAAGTGCAAGGTAATGAGAGACAGACTGATGAAAATTTACATACAGATTAAAACTTACAAGATCAGCTTTTGATTTTATAAGTTAAAAGATAGATTTACATTTTAATTATCATTTTATTATTTTATTGCTTTTTATTTTTAGATTGGTTCCCTGAAAATCTTAAAAGAGATTTCTCGCAATACACAAATCCGTCGTGCCATTGCTGATCTTGGAGGTCTGCAAACTATGGTCAAGATTCTGCGTGATCTTGACAAGGATCTCAAGTGTTTGGCTGCTGAGACTATTGCAAACGTTGCAAAGTTCCGTAGAGCCAGGCGCACAGTTCGTCAGCATGGTGGAATTAAGAAATTGGTAATGATCTTTATCTACGAATTCACAAAGAAAAGCAATGAAAATTCTACATGTATGTGACTATTATAGGAATGTAATGTTTTACAAAGTCAGTATATTTGAAATCTGAACTTAGACATGAATGAAGAATTGTGTTTATTTTCATGCCAACAAATTATACAATTTTTCATTAGCTTGTGATACCATGAGTGAATATACAATTGACGGTCAACTCACAAAAGTTTAATCTCAGGATCTTCAATCGTTATAATATAATTATGTATAAAATATACTACTTCTCTTTATTTCTCTTGGATCTGTGAAAAAAAAACAAAACAAACTAGATTAAAACTTGTCAGTAGCAATTAGTAAATTTACCAAAAAAAATTTCAGTGTATTACCTGTGCTGCACATCTATAAAAATTGATTTTGAGGCATCTGGTGAAATGACAGTACCACACAGAAGAGAAATAAGAATAGAAAATGCTTTGACATATGAGTAGAGAATATTTTATTCCCCATTAAAAGGTTTTGTTGAGAATTACTTTACAGTTTCTGCTATCCTATGAGTTAATTTGTTAACATAAAGTTGTTCCAAAACCAGTCAAAACCATCAGGTTCAAATCTGACTGTGGAACAGACTATTAACCATTACCAGTAACCTGATAACAAATATTATAATTGATTACTTAGTCATTTAAATGAAACTGATGCTCAGTTAAATCTATTAATTGGAACAGCACCAGTAACATACACTACTAACATTGAATTCAGTGTTTCATAATTTCTTGAGCTGAGAATAGAAAGGATTATTATTGATGCCAATTTCTTTATCTTGTCTTTTCTTACAAAGGTTGGCTTACTGGACTGTCCAAATGTCCAGGGTACGCTGACTCCAGACATGGAGAAAGACGTTGAAGTGGCTCGTTGTGGTGCTCTTGCCCTCTGGAGCTGCAGCAAAAGTAAAAAGAATAAAGAAGCCATGAGGAAGGCTGGTGCTATTCCTTTGCTAGCAAAGTTGCTCAAGTCCACGCATGAGAATATGTTAATTCCTGTTGTGGGAACTCTACAAGAGTGTGCTTCAGAGGTACAAAACTAAATGTATAGTGTTAAAAATCCCATGACTTTAGTGTATGTATAGTGTTAAAAATCCTATGACTTTAGAGTATGTATAGTGTTAAAAATCCCATGACTTTAGTGTATGTATAGTGTTAAAAATCCCATGACTTTAGTGAATGTATAGTGTTAAAAATCCCATGACTTTAATGTATGTATAGTGTTAAAAATCCCATGACTTTAGAGTATATATAGTGTTAAAAATCCCATGACTTTAGTGTATGTATAGTGTTAAAAATCCCATGACTTTAGTGAATGTATAGTGTTAAAAATCCAATGACTGTAGTGAATATATAGTGTTAAAAATCCCATGACTTTAGTGTATGTATAGTGTTAAAAATCCAATGACTTTAGTGAATGTATAGTGTTAAAAATCCAATGATTTTAGTGAATGTATAGTGTTAAAAATCCCATGTCTTTAGTGAATGTATAGTGTTAAAAATCACATGACTTTAGTGTATGTTTATAGATAAAAGTCCCATGACCTTTAGTGTATGTGTATAGATAAAAATTCCAAGTTTTTAGTGTGTGTTTAATGATAAAAATCCCATAAATTTATTGCATATATATTGATAAAAATGCCATGAATTTGTTGCATATGTTTTGATAAAAATCCCATGAATTTATTGCATATGTATTGATAAAAATGCCATGAATTTGTTGCATATGTTTTGATAAAAATCCCATGAATTTATTGCATATGTATTGATAAAAATGCCATGAATTTGTTGCATATGTTTTGATAAAAATCCCATGAATTTATTGCATATATATTGATAAAAATGCCATGAATTTGTTGCATATATTTTGATAAAAATCCCATGAATTTATTGCATATGTATTGATAAAAATCCCATGACTTTTACTGAAAATACAAATTCATATTTTGCTCAGTTTTGCATTTAATATTTGCAGAATATTTCATATTTGTTATTACTGTTGATTTATAGATTTTCCTGGTTATTAGGTTTTATTTGTGGATTGGGGATGAGGATTCCATTATTAGCACAAAAGGCTAATTGTTAATCAGCCTTTCTGTTTTGTGCTTTGCAGTAACTATAAAATCCAAAGAATAATTGGTACTGTAAATATGGAAATGAATTTTTTTGATCTTGTCCATCTGTCTTTACATCAGTCCATCCTAAGAGGTTAACCTGATTGCACAAAAGCCACTCAAGGTAGACAAATAACTTTCTACAGTAATATTTGCAAGCATATTTAGATTACTTGATTAAACTTCCAGGCCATCACATAAGTTTTTAATTTGTTTAAATTCAAATTACAAATTTTTCAAAACCATTTTGAGGAGAACCTTGTTATTACCATATAAGGTAGATACAGAATTGTGTACATTTAAATTTATAGTCCAAAATGCATACTGTACTGCAAATCACTCAATACCCAGTGTCAAGAGTCATCAGAATATGCTATGATTACAATTTCATGTTGTTATGACATTAAATATTTAACACATTTTTGAACATTTTGGACTTTTTTTCAAAAATGAAAACAGTTAGCTTAATGAAGCAAAAACAACTTGTAGTGGACAAGTAATTTGTTGGTATGCCTTGGAGTGGACAAGTAATTTGTTGGTATGCCTTGGAGTGGACAAATAATTTGTTGGTATGCCTTGGAGTGGACAAGTAATTTGTTGGTATGCCTTGGAGTGGACAAATAATTTGTTGGTATGCCTTGGAGTGGACAAGTAATTTGTTGGTATGCCTTGGAGTGGACAAGTAATTTGTTGGTATGCCTTGGAGTGAACAAGTAATTTGTTGGTATGCCTTGGAGTGGACAAGTAATTTGTTGGTATGCCTTGGAGTGGACAAGTAATTTGTTGGTATGCCTTGGAGTGGACAAGTAATTTGTTGGTATGCTTTGGAGTGGCCAAGTAATTTGTTGGTATGCCTTGGAGTGGATAAGTAATTTTTTTGGTATGCCTTGGAGTGGACAAGTAATTTGTTGGTATGCCTATGTTAATGACTAGATTAGGCTTTCAGGCTCTTTTAACAATTTTGTAATTTTTCAACCATCTTGGAAATTTCTGGACATTCTGCTACACAGTGTGGGCTAACTTGTAATCAGCAAAGAAAATTTGTTATTGTAAATATAATTGCTTTAGAAACAAAGCAAATTTCTATAGTGCCATTCATCAGAGAATAGACCTATTACAGAAGTGTGATTTTTAAAGTTTACAGAAAAGAGGATGGTTGTTAGGAGAGAATGTGATGAATATAAATTACTGATATTTTACCAAGAAGATCTCAGCTCTTAGTATAAATTTTTACTATTTGTTTGTACAGCTGTGTTTTATCTGATGATCATTGATTTCTCAATATTCTTTGATGTTGTTTAGTCATTTAGACAGAAAGCAATTTACAACCTGCTTTTTACTGTTTCAACTATGGTTGATAAGCATTGCCTAAAATGATTTCTTTTTGCAGCCCAGCTATCGTCTAGCTATAAGGACAGAGGGAATGATTGAAGACCTGGTGAAGAATTTAAATAGTTCAAATCAAGAGCTTCAAATGCATTGCGCCTCAGCAATTTTCAAGGTATATCATGAATTCTTGTTCTTAAATACTTGCTTTTATGACTTTGTTTTATATATATATATATATATATATATATATATATATATATATATATATATATATATATATATATATATATATATATGTGTGTGTGTGTGTGTGTGTGTGTGTGTGTGAATATATATATATATATATATATATATATATATATATATATATATATATATATATATATATATATAATTAAATCATATGGCGAATAACAACCCTTTCAAGCACACAGGATCCACCAAGGGATCACATGTGTCATGGATTGATTAAGATAGATGCAAAAAACTGACAATGAACAGTACGAAACTAGTAACTAACTAGCCTGAGAAGAAAACAATGCACTAGTAGAATTAAACTTTTTCTAAATCTTCCTAATATCCTTCAATTTTTACTAAAAGAATATCTGGTATAGAATCAAATATCGGGGATATAATCTGCGTTATATAAATGTACGAAAAAGTAAAATGATGTTGCTTTGGCTTGTAGACTATTAGGGAATTATACAGTTTTTAGTAACCGCAACAAGTCAATACAAGCTGGTTGTATTTATAGTTTTAACTCATGTGGAGACAGCCATTTTGAGATTTACAGACACAATATTTTTATGTTTATTTGTTTGTTTTATATATGTTTTGTATTTGCCTTGGAAAAAGATTCATTAAGAGTTGAAAGCACTCAGGCTAGTTAGTTACTAGTTTCACACTGTTTGTCATCAGTTTATTGCATATATATATATATATATATATATATATATATATATATATATATATATATATATATATATATATATATATATATATATATATATATATATTCATTCATTCATTCATTGAAAATAAAATGTCTGGTATTAAGTTCTGCATAATTGGTTTAAGAATTGTATTTTTTTCTAAAAAGTTTAAATTTTTGTCCAGAATTACTTGTTTAAACCTTAATTTTAATGTCAGTGTGTATTTTCTTTCTAAATGCTCTTTTGAAATGTCAAATATCAACAAAAAGCATCATATTTTGTTTTTCACTTTAATTATTAATAGTGTGCTGAGGAAAAGGAGACTAGAGATTTAGTTCGTCAGTATGGTGGCCTTGACCCATTGGTTGCATTACTTGCGAACAACAGTAACAAGGAACTCCTAGCTGCAGCTACTGGTGCCATCTGGAAGTGTTCAATTAGTGCAGAAAACGTGAAAAGATTTCAGGAGTTGAAGGCGATAGACCTACTTGTAGCATTGCTCAATGATCAACCAGAAGAGGTGAGAGTTGTCTCCCTTAGTCTGCAAAACTTTCACAGTGCAACATATATTCACATAATGTAAACAATAATTTCTTCAAATCAAAATCTTCTCATTTCATTTCATTCTTCATTTTTTTTTAAATACTGATTTTTTTTATTATATATTTTAGGATTTTGTTTTGTATAGATGCATCATGGTTTCTATGTGAACCACATAAGAAATGACTGAGAACAATGAAAATTATTCTTTTATATTTTTATAGAGACCTGACACACAATTATAATTTATCATAATTATTTAGCTATGTTCAAATTTATGTTCTACAGGTACTTGTTAATGTGGTTGGTGCTTTAGGAGAACTGGCAAAAGATCCTCCCAATCGAGCACAGATAAGGAAAGCTGGTGGTATTTCTCCTCTGGTTAACTTGCTAACGGGAACAAATCAGGCTCTGCTGGTCAATGTAACAAAAGCTGTTGGTCAGTGTGCTGAAGAACAAGATAATATGGCGTAAGTTATTGATGGTCCAGTATGAAAAATTAAACCGTAATTTTGGCTTATTGCATATTTGTGTCCTGATTTATTGAAACATTAGCTTCAGCGGGTAAAGTAATAATAATAATGACATTTTTTCTCTCAATTATAGCATTTTATTTTTGACCTACTGTACATGTCATTCCATTGATAGATACCATTCTCAATCTATGGTTCAGAAAAAAAGAATCACATATGTTACTTTTGACTGGGTTTTATTAATGGAGGTCACTGAATGCCATTCAGAATAAATTTGTTATTATTGTCAAAAAGACACTAAATGTAGTTATTACAGAAGAGATCTGTTGGTACCAAACAGTATCAGTTATTTATAAATTTTCAGATATATTTTGTTGTAAACTTTCCTCATTTTACATTTTTGTCATTGTATGAATTCAAGAAAATAAAATTGAAAATCAGTTTAGTTTTGGAGAACAAAATTCCTGGCATCACTGATTGTGAGAGATTTGAATTTCAGCTATAGTTTGGTTGGTTTTAACACTCTTAACACATTATTAGCTCTATCACACCAAGGAAACAAAAGCTGAATGCATTTTTCTAAGGACACACAGACAGTCAGCCTGATTTGACCTGAATTTCAGTAATTATACAGCTGAAGAACATTCTTACAAATAAATTTCAAACATTCTTACAAATAAATTTCAATCTGTTAAATTTATTCAAAGATTATAAATAACTTTGGCTTGAAAACATTATTTAAGTTAGAAAAGTAAATAAAACCATGTAAGCTTATTGACTTTCTTTTATATTTGGTTGACTTTTTTCTTCACTTTTTATGATAATGTATGTTTCAGAAAACCCCTTTTGTGATGCTAGTGATTCTTTACCCTGTTGTTATGATTTATTCCCTGGGAGAACACTAGAAAATACAAAAAATAATTTAATGAAAGATAGAATTGATTGAACAGCTTTGATAGACTTCATTTGATACTGGCATGAACAAGCTGGTGAAATTAATTTGAAGATAATTTGAATGACTTAATATCCTTACCATATGGAAAATTATGTGTGTAATGTGAAACACAATACTGTAATTTTTTTTATTTTAAAAACCCAATTGTCATGTAACAATCAATTTTTCTCTTCAGTATAATAGACAAGTTAGATGGAGTTAGACTTCTTTGGTCCCTGCTAAAGAACCACAATCCAGAAGTACAGGCCAGTGCAGCCTGGGCCATCTGTCCATGTATTGAAAATGCTAAGGTATGGCTTTTTTTCCTCTGAGTATTAAGCATTAGATTATACAGCTTTTTGAGCATTACATACAACAATTTACTGAACATTACATAAAACAATTTACTGAACATTACATGCAACAATTTACTGAACATTATATACAACAATTTACTGAACATTACATAAAACAATTTACTGAACATTATATACAACAATTTACTGAACCTTACATACAACAATTTACTGAACATTATATACAACAATTTACTGAACATTACATACAACAATCTACTGAACATTATATACAACAATTTACTGAACATTACATACAACAATCTACTGAACATTACAAACAACAATTTACTGAACATTACATACAACAATCTACTGAACATTACATACAACAATTTACTGAACATTACATAAAACAACTTACTGAACATTTCATACAATAAGTTTCTGATTATTATATGCATTATTTAAAATGTGTTAATACAAAAACTTACTAAGCGTTACATACAACAGTGTAAATGAGCATTAATGAAACAATGACCATTACATACTAGCAATTGAGCATTACATGAAACAACTTAATGAGCATGGCATGACACAACTTACAGAACATTATATAAAACAACTAAACTACTGAGTATTACAAGAAAATACTTACATATCCTTATATGAAACATTTTACTCAGCTTGACATAAAACAACTTACACCACATTTCATAAATCAGCTGTTAGAAAATCTAACTCAGATGAGGGAGGTCGTGGGTTTGATCCCCTGCCAAGTCATACCAAAGACATATAAAAATGAGTTTAACAGTTGCTTTGCTTAGTGCTTAGTATTAAGAGGTTGGTGTTAGGACTGGTTGACCTGGTGTCAGGTTAATAAGACTTGATTGGACATCATGCCACATGTCTTCAGCATGATGCCCCAGTTCTAGACATTACTATAAACTGCCACACTGTTGACATTGTAGCGATATGAGTGAAAAAATTTAAAGGTACATTAAAAATCCAAATCACACACACACACATAAATAAGCTTGTTGATTATATTATTCTACTGGATCAGCCCTGGTCAGCTGCTGTGATGTATTTATGGGCATTCCACTGGATCAGCCCTGGTCAGCTGCTGTGATGTATTTATGGGCATTCCACTGGATCAGCCCTGGTCAGCTGCTATGGTGTATTTATGGGCATTCCACTAGATCAACCCTGGTCAGCTGCTGTGATGTATTTATGGGCATTCCACTGGATCAGCCCTGGTCAGCTGCTGTGGTGTATTTATGGGCAGAGCACTTTGTTCCAATAACCTTGTCACAAAATAACCTACATGTGTGGTTGTGTTGTAAATACTGAATCAAATAAAACTAAACTATGACTCCGATAATTCTATATAAATTTATGATGGTCATATATGGCCTTTACATCTTCTGAGCTAAAATTCAACTCATGCTAATCTTCCTAAAAATAGATATGATAAGTTGGGTAGATGAATATATAATGAAATATCCCAGATACATATTGCACAATATTTTAATAAAATATCAGAGACACATGTTACCAAATATTTTTGTGAAATGTTGGAGACATATTACACAAAATTTTAATAAAATATCAGAGATACATGTTACACAATATTTTAATAAAATATCAGACACATGTTACACAATATTTTAATGAAATATCAGAGACACATGTTACACAATATTTTTCCTTTCTTTGATCAGGATGCAGGAGAGATGGTTAGGTCCTTTGTAGGAGGCTTAGAACTTATTGTCAGCTTGCTTAAGTCGGAAAATAAAGAAGTTCTAGCCAGTGTGTGTGCAGCCATTGCCAACATAGCAAAAGATGAAGAAAATCTAGCTGTTATAACAGATCATGGTGTGGTACCGATGTTAGCCAGATTAACAAATACAGTAAGTGATCTTATAGCATGTAGCAAAAAAAAAAAATTTTGGCATTCCGGGCACCAACTAGTAATGGTATTCATGACTCTTTATAACATTAATATTTTAATTATCCATTTTTACTACCAAATGTCTGCATGACATTTTGTTGGCATGATTACGCTGTAGTGCCTTTATATATATATATATATATATATATATATATATATATATATATATATATATATATATAAGACAAATATTGATAATAGCATACATACATACAAAATGGTTTTAGTCCAAATAAGCTCTTCATCAGGGGAAAAAAAAATAATATATAGCACAAACATATAACACAACATCTATGAAAAATTCTGGACTCCTTCATGTTATAATTACAGGGAGCAATTTTCAACAATAGATGTAACAATCCAGAATTGTACAGGAATAATGGACAAGCAGGTTATTGTGTCTTATATATATATATATATATATATATATATATATATATATATATATATATATATATATATATATACACAACAGTGATTCTTTGCCAGACAATCAGTAAGATGTTGCAAAATACTAATCTTTAATCAGAGGTGGATAAGTAAGATTTATTCATTGTTTCTTTGTCAAACAATCAATAGTAGTGTAGCCAACTAAACTTGTTTGGTCATTGTCAAACAATCAATAGTAGTGTAGCCAACTAAACTTGTTTGGTCATTGTCAAACAATCAATAGTAGTGTAGCCAACTAAACTTGTTTGGTCATTATATTTTCCCACTGTTTAGACATTCTAAGGCCACAATATGCAAATACAAAATAAGCATGCAAGTTTATCATCTGGACTGAATAAATGATTGATTGCCAAGATGTAATGTAGATATTACATCAGTCACTCAAACACTGCCTTGTTTATCTTTGTGTATCAGCAGATTCAACCTTTAGAACAAAATATGTGAAGTCTAACCCAAAATTAAGGGGAAAAATAGTAACAGCAGTAAATAACTTAATCATCATCAGAAACTTTTTTGGGACCTGATAAAATAAAAATTCTCCATCCAGGTTTACTGGAAATGCCTGTTAATGAGATTTTATGTATTATCAAGTCCATTTTCAATTTTGAAAACAGTGGACTGGAATAAAGTACTGCTGTTTGGTGAAGTTCTGAAAAAAAAAATATTGATTATTATAATTAATTAGTTTATGAGAAAACTAGTAAAACATGGAAGAGAAATACTAATTCTAAGCAGCAATGAGTCCAGAGTTTAAAATTACACTTTTCTGGTTCATTTAATGATTAGGTAATTATTCTTTTTTGTCATAACTGTCTTTATCCCCTTTAAATAATTTTATATATTAAACTTCAAAAATATGTGGCTGCAATATTAATTTTCAGGAAAAATTATCAGCCAAAAGTAATTAGAAATTTCAGAATAAGAGAGAGAGAGAGAGAGAGAGAGAGAGAGAGAGAGAGAGAGAGAGAGAGAGAGAGAGAGAGAGAGAGAGAGAGAGAGAGAGAGAGAGAGAGAGAGAGAGAGAGAGAGAGAGAGAGAGAGAGAGAGAGAGAGAGAGAGAGAGAGAGAGAGAGATATTAAACAGGTGACAAATATCCTGTATGTATTATCTCCAAACCCCATTTCACCTTGAGGAGCTCATTATATACAAAAGATGACTCAAATATAGTACAGTAGTCATCCATTGTCTATATTAACCACATTTCACTCACTCTGCCTCATTGGAACTTCAAGAAGACACTTAAAATTCATGGTTGGTGTGGTCAATTGGTCACTGTAAACATTTGGTCATTAGGTTAGGATTTACTGTATGCAGTGAAAACTTTCTATACATGTACATTAGATGCAAAGTGATAAAACAAATTAGTCTTTTATACACAGGTGTACTTTATAAAGTGCTAGAAAATAATCATAGAATTAGGAAAAGGGACTTTTTCATATTTTCTTTTCTTTTAATTTGGATGTTGTATGCAAGGGTGTGTTAAGAAAGGTTTCATTGTATCATATTATATATTATATATAGTGAGGTCATTATTATGGTACAGTGTCTTAATGTTTGGTTAATTAAAGACTTAATTGTTTTACTGTGTCTTATTATTAGGTACAGTGATGACATAATTATGTTGTAGTGTTTTTTTTCTGTATTGTCTGAAAATTTCACACACTTTTTATTCATCATTTTCTCAGTTGTACATATTATTATAGGCAAAGAATTTATCACTTTTTAGTTCCCAGAAATTTACAAATTCTAAGAAGAATACAGTTCTCTGTGATAAGAATTAATAACAAAAAGTAATTATACCTTTTAAAGACTTATTATTTATAAAAAAAAATTATCCTTAAGAAATGACAGTATGAAAAATTAGTATTATGAAAAGTTATGTAAAAAAATTAAAGAATGAAAACTTAGTATGTACAGGTAAAAATAGTATTTGAAAACAGAAAAGTTATATAAAATTGTAGAGTATAAAAAATTAGAATCTATGAAAACTTAGTCTATGGATAATTATAGTATATAAAAACTTAAATGTATAAAAAATTAAAGTAAAAATATGAAAATTTTAGTATTTAAAAACTCAGAGTATGTGAAATCTTAGAGTTTATGAAAAATTAGAGTGTATGAAAAACTTAAGAGTATGTGAAAACTTAGTGGGTAATGTATGAACCTAACAGGTAATAATGTGGCAGACATATATATATATATATATATATATATATATATATATATATATATATATATATATATATATATATATATATATATATATATATATATAAAACCATGATATCTTTTTAATATATACTATGCTTGCTAGAGAGAGAGAGAGAGAGAGAGAGAGAGAGAGAGAGAGAGAGAGAGAGAGAGAGAGAGAGAGAGAGAGAGAGAGAGAGTATGTGGCAAAATAGGTAAAACATGCTCAAAGACCAAAAAAGAGAAACAGAGACAGAGTTGTAGTGGCAGGGTTGTGGGGACTTAACATATTGGCATTTATTATTATTATTATTATTATTATTATTATTATTATTATTATTATTATTATTATTATTATTATTATTATTATTATTATTATTATTATTATTATTATTATTATTATTATTTTTATTATTTTATTTAAAGAGGGTAACTCAAATAGTGAAGAACTAATCTACCTTGAGCCCTCATTCAAAGGAATTTATTTATTTTTGCTGCATCTGTGAAGCCATTGTATATACTGGGTTTGCCCATCCCTGTATTTCTTTATTGGTAAATTAGTGGGCTGCATTACCAACCCACATATAAGTGATAGAGAAAGGTTGAGGGATGGTAGATTAGCCTAGGTTTTGTAAAACAAGAAAAAATAAAATAAAAATAAAGCATTAAATAGATTACAGTATGTATCTACCTCCTAACTAATCAATGTACTTTACAAGTCCTGACAGGTTAGTGTAGCTTTCTATCCTTGGTTCTGAGAACACTGTATTTGCACATGTACATTAGGATTGGTCGGGGCAGGGGGATGTGTTAATTAAACACAAATATCACAAGGTTCTGGCCAGATGAGTCAGTTTCATTGTTTGTTATTGACCATTTAACCTCAGCCAGGTAAGGACATCATACATTATTTTTTTTTTTTTATACAGGATTTGTCTTATGATGAGACCAGGTCATCAGCCTCATAGATTTGTCTAAAAAAGGGCTAACAATTTGTTGAGAAAAGTATATTTTATTGTAAACTTATTTGGTACCATGTATACATAAATATAAGCTGGATCCAACTGCAAACTAACCACATCTGTCATTGCATAATGTGCCATTTTATTTGGGTCCAACTGCAAACTAACCAGATCTGTCATTGCAAAATGTGCCATTTTATTTGGGTCCAACTGCAAACTAACCAGATCTATCATTGCAAAATGTGCCATTTTTTTTGGGTCCAACTGCAAACAAACCAGATCTGTCATTGCACAATGTGCCATTTTTATTTGGGTTGATATATTGGGGTAGGAATAAAGAGTAAAACAAGCAGAATAGACTTTGATCTGCTTTTACATTCTGAAGTGTCACATTCATCTTGATCTGACTTGTACTTAGCAAGTAAAAATGGTAATGAAAATTGGTATGGGCTTATCACGGGATACAGATGGTATTATACATTTACCTCTTGATAAACAGCTGTCATTTAATTTACAGAACATAAATACAAGAATCATTTTTGGGCCTGTGAATAGGTGATGTCTTTCAGCAAGGATACAATTAGATGAGATTAGTTTTATTTGAAAGAATGGTTGAACTCCAATAAAAATTATTTTTAGAATAGATTTTTAATTTACTACAGTAAAAATTGCCTCAATAGTTCTTCAAAAAGTGCTTATAAAGTGAGCAAATCAGAAAATTTAAAGTTTTTTGTTAAACAGGCACTTATCTCCATTATATTCAAAGACTTTTTTGATGTTCTTGGTTCAAGGATGGACTAAAAGTTTATTTAACAGTACTTTTGGTGAGGGCTTGTCTATACTTCAAAATACACGTCACCTAAATTTCCCTGACTGAAATGCTAGTATACAAAAGCTCTGAAGGTTAAAAATTAGCCTAAAATAGGGCAATGTTGCTCGTCCTAACCTACTTTTAAAGCTATATTTAATGCATTGAATGGAAACATCTAGCTTAAAGTTTTTTTTGTGCAGAAGTTTTAATTTTTATCTATAAAATGAAGTTATATTTATCAATTTGTTTGTCTATAAAAAAAACACATAGTACCCACATTAGCTGGGCCCAAAACTTACCCACTTATAGTACATGCCACATTCCTATATAGATCACCATGTCAAAACTATTGAAAGCCATGTACATTTTTTA
This sequence comes from Potamilus streckersoni, assembly GCA_016746295.1. Taxonomy (NCBI): domain Eukaryota; kingdom Metazoa; phylum Mollusca; class Bivalvia; order Unionida; family Unionidae; genus Potamilus; species Potamilus streckersoni. Next base: position 562,958 of record JAEAOA010000907.1, read on the forward strand.
TTATTTTTTATAATGTAAGGAAGTTTCAGAGTGGTTTCACTTCATGTTACCAGGCATGACCCAATTATGAAGTAATATTATCAAGTTCAAAACCTTCCTTGTTTTCTTCCTTTATTTGTATAGACAACCCAGCTGTATGTACATGTAAATAGGAAGAAAAACTGAAAATAACAAATGTTTAGCCATTATTGATGACAAAATGAAACTGACACACAGATTGAAGCCAAATGTAAAGTACCATATCTTTTGTAAGATAAGATAGAAAATGTAATAGTTACATAGGTTTTGTTTGGGTAAGTCCCCTGAGTACATATACAAGTAACTGATTAGTTGGTTACAGCTTGCTTTAGTACTGTATACTCACTAAATTATTAATTTAAGGAAACTTGTAAAAGCATTTTTTTTCCTCGTTATTTCTCATCCTTATATTTTATTTTTATTTAAAAAAACATAGAATTTCTATATTGCATATAGAGAGACAGACAGACAAACAGAGAGAGAGAGAGAGAGAAAGAGAGAGAGAGAGAGAGAGAGAGAGAGAGAGAGAGAGAGAGAGAGAGAGAGAGAGAGAGAGAGAGAGAGAGAGAGAGAGAGAGAGAGAGAGATTTTAAGACAGGTGGTAGAGAAAAGAAGATATGTACTGTTAGTAGAACTTGTATGTATTGAGTACAAGAAAAAAGAAATTCCTAAAAGAAGATGATTTAAGAATAGATAAAGCACTAAATCAGATCTTGAGCCTTCCCACAGATACAGAAAATAAAGTAATTCCATAGGAAAGGGCACACATGCAGGTGTCTAGTAACTACTTCTTTTTAGTGATCAGCTGTCCATAGCAACCAACATCTTTCAGGTCCCTTTGATTTTTTTCTGTATTTTTGTCTGAATAAATTGCAAATGCTAATTTTGGTTTCCCTAGAGCATACCCACCCACCAGTTTACAGATTATTGCTTTGAAATAGACTGTTTCCATAAATATATTAATACCAAAAAGGACAATTGGAACTTGTAACTTTGGTTATTTCTGCAGAACAAAATTATGCTTTGGATGTATGTCAGTGCAGTATTATAATATTTTATGCCAGAATTTCTCAGCAAAAAAAACCCAGACTATAAGGACTAACTTGGCTATTCCTGCATCTGGATTGACTCTATTACAGACTGAAATGTTATTAATGAACAAAATTTGTTTAATCAGTTGAAACTTCTCTCTTTGTTTGATAAGTAGCCAAAGTATTCCAAATGGAAAACTATCACATACAGTCAAGGAGTTTAGGATTGACCTAAAAGTTGCAATGGAAAAACGGAATCATAAATCATTAGAAATGGAACCAAATTTGGAACATGTACGGTAGGATATAATTTACAGTTGAATCATTACATAGTGCCATATTGACTAGTTGAGATGGAGTGAGTCAGCAGATTTGGCCCAAAGATACACTGGCAGGTTTTGAAAAAGATTTTCATAAACCGGATAAATATCTAAGCTATAAATTACTTCAGTTTTAGATTGTATGTGTGTTTGTGTGTGTGTGTGTTTGTATGTGTGTGTATACTTGTACTTACTGTATAGTTTGACACCATTTATTTATGTCAATAAATCACTATGGAATTGCATATTTCAACATGATAAACACATGCTTTCATCAAATAAAAATGGTTTTTTTATCTTCCATTCGCTTGCCCTTCCCCACTCCCATTAATATTTTTATGACAAATAGTATCCTGACTATTCCTCCTAAAGAATCTACTCATGGTCAGGATAAAAGTAATCTCTTCATAAGAGAAATATAATTTTGTCGCAAAATCTAACTTTTTCCTTAAGATTTTTTCTCCTCTAAAGATAACGCTACCTCAGTAGCATGAATGGTTCTTTATCATAATATTATTATAACACACCTATTTTTCATCAGAGTCTTGGACACAAGGTTAACAACTGGTTACACAATAATAAAAAGATCATATTATGAACACAGTGTCCACAATTGGCTACATAATAATAGAAACATAGAATTACGGACACTGTGTCCATATATACATTTTTGTGTCCACGATGTTGCAACATTGAAATTCAATAACTCATTTAGTGTGCTGTGTATGGAAACTATGATGCAAGAAAAATCAGATGCAAGAAGAAGAAAAATATATATATATATATATATATATATATATATATATATATATATATATATATATATATATATATATATATATATATATATATATACCTGTTTTAGCATTTATTTGTTGTTTCAATGTCCATAACCCAGTCTGTAGTCGGATGGTTCATAAGTATAGCAATCCATGTGTGTGTGTGTGTGTTGGATTTTTAACATAGCTTTAACAATTTGGCTGTAAAGTCATTTTTGTACAGCCCAGCCATCCCCTTTCCATCAAGAATTGCTTCATAACACTTTGCTATCCATATATCTCATCTAATTTCATTCAAACTTGGAAAAGTGGCTATGATCATTAATAATGGGCCACCATCATTAGAAAGGGCTACCATCATTAGAAAGGGCTACCATCCATTTATGAGCCAGTTTTGATCAAACTTGGAATGTATGCTAATACATCATTTAGATCTCCAGATCCATGCATACTAATGAGGTGATCATACACATGATTGCAGGTGCTTGTTACCACAATGAAAGCAGTATGTTTGATCCCATTTTGATCAAAGTTTGAATATATCTTATATCATCATGTCTGATAATTAGTAAAATGCATGCTTAATTATGAGGTGGTCTTATATCTGATTGGTTTAGCTTATTACAGCTCTAGAACCCATACTTCTGATAACATTTTGTTTAAACTAGAATTATGTGTTTCTGCTGTACAATTTTTGTACATTGCACTTTATATAACTTATGTATCACTGGAAGAACTTTTTGTTCCCTTTATTTTGATGGTATGATTAATGAGAGTAATTTGGGTTATAGAGTATTCAGCAAGGCCTTAAGTCAAATGTGCATCTCTCAAAGGGCTTCTAGCTTCACTTATTTTTTTTCACTTCCTCGACTTGAGACATAAATTAGATGAAGAAAACTACTTGTTAAAAAAAAATTTAGTTTTATTTTATATTATTAATTTATTTTTTATTTAATAATTCATTTAACTTTCAGAAACTAGTAATTCATTCTCAGTGTTTACTAACTGCTTACATTAGTTTACTTTGGACTAGTCAAAGTTTTTTTCTAATGAACAAATATTGGACCAGCCATTTTGATCATCTGTCTTCTTTAGACAGCATATTGCTTCCATAATGGGAGATATAAAGAAAATTTTAGTCACAGTATATGAAAGTAGCATAGAGGTATGCCAATGTTTCTCTTTTGTGCTTGTTACAAGTGCATCCATCTTCACCTTGTTTCTGTCTCTCTTTTGGAAGCACTTAATAACTGTGGAGTGGAACCATCAGGGTATTGGACAGTTTGATAATAAGTAAAATCCACACATAGCAACAAGATGATCTTGCATCTGATTGGTTGAAGCTTGTCACCACTCTGAAAGTCATATTTTATTTGTTTTTGATTAATTATTAAATATCATGAATATAGGCTTATATTATCAAGATCTCACATGAGTCTGAAAATTCATGGGATTCACACATATTAATAAGATAACTTGCATGTAATTGGTAAAAATTTATTGCCATTCTAGAGACTGTATTTCTAATTCTGTTTTGATCAAACTTTGTAATTAGGCTTAAATCACAAATATCTTTAATGAGTACATTTATGAACATTTTCCTAGCATTCTCATGAAGTGATTTTGCATTATAAAACTTGTATAATAGGTTTATATTGTCAAGATACATGTGTTTACTTAGATAAAGATCTATGAATATTCATGAGGTAATCTTGCACATAATTGCCTGGGATTCTTACTACACAAGACACTAAATATTGTTAAGATTCTATTTTATTATGAGTAAAACCTGTGCGTATGTTTTTCACCTTGAATTTAATTGGCTGAGGGTTGGTTTTATTTACCACTCTAGAGACTATTTTTACAGCATTGGGATCAAACTTGGCAAATAGGTCTGTTTTGTCAATTCCTTCAGTGAGTAAGATGATGAGTAAAATTTACACATAGTAATAATGTGACCTTTCATCTGATTGGCTGTGCTGGTCATCCCTCAATATTTTCAATGAGGTTGTGATCAAACTTGATAAATAGTCTAATATTATTGTGATGTTAGACGAGTTGATTATAATAATAAAGATTTTCACATAATAACAGAATAACAAGTTAATCTTGCATTTGATTGGTTGAGTTTTTACCATTCTGTAGACCAAATTCCAGTCACATTTTGGTCCAACTTGGTAAATAAACTTATTGTTGTAAACAAGTTTTATAATAAATGAGATACCTTGTCTCTAATGGCTGAGCTTGTTACCTCTCTAGATCTATATTTCTCATAAAATTTCAACAAAACTCAGGTTTAGATCATCACGACTCTTCAATGTCTTAAATTATACCTTTATTTTTAAAAGAAAAATGTAATCATGATAGAGTAAAATCAGTTGGATGAATCTAACGGCATGACTTGAAGATGGGTCATATATTTTCATAGGTTGAGTTATTGCAATACAGTATCATATAAATGTCAGACTAGTGAAATGGTCAGCTGTTAAGATGATTGTAAAATAGAAGAAATGTCAGGTTCACTTTGGCCTCTTGGTTTGCTCATAAATTAAATCTGATTGCAAATTACAATTACCATAATAGCTATCAAGGATCTGACTCATATCTACAAGCATGGCCTAAAATATTTGTATAGTCACTTGGAAAACTACATTGTACAGCAGAATACTGCTACTGCTACATGATAATTGGTCAAGGATATATATATATATATATATATATATATATATATATATATATATATATATATATATATATATATATATATATATATATATATATGCACACACACTTACAAGTTCTACAGTTAAAGTCAAGCCCTGAGTTATAGATGAATAGTGACCTTAGTGGAATTGTAAATATTTAAACACAAGATCTATTTGATTTTGTTTAGGATTTTTAGGAAAATGGATTGCTACAATTGGACAGAATTGATGCATATCATTATAATTAATCATTTTATATAATAGTACAAATGTAGTGATCATTACAAACTGTCCATGGGAGCTATGGTGGAAACCACTCTATACTGTGACCACCTTATTATTCTGAATGTCATGATACAGTACTCACTCATTATAATTCTCTCCTTGGAAGTTATGGAATATACTGCTTTGTAGTGAGACCACCTAAATAATGAAATACATAACAGAGTACTCATATTTTATTATTCACTTTATGGGAGTCATAAAGTATTCTGCCTTAATGTATGACTGCCTTATAATGAGTTTACTGCCATATATTGGGACTGCCTTATAATGAGTTTACTGCCATATATTGAGACTGCATTATAATGAGTATAGTGATTATAATGTGACTATCTAATAATGAATTTATTGTCATATAGTGAGACTGTCTAATAATGAGTTTACTACCACATAGTGAGACTGCCTTATAATGAGTTTACTGCCATATAGTGAGACTGTCTTATAATCAATTTATTGCCATATAGTGAGACTTCTTATAATGAGTATATTGCCTTATAGTGAGACTGTCTTATAATAAGTATACTTCCATATAGTGAGACTGCCTTATAATAAGTATACTACCATATAGTGAAACTCCATTATAACAAGTTTACTGCCATATAGTGAGACTGCATTATAGTGAGTTTACTGCTATATAGTGAGACTGTCTTATAATGAATTTATTGCCATATTGTGAGACTTCTTATAATGAGTATATTGCCTCATAGTGAGACTGCCTTATAATGAGTACACTGCCATATAGTGAGACTGCCTTATGATAAGTATACTGCCATATAGTGAGACTGTCTTATAATGAGTATACTGCCATTTAGTGAGATGCCATTATAATGAGTTTACTGCCATATAGTGAGACTGCATTATAGTGAATTACTGCTATATAGTTAGACTGCATTATAATGAGTTTACTGCCATATAGTGAGACTGCCTTATAATAAATATACTGCCATATAGTGAGACTGCCTTATAATGAGGTTACTGCCATATAGTGAGTCTGCCTTATAATAAGTATATTGCCTTATAGTGAGACTGCCTTATAAAGAGTTTATTGCCATAAAGTGAGACTGTCTTATAATGAGCTTACTGCCATATAATGAGACTGCCTTATAATGAGTATATTGCCATATAGTGAGACTGCCATATAATAAGTATACTGCCATATAGTGAGACTGCCTTACAATAAGTATACTGCCATATAGTGAGACTGCATTATGATGAGTTTACTGCTATATAGTGAGACTGCATTATAATGAGTTTACTGCCATATAATGAGACTGCCTTATTATAAGTATACTGCCATATAGTGAGACTGCCTTATAATAAGTATACTGCCATATGGAGAGACTGCCTTATATAAGTATACTGCCTTATAATGAGTTTACTGCTATATAGTGAGACTGCCTTATAATGAGTATACTCCATATAGTGAGACTGCCTGATAATGAGTATACTCCATATAGTGAGACTGCCTTAGAATAAATTTACTGTCCTCCCAGTTTACCTTGCCTTCAATTGAAACAGATAATGCAGTATAGTATACATTGAGAATGAAAGTATAAAATATTATATTATGTGTCTATTTTAATATATTTCACCATATTGAAATATTTTTGTCATGTGTGTGTATGTGTGTATGTTAAATTTTTAATGTAGCTTTAATAATTTTTAAGTCATATTGCTGGAATGTCTGCAGTGTGAATGTTTATAGTTATAAATAGCACTGGAGTATCATGCTGCAGACATGTAGCATCATGTCACACCCAGTCACATTATACTGACACCATGCCAACCAGTCCTATAGCATCATGTCACACCCAGTCAATTATACTGACACCATGCCAACCAGTCCTATAGCATCATGTCACACCCAGTCAATTATACTGACACCATGCCAACCAGTCCTATAGCATCATGTCACACCCAGTCACATTATACTGACACCATGCCAACCAGTCCTATAGCATCATGTCACACCCAGTCACATTATACTGACACCATGCCAACCAGTCCTATAGCATCATGTCACACCCAGTCAATTATACTGACACCATGCCAACCAGTCCTATAGCATGATGTCACACCCAGTCACATTATACTGACACCATGCCAACCAGTCCTAACACTAATCTCTCAATGACCTTTTTTTAAAGTCTTTGACTTGGCCAGGGTTCAAACCCATGACCTCCCACACCTGAGATAGATGCTCTAACCACTAGGTCACCAGAACTGACAATATTAGTTTTACCTTATATAGCAGTTTTGCTGAATTGGATTAAAATCTCCAGCCATGACAGAAGAGTTTTGGCAGACACTATACTATGTTCTGTTAGTCTTCCAATTCACACATCATATTTATGAAAGAAAAAAAATTCATTTGGAACATAACATATCTAATGACAACTATCCCCAACATCAAATACAATACTTTTTCTGATCTGTTACTCAAATTAAGCTGACATGGAATTTCAGAGCTCACCAGAACATGAACCTTTTGAAGTTTATCAGATTCATTTTAGTGAGATTGAATTTCATTTTTTTCCACAAGTACATCAGATAGATAGGAGAGAGAAAGAGAAAGAGAGAGGGATGAATGGGTGGATGGAGTGACAAATAGATAGATAGATAAATTAAGTAGAGTTATCAATCACTTTAAAATTTATTTTTCCAGGTAGTTCAGTACATGCTCTAACTTGGACCAAACATTAATTCAGATACAGAAACTAAAATGCATTACAGACTGAATTCATTGTCAGTTTTATTGGGTTTGGTGAAACAGATGTTTGTGTTCTTAGGCTACAAGAGATTTATTGATTGAATGAAAGCATTTTATACTTACTTAATAAAATGTTTATCATCTGGGTATCTATAAATCTGGGTATCTATAAATCTGGGTATCTATAAATCTTGTTTTGAATGCCACTCTTACATAGGCTTGTGATGAGTACAGATCTAAAAATTAGATGAAGGTCTCTAAATGGAAACCAAGACTGCTTGCTGACATTTTCTCACTAGTGTCTTATAATGAATCCATTAAATCTTGTAATGTGAGAATGATAAGATTCCCATTTAATTTTGTGATGTGAATATGATAATATTCCCATTAAATCTTGTAATGTGAATGTGATAAATATTCCCAATCTTTCTTATATATATATATATATATATATATATATATATATATATATATATATATATATATATATATATATATATATATATATATATATATATATATGGGGTGGGGTGGGGTGTACATGTGTACACAAGACACAGCCACTTTGCTTATAAATGAAATATGAACATGTTTCAGCATGCATGCATGCCTCCAAAACTGGTTCACCTCTTCTTTTAGCATGTTTAGCAAAAACTAAATCTATGAATGAAATTTAACTACTTTCAAAGATTGCCATAATGTAGGTCATTGTTCATACTGGATAACTTCATGTACATGATCAACTAAAATATGTTATTATTTCTTGATCATTTAAAATCTCTTCAGAGAATTAACTTGTTTATTCTTAAGTAATACACCAGTATGATGAAAATTACCATATTTCCTCTAATATGAGTCAAATTCAACTGTAGAACAAACAGCATAAACCTTGATCTACCAGTGCATTATGTGAGGGCAGATTAGGGTGTGTATTATTTACTGTTGGACATGACTTTATAAGTGAATATATACAGAATGAGATATTTTTTAACTATTCATTTTTCTACACCAACTAAATGTTTTGAAAGTGTTCAACAAATTAGAGCCAGTACAGTATAATCTGTAGCTTGATTTGATCTCTAATTGTGCATTTGAAGCATGAAACTAATATCCTATAGAATTACCAGAGCGAAATTTTACAAGTGGGTGGTTGTGTGGGTTGCAAATTATACACATTAATTCCTATTTGGAAATGGTCTCATGCACATCATGGAAAGTAATTATTGGATTACTTTCATGTTTTAAGAATATTAAAAAACTCTAAGAAGGTTTCATACCAGGAAGCAAGTCTGCCATACAATTAATCTTCAAATGCATATCCCAATTAGCAGGGAATTTCTGTATATACCTGTGTGTTAGTTAGATCCCACAGTAGACAACATTGTCTCTGATCTGCTAGCACATAGTGCACACTAACAGATCATTGTCTGTTTTGTTTGTTCTACAGTTTAGACAATCTGTTTTAGACATGGACTGCTGATGAATAACGAAGCAACAGATCCAGGTTTATGCTGTTCGAAGCTGCTTTTATGTGAGAGTATATGGTGAAACAGATATGACTAGTTAAAACTGGTTCATTTCTATGTTTTTATAGTTGAATTCAAACTGGATGCAACATCAGAGGCAAACATGATTAATTTATGCATATCTGCCTAAATAGTCAATGGTTGATCAATTCACATATGTTGACTGTCAGTGAAGCATATGTTAAACTTGTATTACAGTGCTTCAGTAATTATTTGCAACTCAGTAGTAATTCTGTTAACCAAATTTGCAATTCAATATTTTCTGCACAGATATTGGAAAAATATCAAGCAGTAAATCTGAAACTTAAAGAAGAAATTCAGTCAGTTAATTATATTGCCTTGAATTCAACTGAGATCAGACATAACATCCATGCATAGTTCAAGCCTAAGACTTCGACTTTACACAGAACATAGGACTTCAAAAATGTGCAGGAATAATCAAGGCCACAAAAATATATATCCTTGTCAAATAATAATAATAATAATAATAATAATAATAATAATAATAATAATAATAATAATAATAATAATATAAAATATCTGGCTCATTTTCAACAAATTTTTTTTCTCCATTTTTTCCTTGATCCTGCAGTTTTGCATTACTTTGCTTATAGTATTTTGGATTGCATTTTTTGATATTTTCATCAGATGTACTAAGATAACTGAAACACTGTTGCACTATAACGCACATCTTTTTATAATACCATTCCTGTTTATAAGATAGGTATAGTCTAGATCTGGTGTATCGGTAAAATTATCAGTATGATGTACTTTGTGAGAAGACAGTCTAACTAAATTGTTGTACACCATCTCAACCATGAACAGTTTGTAAACAAAAGAGTACTGTAACTCAAGACTTAACTAGAGTACTATAAATCTAGTTGAATTATAGTACCACAGCTTTCATTTGGACATGAGAGTATTGTTATTCTGGTTTGAACAAGAATATTGTCAGCATTGTTTTAACAAGAGTACTGTACACCTAGTTTTAACAAGAGTACTATACACCTAGTTTTAACAAGAGTACTGTACACCTAGTTTCAACAAGAGTACTATACACCTAGTTTTAACAAGAGTACTGTATACCTAATTTTAACAAGAGTACTGTATATCTAGTTTTAAAAAGAGTACTGTACATCTAGTTTAAACAAGTGTATTGCAAATCGTTTTAAAATACATATGCTCTAGTTTGAAAAATAGAATACTGTAATTCTGATATGAACAAAAGAGTGCCCTGGATATAAGCTTATCAAGGGAGTATTGTAGCTCTAGTTTTAGCAAAATATTACTGTAACTTGGGTTTTAAGAAAACAATAACATGACTAATTAGAGTACTCATCTTTAGTTTTAAAAAGAGAGCACTAAAACTTTTGTTTCAATTTAATGTGTCTGAAAGTCTTTTTATTCTGTAAAAAAAATATTTATAGAGTTTCTCAAGCTTGCATAAATTATTGCCTTTCCTTCAGTAATAAAATATTATTATATTCAGATGAATTTAGTATATTATGTATGTACATGTATTTTAATTTTTGATGTCAGCTAAATGCTGAGTGAGAAATTCATTGTTTTCAACCAAGCAATAAAGGAGGGATTAACAAATTCTCATTTTAAAGAAGAACAGTTGATAAATTTAGTGAAGTTTTTCTTTTATAGAAAAGGATGGATTAATTGTTTTTTTCTTGTGCTGTATTGTGGTCACTCTTTTAAAATCCCCTCACTATGCTGAGTATATTAACCAGCTTGCTCAGTATATTAACTATAGAAATATAGCAGTAACCACAGTACTCAGGATATTAACCATATTACTCAGTATGTTAACTATTGTACTCAGGATATTAAATATAGTACTCTGGATTTAACTATATTATCCAGGATATTAACAATATTACTCCATGTATTAACTATTCCATTCAATATATTAATTGTAATAATCAGGATATTAACTACATTGCTCAGAATATTAACCATTTTGTTGTTGGCATCCGTCCGTCTTCGAGAGACGATGGTGTAGCTCCCTGTTTTGGTGCCTTATCTGCACCGTTGCGAGTGGCTGAAGAGTAGTTTTAAGTATATTTACAATTCTACTCAGTATATTAACTGTAATACTATGTATACAGAGTATTGCTCAATATATTAACTATGCACTCAAGATATTAACTGCAATACTCTGTATATTAACTATGGTACAAAGGATGTTAACTATATTACCCAGGATAATAACCATCTTAATCCATATATTAGCTATAGAACTCATAATATTAATCACTCAGTATATTAGGCATGTTACTCAGGATACCAACCATAGTACTCAGTATATTAACTATCATACACAGAAAGTACTCAGGATATTAACTATAGCACTCAGTATATTAACTATCATACACAGGAAGTATTAAGGATATTAACTATAGTACACAGGATATTAACTATAGCACTCAGTATATCATACACAGACAGTGCTCAGGATATTAACTGCAGCACTCAGTATAATAACTATCATATACAGACAGTACTCATGATAGTATTTGTGGTGCTCAGGATATTAACTATAGCATTCAGTATATTAACTATCATGCACAGACAGTATTCATGATATTATTTATGGTACTCAGTGTACAGGGCTAACAATTCAGAATAATAAGGCTGATAAATTAGAGACCACAAATAACCATGGCATTTCTAAGTTATACCATGGCTTATTATAATTTATATACCATGATATGTTTTATACTATGGCACATATAAGTTATACCATGGCATATTTAAGTTGTACTATGGTTTATTATAAATTATACCATTGCATATTATAAATTATACCATGGCATATTATAAGTTATATCATAGCTTATTATAAGTTATACCATGGCATATATTTCATACCATGGCTTATTATAAGTTATACCATGGCATATACATGTTATACCAAGGCTTATTATAAGTTTTGCCATGACATATGTAAGGTATACCATTTTGTGTTAAAATATATATAAATCCAAACCAGTCATCACATAATGTGCTGGCCAATCTAGGTTTAAGCTGTTTGTCTAGAGTATTCAGTTATATTCCCTCCTTTTAACATTCTAAATAAAAACTCCTAAATGTGACTATTTTAGAATGCATTTCAATATTCTAAAGGAATTAGAACATTAACAGAAATAGGTGGGCTAATTTTATAAACCAATAAACTGAAAACATTAAATAGTCATTAAAATTTCTCAAGCTTGAGCATAAACTGGAAAATCCCTAAAACTGAATCACATTTTTTGGCATCCATTTTTTTCTTCCCTAATGTCAATATTTCATTTGATTCATTTAATTAATTTCAATTTCATTGCAGCTCTTTCTCATCATAAAATGGTTGCTGGGTCCATTACTGGCAACCATGTTATATACCATTCTGCACTATAGTGAGAGCATAAAAAATTTGATGAATGAATGTACATGTATCTAGGGGGAAAGGGCATAAATAGTAATGTCTACCAACTGTCCAATAATAATTGTAGTTAATAATGATGGTGATAGTAATAAAAATAGTATTGATAATAATAATAATGGTAGTCATAATGATGATGATGATGATGATGATGATGATGATAATAGTAATAATAATGATAATAATAATAATAACTAATAATAATGATAATAGTATTGATAAAAATAATAACTAATAATAATGATAGTAATGATGATGATGATAATAAAAATAATAATAATAATAATAGCAACAACAACTAATAATAATAATGATAGTAAGGATGATGATGATAATAATAATAATAACAATAATAATAATAAAAACAAAAACAACTAATAATTATAATGATAGTAATGATGATGATGATAATAAAAATAATAATAATAATAAAAATAATAATAATAATAATGACTGCTGAGTTGTAAACTTCTTTAGTTTCCAACTTAAAGCTTTCTGTTTTTTGTATACACAGTACATTGTGATAAAATTTGGCTTAACAACATTTAAGTCCATAATATATGTCTCAAAACATCTATGTAGTACTATATTGTATTGAAAATTTACCTGTGATAAAAATGTATAGGCAGAGAATAGCTGGATGTATTTATAGTACTTTGAATGGTTACTGGACTGTTTTAAGAAATCATCTATTTGTGACTTCAATTTTGAAAAGAAGAAACAGGAACCTACCTGTCACTGGGAATGTTGTTCCACACCAGTGAACTAGTGTGTTGAAAGTTCTTTCATAGTTAAATGTTCAATGTAGTTATTACTTATTACAGACCTCAAATTTTGAGTACCATTAGCACATTTCAATGAAAGCTGTTGCTTTGGTATATAGAAATGTCTTTCTATTGCTTAGAAAAACCTTTTTTTGGCACTTTATACATTAATTTGGTTACATATAATTTGTTAATTCATTGCATCTTAAAAGACCACTTTGATGGCCAAGTGATTAGAGCATTTGCCTCAGATATAGGGAGATCACAGGTCTGAATCCCAGCCAAGTCATACCAAATATTTATAAATATGGTACTAGCAGCTGCCTCACTAAGTGTTCAGCATTAAGAGGTTAGCCTGATGTCAGGATAATGTGACTGGGTGGGACTTGATGCTACCTGTCTGATGCCCCATTGCTAGACATAACTATAAACTTTTACACTGCAAACATTGTAGCGATATGACTGAAAATTTGTTAAAGTTAACTTAAAATTCCAAATCACACACAGACACACACACACACATACACACACACACATGCACACACACATGCAACCTATAAGTTATATATAAATGGACATACAGGTAGAATTAAATGACATGACCCATTTTGGAGTCAGAAAAGTAATTTTTGTGTTTGAATTCAAGGTATTATCTAAAATTCAACAGTCTCATTACAAGAAGGCATGCTCTATATCTCCCATTTGTGTTTGAATTCAAGGTATTATCTATAACTCAACAGTCTCATTACAAGAAGGCATGCTCTATATCTCCCATTTGTGTTTGAATTCAAGGTATTATCTATAACTCAACAGTCTCATTACAAGAAGGCATACTCTATATCTCCCATTTGTGTTTGAATTCAAGGTATTATCTATAACTCAACAGTCTCAATACAAGAAGGCATGCTCTATATCTCCCATTTGTGTTTGAATTCAAGGTATTATCTATAACTCAACAGTCTCAATACAAGAAGGCATGCTCTATATCTCCCATTTGTGTTTGAATTCAAGGTATTATCTAAAATTCAACAGTCTCATTACAAGAAGGCATACTCTATATCTCCCATTTGTGTTTGAATTCAAGGTATTATCTATAACTCAACAGTCTCATTACAAGAAGGCATACTCTATATCTCCTATTTATATTTGATTTCAAGGTATTATCTATAACTCAACAGTTTCAATACAAGAAGGCATGCTCTATATCTCCCATTTGTGTTTGAATTCAAGGTATTATCTATAACTCAACAGTCTCAATACAAGAAGGCATGCTCTATATCTCCCATTTGTGTTTGAATTCAAGGTATTATCTATAACTCAACAGTCTCAATACAAGAAGGCATGCTCTATATCTCCCATTTGTGTTTGAATTCAAGGTATTATCTATAACTCAACAGTCTCAATACAAGAAGGCATGCTCTATATCTCCCATTTGTGTTTGAATTCAAGGTATTATCTAAAACTCAACAGTCTCATTACAAGAAGGCATACTATATATCTCCCATTTGTGTTGTGGTAATGAAAGGGTACTATAGGCAGAGTTATACTCTTGTTAAACAATGTGCAGTGAGTCAGTAGCTAGCATGCCAGACTCAGGGTTTGGGGTTTGAATCCTGACAAAATCAGCACAGATTATCTAGTAGCTGTAGTATTAAATAAAAACCACAACATGAGCATGTGCAGGTCCAAACTTTTACAGTTTATTTTTTTTAATTCCCCAAAAGAGTTTGTTGTTTTTAAAACTGAAAACCTAGTATATTGGCACTAAATAGTCCTCCATGTACTCTTCACCACCAATAAATTGATCAGTTTCATTTTTTAGTGCATAAATTTTTTATAACAGTGGAAAATTGATACCAGAATGCTATCTGCAATACAGGTGAGACAAGTTTAGTGGCTGTTTTGCATTGGTTTCACCATTAAATGATGGACTGATAGACTTATCTCATTAGTTCCATCATTAAATGATGGACTGATGTACTGTTTGAATAAATTCATGATTAAATGGTGGACTAATGGACTGCTCTGCACAAGTTCTCCATTAAATGATGGACTGATGGACTGCTTTTGCATTAGTTTCACAGTTAAATGATGGACTCTTTTTGCGTAAATTCACCAATATATGATTGACTGTTGGATATTGCCAGAATTTTTCTATTGTGAATTATTGTGATACATGACAATTTATTGTATTTTGTAATATGTTGGAAAGGTCTGCATTAAGTTGAAAATAAATAGTGAACAAGAGATCAAAACCTCATATAACTTTAATTTCTCTTAAATCTCTTGTTTATGCCAGATGAGTTATTCTGCCCTTATATTTTTGCATCAGCTTGAATTTTTCCATTAGATTTACATATGGCCCATTTTAGGTTGTTGCTATGAAACAAACATGCTATAGTGTGCAGTTCAACCATTTTCTTGCTGGACTTATCTTTCATAAATCTTTTGCAGGGGTTTGGGTGCTTAGAATAACAGATAATGATGATGATGATGAGAGAGAGAGAGAGAGAGAGAGAGAGAGAGAGAGAGAGAGAGAGAGAGAGAGAGAGAGAGAGATTTAAAATGAAACAGAAGTTGAATTTTATTTATATATTATTTATAGAAAACTGCAAAAACTGGTTTATTTGCAGTATTATTTTTGTACTATGGTACCTGGCAAGATTGATGCCCAGTATACCATTATGCCAGTAAAGTTAAATATTTATACCATCTTCCATTGCCTACACACACTGAATATGTAACCATAAAACTTGTTTACAAGAAAGGTCCAACTGGAAAAACCTTGATTTGCAATCACACAATGCATAATAATCTTATTTATTCAGATGATTACACCCACCCATCTCTATAAACTCAGATCTGATTACACCCACCCATCTCTATAGACTCAGACTTGCCTGTGTATTATGCAGATCTGATTACTCCCACCCATCTCTATAGACTCAGACTTGCCTGTGTATTATGCAGATCTGATTACACCCACCCATCTCTATAGACTCAGACTTGCCTGTGTATTATGCAGATCTGATTACTCCCACCCATCTTTATAGACTCAGACTTGCCTGTGTATTATGCAGATCTGATTACTCCCACCCATCTCTATAGACTCAGACTTGCCTGTGTATTATGCAGATCTGATTACTCCCACCCATCTCTATAGACTCAGACTTACCTGTGTATTATGCAAATCTGATTACTCCCACCCATCTCTATAGACTCAGACTTGCCTGTGTATTATACAGATCTGATTACACCCACCCATCTCTATAGACTCAGACTTGCCTGTGTATTATGCAGATCTGATTACTCCCACCCATCTCTATAGACTCAGAATTGCCTTTGTATTATGCAGATCTGATTACTCCCACCCATCTCTATAGACTCAGACTTGCCTGTATTATGCAGATCTGATTACTCCCACCCATCTCTATAGACTCAGAATTGCCTTTGTATTATGCAGATCTGATTACACCCACCCATCTCTATAGACTCAGACTTGCCTGTGTATTATGCAGATCTGATTACTCCCACCCATCTCTATAGACTCAGAATTGCCTTTGTATTATGCAGATCTGATTACACCCACCCATCTCTATAGACTCAGACTTGCCTGTGTATTATGCAGATCTGATTACTCCCACCCATCTCTATAGACTCAGACTTACCTGTGTATTATGCAAATCTTATTACACCCACCCATCTCTATAGACTCAGACTTGCCTGTGTATTATGCAGCTCTGGGTCTTTGCAGTTTATTGTTGGATCCAACTTACACCAAAAAACACACACACCCCACCCCATCCCACCCCACACACACATATATATGTCCTTGGCCACTTGTTTCTATTTAGTTAATCTTAATTAAAAATCAATATCAATAATAAAAAATTGTATCACTGCTGTTCATTCCATATCAAATAAACTCTGTTGTTCAACAAGCTGCAACACACAGTTTATAAAATGTGGTATTTGCCTGCATATAATGGGCACCTAACCATGAGAGTCAATCTTTACCTGATTATACTTAATGCTCTGATTGATTAAGGAAGATGCCATTTTGGTGAGATCATAACTAAAATAAGGTGCTGTACAACTATTCTTTGCTGTAATTCAGTTAAAAGAAATGATAAAAATGTGCAGTGTTAGGTATAGGGTCATCTTGTATTGGGGTATATTATACATGTACATAATATTACTGTTAGATGATTAAATGAGATCCTTGACCAGATAAAAGAGACACATTCACATTGAGATTACTTATATTGAGGGACTACTTTATTGTATTGTGAGCTGTTACAGTATTTATGGTAATAGCTTCATATGTTATTTTGTGTCAGCTGTGAAGATTTGCACTGCAGAAAATATTGATTAGTGTTGGGAATCTGTAGAAAACTGAAATTCATGATTATTTTATAAACCATCAATGTCAATCAGTTTAAGGTTTTCATACATTTGTCATGGACAGTCATTTTTATGTACTTGGAAATATTGCCTTGTGTCCTGTACAATGTATGGATTTCTTGAACATGTGTCATTATTTGATGTGTTGTTTGTACATGGGTTGTAGTAAACAACAGGAATAATTTTTAATTAACTGATCTTGAATATGCAGTGTAAATAATAATAATAATAATAATAATAATAATAATAATAATAATAATAATAATAATAATAATAATAATAATAATAATTTTTAAAAAATAATGCAGTAGCAGAACTGATAATAAAACTGATGATGATCATTTTAAAAAGGGGCTTAAAGAAATAATGCTATTTCCTTTGTCATATCATAAATGCAGTAAATCTTGATTGATTCAGTTTTTTTTTCATATATATTTCAATTACTTATTTGATAATGCACATTTTCAATTCTATAATTTCAATTGAAGTTTAAGACTTTTTCATACATGCTCACTGCTAAGGACACTAAATGGAAGTTTTGATAATGACACCAAATAGAACTTGTAATAAGAATAACAAAGGCAATTTGTAGTGACATGAGATGCAAATTTTTAAGGACATGAAATGCAATTTGTAATAAGGACACCAAATGCAACTTGTGATAAGACATCAATTATAATTTATTATAAGGACATACAATACAGTTTGTGATGACATCAAATATAATTTGTAATAAGGACACCACATGCAATTTGTTGTTGTTGTTGTTGTAGGGCTTAATGCCATTTTTCAGCACAAGATAGGCTATACATGGTGACCAGTATTAATGGTGGAGGAAGAACCCAGGACACCCCCACCCCCGAGAAGAACCACTGACCCACGAGAAGCTACTAGCAGGCTTTCTCACTTACCCACCTTAGCCAAGTCTGGACTTCGACTCAGCAAAGGTGAGATGGCATCGATTTAGACCACGAGGCCACTCAGGGCCCCTCCATGCAATTTGTAATAGAGACACCAAATGCATATTGTGATACGGATACCAAATGCAATTTGTAATAAAAACACCAAATATAAATTGTAATAAGTAATAAATGTAATTTGTAAAATTCATCAGTGCAGTTTGTAGTAAAGTCACCAATGCAATTTGTAATAAAAACACAAAATGCATATCGTGACAAGGACACTAAATGCATTTTGTAATAAAAAAAACCAAAAAGCATATTGTGACAAGGACACCAAATGCAATTTGGAATAAAAACTCCAAATTTAATTAGTAATAAGGACACCAAATGCAGTTTGTGACATGAACTCCATTCCTAGTTGCACAATAATTTATAAGACTGTCTTTTTCTTTTGAAGATTTCATTACACACATGTATGTTCACATGTACTAAAATCATAATCAAGACTTGTCCCACCAGTCCTCATTTATTGTCACACCACTAATGCATTTACTGCAGAATCATAAACAGAAGGAACAACAGAGACCTTGATCTGCCAGCATAGTGTGTGACGGTAGATTTGGCTTCAGCTTTATATTATTTGTAGTGATATATGTGTTTACACAGCTTTATATTATTTGTAGTGGGATATGTGTTTACACAGCTTTATATCATTTGCAGTGGGATATGTGTTTACACAGGTTTATATTATTTGTAGTGGGATATGTTTACACAGCTTTATATTATTTGAAGTGGGATATGTTGACATAACTGATACATATATTAGCAGTGGGATATATGTTGACATAACCCCTGATACATATATTAGCAGTGGGATATATGACATAGCTAATACATATATTAGCAGTGGGATATAAGCTAATACATATATTAGTAGTGGGATATATGATGACATAACTAATACATATATTATTAGTGGGATATATTTCGACATAGCTTATACATATAGGATACTGATCTCCTTGACAATGTATGTTATATAGTATGACAGATATAGGTTAACATTGTTTTAAAAAGGAGATACATTTATACAGTTACACCCAAGGATACTGACCTGCCAGTATGTTACCTGATGGCAGATATCAGATGACATTTGTTTATCACTGTGAGACATGTTTATACTGTTACACTCAAGGACACTGACCTGCCTTTATGTTATCTTATGGCAGGCATAGGTTAGTACTTGTTTATCACTATGAGACTTGTTTATACTGTTACACTCAAGGACTGATTGGCCTGTATGTTATCAGATGGTAGATATGGGAGACACTATTGGAAGATGTTAATATGAGTACTACAAGGACAATATGAATGCATGTTATGTGATTAGTGAATATGAGTTGACACTTGTTTTCAATGAGTTTTCAATGAAATACATGTACATGTATACTCAAACAATATCTGAAATGTCAATGCAGACCTTAGTCTATTTATCTAATAAATGCAAAAATCGTATTATGTCACATGTTGAAAAGCAAAGTTTTTGATGAATTATTCAGCTGAATAAGTGCATATAAATAATAAAATACTTATGAAATGAGATCCTTTGGAGCCTAGCCAATGTGGCTGTAATACAATATATGACACCTATGCAAAGAATGACAACTATGCAATCATAAGAAAATGTGGAGTCAATATGTTTTACAATGGTAGATCCTGTTTGTTATGCAGAGATTTAAGTAAAGCTTTGAACACAAAAAGTTACATTGTGAGGCAAAATTTCTGATCTATATTACACAGAGTTTATAAGAGCATAAACGTCAATAGTCCTGTTTTGGCTCATGATTATGAATTTAATTACAAGAATTTAATTGCTTTTAAATTCCACAGGGACAGATTTTATCTTTTGTCAGCAGTGGTTTGTAAATTTAATACTAATGATTTAAAGCTTTCTTTATTATTCATTCTTTGAGCAGTGGTTTAAACTCATTATGTAGATATGGTAAATTTTAGTTCCAAACAAATTCATTTACATTTTTCACCCCTTTAGAAAAGTCTTAAATAATCTTAGACTCATCATTAATACTGTATCATAACTAATAAACATTTTTTTAATAATATGTTTGTCTCCATCATGTCTTCCCCAGGTTTATACATTTTTATCTGTCTGTTCATTTGTGAGACTGTATATTTTCATTGCTACCCTGTAACTGATTATAATACCTGTTGTGATAAATGGATAAACTTTGTACACCTAAGCATCATGGTAATAAGTCAACTGGCATATATATATATATATATATATATATATATATATATATATATATATATATATATATATATATATATATATATATATATATATATGACAAGGTTTAAGATTTGCTAAAGGTTTAAGCTATGAGAGTAAATAATATATACAACTTTGAGATAAACCAACCCATATGAGATTAAACATATACTCCTTTGAGATAAACCTATCTATATGAGATTAAATATGTAATCCATTGAGATAAATGGTTCTGTATGAGTAAACATACTCATTTGCAATAAACCCTTCTTTATGAGATTTAACATATATTCCTCTATAGTACAAGTCTCATGGGTCATGTATATTCATTTACTCATTTTAAAATAAATATAAATTGTTTTTTTAAAATTTAACGCTAATTTTCTATAACCAAAGTCCATTCAGTCCTGGTTAATGGATGATCTGTGTCTTAACTGTCACCAAGTAACTTTAAGACAGACATTATCTATCACCATGGTGGTGGTTCTGTACTAAACTTTGGTCAAAATAAGAGTGCATTTATTTGAATTGTCACAATCAAGGATAGTACAAATTTGTTTATCAATATGTGTAAATGTCATTGTGATAGCACAGTATGTGACATTCAATCTGGATCATACTTAATCACATCTTTAGGTTCATTACATGCAAAAATGTCTATGTAGTTTAACATTGATTTTGCCATAAAACACTGCTAGGGGCATCTAAATAATGACCTTCCATAGAAATATGGATGTATACAAATCCAAATGAAGTGAATACTTGCCACGTAAAGGTATGTAGAATCAAATTCTAAAAAATGACACTCATGACTGAAATAGTGTTGAATACCTACATGACTGAAATAGTCAGTGTTGAATACCTGCATGACCCATGTGACTTGTATTATAAGATAGAAGTGAAAGTACTAAGTTCATGTAAAACTTCCTTGAAGCTTGTAAAAAAAAAAGATATGGGTGAAAATAGTATCCATAAAATGGGTCAGATGAAATGTGGCACTGATTGCAACTAGAGAACATTATAATCACAAGACAATGTTGTGTATTGGTTGAATTGGCTTTGTTTACAGCATAATTAGCCTAAGAAAATATTTTATCATATAAAAAGGTTATGATGAAGTAAGTGGATTTGAACCTTTTACAATTTGGTCACATGTCCAGCATTCTAACCACTCAGCCATGTTATCTCTTGGACCAGAGAAGATAACAAACTTTATTTCGGGTGGGGTATATCTGATGTATAAAAACTTGTGGATGTAAACTTAAAATATATCAAAATGTAAAATGCATTAAAATATACAGGCTTTTCATTACTAGAAAAGATACTATTGTTTTTATATTTCATTTAGAAAAAAAAGAAATACAAGAACTATTCATGGAACACTTTTGCATCTTCTGCCTATAAATTTTTTTATAAATTAAAACTTAACCGGGCATACAGATGAACAAAGGGTAACACTATAAACCTTTAATGATTGGGCATAATAATCTATGTCTTATCTTGGATTTCTTTTTAATTCAGACTGATGACAAGTTACGACGCCATTTAGCTGAAGCTATAGCACGATGTTGTAACTGGGGAAATAATCGAGTAGCCTTTGGACGAGAAAAGGCAGTAGCACCGCTAGTTCGTTATCTGAAGTCAAGTGATGAAATGGTTCACAGATCCACTGCCAGGGCTTTGTTTCAGCTGTCCAAAGATCCAGAAAACTGTATTACCATGCATGAAGCTGGTGCTGTGCAGGTAAATAGCTATATTATG
Source organism: Potamilus streckersoni (assembly GCA_016746295.1). Classification (NCBI taxonomy): domain Eukaryota; kingdom Metazoa; phylum Mollusca; class Bivalvia; order Unionida; family Unionidae; genus Potamilus; species Potamilus streckersoni. Next base: position 585,883 of record JAEAOA010000907.1, read on the forward strand.
CTATGTATTGTGTTTTTATATTTAACTGTGACCATATTTAATTGGAATACATTAAAATAATAACAATGAATGAATACTTTTACAGAAGTGTCATTGACTGATTGAGTACTAGTACATTAAAATAATGAAAACGAATGAATACTTTTAAAGAAGTGTCATTGACAGATTGGATACTAGTACATTAAAATAATGACAATGAATGAATACTTTTACAGAAGTGTCATTGACAGATTGAGTACTAGTACATTAAAATAATGAAAACGAATGAATACTTTTAAAGAAGTGTCATTGACAGATTGGATACTAGTACATTAAAATAATGAAAAAGAATGAATACTTTTACAGAAGTGTCATTGACAGATTGAGAACTAGTACTCCCTAAAAACTTTACCAGCTTCACAACATAAATAAATATTGAAAATTTAAAGTTGGTCAGGTCTTTAAATTTCATTCATGTAAACGTTAAAAAATTTAAGGTTTAAAGATAGCTTTCAGCTTCAGTTCTTAGTTCAGTGATGGTGTAAAAATATAACTTTTTGTGTCATTTATTTTTTGGTTTAAAGTATTTAATACATAGGATACTGAATTAGTAGTAAAATATATTAAGGTAGACTAATAGGGTTATTAAATTAGTACTGAAAAATAGTTATGGAGACTAATATAATTAGTACTAGAAAATGCTCATGCAGACTGCCAGTAACATGGGAATGAGGCCAGCTCTTCAGCCACCGCCAAATGAACTTATCCATCAGACCATTTTTCCACACAAATTCATTAATTGCATCAAAGCTAGATAGATTCAGTTTGTTATTCATTATGCAGCTTGTTCTACATGAATTTCACTCACCCTACATTGTACATAACAATGAATTGGCTTAAACTGACACCTATTCAGTTGGATGAAAATTTTGAAAAAGTGACTTGCCCTTGCTTAGATTAAGGACACCTTTGACTTGATAATCTCTGATCATTTCTGTACACTGTTGAGACCTAATGATCTCTGATCATTTTTGTACACTCTTGAGACTTGATGATCTCTGATTATTTCTGTACACTGTTGAGACCTGATCATCTCTGATCATTTCTGTACACTGTTGAGACCTGATCATCTCTGATCATTTCTGTACACTGTTGAGACCTGATCATCTCTGATCATTTCTGTACACTATTGAATCTCAAAAGTCCAGCTTGATGGAATAAAGAGTTTTTATGACTTAATTTGAATTTTTATATAGAAAAATTAGTGTTCTTGTGCCCAAAGCTTAGTGGCTACTGGACTGCAAGGGCTGAGCTACTGTATGATGACTTCAGGCAGCTCAGTGGGTCAACAAATGATTCAGTGAAATGCTGAACAGTTTTATAAAATATGACAAGTGGAAGAGAAGAAGTATGAACGATACATAACAAATAAATACAGTTAATAATTTTATATAGAAATGCCCTCTGTGGCATAATGAGCTCACCATATTTCCAAAATGACTGGTTAAAAACAAAAAAGTCTTTTTGCCTCCAGTCATCTTTTCTTGCGAATATTATCAACTCAATATATACACTTTGGTAGATTAAAGAGGTATTTCTGTGTTTCGGGTCTGTGAATTTCATTGGATGCAGCAGCAGGCCACCACATCCAATCAAAATTAACTTGTTCAGATTTGAACACTGCTCCTAAATGGTGAAGACAAGTGGATCACACAGCTTAAATGGAACTCATAAAGAAGAAATTTTCCATTGCCAGTCTGTGTTTGTACAAATATCTTTTACTCAAACATGTAATGGCTTATCTCTGGTATGTAGTCATAATTTTGATGCTAAACTTACGAAGTATCTTTTTAAAGTCAATTACCTCCACCATCTTCAGCCAATGTACAGTGCACCACTGTTACATGTTGTTGGTAAGTTGGCAATACATGTACATACTAATGGAGATATCTCATGAAATCCAATAGATGTCACTAGGACAAAGCACTAAAATATCTGTTTGATCCGCCAAGGTGTAGATAAGGTTAACATATCTTTAACATAAGGTTAACATAAGCCTTGGCTAGTGAAGATGTCCTTCACTGGTTTTTAGCTTTATATTGTTTGTTTAAGGGCCATGAAGACTGCATTAAAAATGAGAGAAATATAACATTGGATCAATCTGTTCTTAGCTACTGTCATGAGTTGCTTCTAACTGAGATCATATTGACTGGCTGGACTAGGTTATTATCAGACAGAGTGATTAACTTTCGATCAATGCTTGACATCTGCTTGTTTTCTATCACTTATTTATCTGTTTACTAATTAGTCCGAGACTTTGGTTTTGTCGTACCTTTTCTGATACAGGTAGATTGGAAAGCTATTTTACGGATAATAGCTTGTGTCACATATGGTCCCTCCCCTTTCTAGCCCAACCAACTAGTTTTAAAACTGGGTCTTTAAGAAGCATGTAAACTTTAAAACTAGGTCTTTAAGAAGCATGTATACTTAAAAGTACCTACTGCACATCATTACATGTGTGATATTGACTATATATGTAGTAAAACAATTACAGGGGGTTGGTGGTTGGAGGGGGTAAATATAGGTCAATTTATTTCCATCTTTATATGTGCCACAAATGCAAAGAATAATATTTTTAATTTTTTAATTTAATTTTTGTTTTGCAGCCTTTAATGAAGATGGTTGGTTCTGTGGATGAAGATTTACAAGAAGCAGCAGCTGGGTGCATTGGAAATATCAGAAGATTAGCACTGGCCAATGAAAAAGCAAGATATTCTTAGCTGCAACATGATTGGAAAAGTTAACAACCAATGAAAAATCAGAATTTCATACTTGTATTGTGATATCTGGACAACAAGCTAGAGGAAATAATATTTTCTTGTTCCTGAAACTGTTCACTAAACTATTTAAATATCTGAACCAAGAACCAACCAACATGATATTTAAGTAATAATATATTTTGCGTTTAGAAATTTATTGATCGAGGAAGTTTCTGGATTTGTGTTACTTGCAAAAAAGACAGTTATTATTATATGTTTGATATTATTATTGGATTTCTGAACCTACTCTCTTGTTTCTCATTTAAATGATACTGAAAGCATTGTTACTCTCTTTTCTGGTTTAATATTGAAAATGCTGCATATTATTTTAAATATAATAGAAAACAATGTTATTCTGAACTTGCATTTAAAAACAATAAATAAAAGCACATAGTGTGAAGATAATGAAATTCCGCAATTCTTAGCAAATATTGTTTACAATATAAGATATTCAAACTTAGTACATATTAACATGAATATTTTATTTGTTGCATTTGATTGAAAAGTAAATTAATTCCTTGTTGAAGCGGTCTTTTATTATATTGACTGAATGATTATCTTTGGTTCAAAAAAAGCTGATTCATTAAATATTGCCATAAAACGTTACCAGATAATCCATTCTCTTTTTTGTTTTATGTTCAAATATACAATATGTTAAATACACTTGCTTTTAACTCACATCCTGCTACTAACTACACAGACCCAGATTTCCCATAATGCATCAGCAGATCTGAGTCTATACAGACAGGAGTGGGACATTTATTAGGGTCAGCATTGCTTGCATTTGGACATGACATATAATTGAGTACATATGGTATAGCAACACTAGAAATTCATTTTTGGCTTAAAATATAGTGAGAGAAGCTGGTTTAATTTTTTCCTGTAAATGTTTAAAAATATGACCGTATATGTCTGTATCCTAAGGCTTATAGTTCCTGTTACTGGTCTTTTTGCAGTATCATGTACATTGAACATTGACGACATGTGAAAAATATTAATTAGCATTCTAAAAATGATGTCCAGTAAATGGACATAGTGAGATAGGTTTTTTTAAATATTCTCAAAACTAATAGTAACATGAAACGTTGATCTCTTTGTTGTTAAAACTGTGCTTTTTAATTATGCAACTTTCCAGAATATATACACTGTGATATGTCATTAAGTGCATTTTCTGCAATTAAAAAAATCTAAAAAAAACCTGATGTCTCCATTTTATTTTTTTGCATCAAAATACAAGTAATATCACAAGAATATCAAATTATTAACCCACAAGAATATCAAATTATTAACCCAAAAGAGTATCAAATAGATTAAAACACAAGAATATCAAATTGATTAATCCACAAGAATATCAAATTAATTAAACCACAAGAATATCAATTGATTAAACCACAAGAATATCAAATTAATTAAACCACAAGAATATCAATTGATTAAACAACAAGAATATCAAATTGATTAATCCACAAGAATATCAAATTGATTAATCCACAAGAATATCAAATTGATTAATCCACAAGAATATCAAATTAATAAAACCACAAGAATATCAAATTGATTAATCCACAAGAATATCAAATTAATTAAACCACAAGAATATCAAATTGATTAATCCACAAGAATATCAAATTAATTAAACCACAAGAATATCAAATTAATTAAACCACAAGAATCTCAATTGATTAAATAAAGAATATCCAATTGATTAATCCACAAGAATATCAAATTGATTAATCCACAAGAATATCAAATTAATTAAACCACAAGAATATAAAATTAATTAAACCACAAGAATATCAAATTAATTAAACCACAAGAATATCAAATTGATTAATCCACAAGAATATCAAATTAATTAAACCACAAGAATATCAAATTAATTAAACCACAAGAATATCAAATTGATTAATCCACAAGAATATCAAATTAATTAAACCACAAGAATATCAAATTGATTAATCCACAAGAATATCATATTAGTAACCCACAAGAATATCAAATTGAATAATCCACAAGAATATCAAATTGATTAATCCACAAGAATATCAAATTAATTAAACCACAAGAATATCAAATTGATTAATCCACAAGAATATCAAATTGATTAATCCACAAGAATATCAAATTGATTAAACAACAAGAATATCAAATTAATTAAACCACAAGAATATCAAATTGATTAATCCACAAGATTATCAAATAGATTAATCCACAAGAATATCAAATTAATTAAACCACAAGAATATCAATTGATTAAACCACAAGAATATCAAATTAATTAAACCACAAGAATATCAATTGATTAAACAACAAGAATATCAAATTAATAAAACCACAAGAATATCAATTGATTAAATAAAGAATATCAAATTGATTAATCCACAAGAATAGCAAATTGATTAATCCACAAGAATATCAAATTAATTAAACCACAAGAATATAAAATTAATTAAACCACAAGAATATCAAATTAATTAAACCACAAGAATATCAAATTGATTAATCCACAAGAATATCAAATTAATTAAACCACAAGAATATCAAATTAATTAAACCACAAGAATATCAAATTGATTAATCCACAAGAATATCAAATTAATTAAACCACAAGAATATCAAATTGATTAATCCACAAGAATATCATATTAGTAACCCACAAGAATATCAAATTGAATAATCCACAAGAATATCAAATTGATTAATCCACAAGAATATCAAATTAATTAAACCACAAGAATATCAAATTGATTAATCCACAAGAATATCAAATTGATTAATCCACAAGAATATCAAATTGATTAAACAACAAGAATATCAAATTAATTAAACCACAAGAATATCAAATTGATTAATCCACAAGATTATCAAATTAATTAAACGACAAGAATATCAAATTAATCAAACAACAAGAATATCAAATTGATTAATCCACAAGAATATCAAATTAATTAAAACACAAGAATATCAATTGATTAAACAACAAGAATATCAAATTGATTAATCCACAAGAATATCAAATTGATTAATGCACAAGAATATCAAATTAATTAAACTACAAGAATATCAAATTGATTAATCCACAAGAATATCAAATTAATTAAACCACAAGAATATCAAATTGATTAATCCACAAGAATATCAAATGAATTAAACCACAAGAATATCAAATTAATTAAACCACAAAAATATCAAATTGATTAATCCACAAGAATATCAAATTGATTAATCCACAAGAATATCATATTAGTAACCCACAAGAACATCAAATTGAATAATCCACAAGAATATCAAATTGATTAATCCACAAGAATATCAAATTAATTAAACCACAAAAATATCAAATTAATTAAACCGCAAGAATTTCAAATTAATTAAACCACAAGAATATCAATTGATTAATCCACAAGAATATCAAATTAATTAAACCACAAGAATATCAAATTAATTAAACCACAAGAATATCAAATTGATTAATCCACAAGAATATCAAATTAATTAAACCACAAGAATATCAAATTAATTAAACCACAAGAATATCAATTGATTAATCCACAAGAATATCAAATTAATTAAACCACAAAAATATCAATTGATTAAACCACAAGAATATCAAATTGATTAATCCACAAGAATATCAAATTAATTAAACCACAAGAATATCAAATTAATTAAACCACAAGAATATCAAATTTATTAAACCACAAGAAAATCAAATTGATTAATCCACAAGAATATCAAATTAATTAAACCACAAGAATATCAAAATTATTAAACCACAAGAATATCAAATTGATTAATCCACAAGAATATCAAATGAATTAAACCACAAGAATATCAAATTAATTAAACCACAAGAATATCAATTGATTAATCAACAAGAATATCAAATTAACTAAACCACGAGAAGATCAATTGATTAAACCACAAGAATATCAAATTGATTAATCCACAAGAATATCAAATTAATTAAACCACAAGAAAATCAAATTAATTAAACCACAAGAATATCAAATTAATTAAACCACAAGAATATCAAATTGATTAATCCACAAGAATATCAAATTAATTAAACCACAAGAATATCAAATTAATTAAACCACAAGAATATCAATTGATTAAACAACAAGAATATCAAATTGATTAATCCACAAGAATATCAAATTGATTAATCCACAAGAATATCAAATTAATTAAACCACAAGAATATAAAATTAATTAAACCACAAGAATATCAAATTAATTAAACCACAAGAATATCAAATTGATTAATCCACAAGAATATCAAATTAATTAAACCACAAGAATATCAAATTAATTAAACCACAAGAATATCAAATTGATTAATCCACAAGAATATCAAATTAATTAAACCACAAGAATATCAAATTGATTAATCCACAAGAATATCATATTAGTAACCCACAAGAATATCAAATTGAATAATCCACAAGAATATCAAATTGATTAATCCACAAGAATATCAAATTAATTAAACCACAAGAATATCAAATTGATTAATCCACAAGAATATCAAATTGATTAATCCACAAGAATATCAAATTGATTAAACAACAAGAATATCAAATTAATTAAACCACAAGAATATCAAATTGATTAATCCACAAGATTATCAAATAGATTAATCCACAAGAATATCAAATTAATTAAACCACAAGAATATCAATTGATTAAACCACAAGAATATCAAATTAATTAAACCACAAGAATATCAATTGATTAAACAACAAGAATATCAAATTAATAAAACCACAAGAATATCAATTGATTAAATAAAGAATATCAAATTGATTAATCCACAAGAATAGCAAATTGATTAATCCACAAGAATATCAAATTAATTAAACCACAAGAATATAAAATTAATTAAACCACAAGAATATCAAATTAATTAAACCACAAGAATATCAAATTGATTAATCCACAAGAATATCAAATTAATTAAACCACAAGAATATCAAATTAATTAAACCACAAGAATATCAAATTGATTAATCCACAAGAATATCAAATTAATTAAACCACAAGAATATCAAATTGATTAATCCACAAGAATATCATATTAGTAACCCACAAGAATATCAAATTGAATAATCCACAAGAATATCAAATTGATTAATCCACAAGAATATCAAATTAATTAAACCACAAGAATATCAAATTGATTAATCCACAAGAATATCAAATTGATTAATCCACAAGAATATCAAATTGATTAAACAACAAGAATATCAAATTAATTAAACCACAAGAATATCAAATTGATTAATCCACAAGATTATCAAATTAATTAAACGACAAGAATATCAAATTAATCAAACAACAAGAATATCAAATTGATTAATCCACAAGAATATCAAATTAATTAAAACACAAGAATATCAATTGATTAAACAACAAGAATATCAAATTGATTAATCCACAAGAATATCAAATTGATTAATGCACAAGAATATCAAATTAATTAAACTACAAGAATATCAAATTGATTAATCCACAAGAATATCAAATTAATTAAACCACAAGAATATCAAATTGATTAATCCACAAGAATATCAAATGAATTAAACCACAAGAATATCAAATTAATTAAACCACAAAAATATCAAATTGATTAATCCACAAGAATATCAAATTGATTAATCCACAAGAATATCATATTAGTAACCCACAAGAACATCAAATTGAATAATCCACAAGAATATCAAATTGATTAATCCACAAGAATATCAAATTAATTAAACCACAAAAATATCAAATTAATTAAACCGCAAGAATTTCAAATTAATTAAACCACAAGAATATCAATTGATTAATCCACAAGAATATCAAATTAATTAAACCACAAGAATATCAAATTAATTAAACCACAAGAATATCAAATTGATTAATCCACAAGAATATCAAATTAATTAAACCACAAGAATATCAAATTAATTAAACCACAAGAATATCAATTGATTAATCCACAAGAATATCAAATTAATTAAACCACAAAAATATCAATTGATTAAACCACAAGAATATCAAATTGATTAATCCACAAGAATATCAAATTAATTAAACCACAAGAATATCAAATTAATTAAACCACAAGAATATCAAATTTATTAAACCACAAGAAAATCAAATTGATTAATCCACAAGAATATCAAATTAATTAAACCACAAGAATATCAAAATTATTAAACCACAAGAATATCAAATTGATTAATCCACAAGAATATCAAATGAATTAAACCACAAGAATATCAAATTAATTAAACCACAAGAATATCAATTGATTAATCAACAAGAATATCAAATTAACTAAACCACGAGAAGATCAATTGATTAAACCACAAGAATATCAAATTGATTAATCCACAAGAATATCAAATTAATTAAACCACAAGAAAATCAAATTAATTAAACCACAAGAATATCAAATTAATTAAACCACAAGAATATCAAATTGATTAATCCACAAGAATATCAAATTACTTAAACCACAAGAATATCAAATTGATTAATCTACAAGAATATCAAATTGATTAATCCACAAGAATATCAAATTAATAAAACCAAAAGAATATCAAAATGATTTATCCACAAGAATATCAAATTAATTAAACCACAAGAATATCAAATTGATTAATCCACAAGAATATCAAATTAATTAAACCACAAGAATATCAAATTAATTAAACCACAAGAATATCAATTGACTAAACAACAAGAATATCAAATTGATTAATCCACAAGAATATCAAATTGATTAATCCACAAGAATATCAAATTAATTAAACCACAAGAATATCAAATTAATTAAACCACAAGAATATCAAATTAATTAAACCACAAGAATATCAAATTGATTAATCCACAAGAATATCAAATTAATTAAACCACAAGAATATCAAATTAATTAAACCACAAGAATATCAAATTGATTAATCCACAAGAATATCAAATTAATTAAACCACAAGAATATCAAATTGATTAATCCACAAGAATATCATATTAGTAACCCACAAGAATATCAAATTGAATAATCCACAAATATATCAAATTGATTAATCCACAAGAATATCAAATTAATTAAACCACAAGAATATCAAATTGATTAATCCACAAGAATATCAAATAGATTAATCCACAAGAATATCAAATTGATTAATCCACAAGAATATCAAATTAATTAAACGACAAGAATATCAAATTAATCAAGCAACAAGAATATCAAATTGATTAATCCACAAGAATATCAGATTAATTAAAACACAAGAATATCAATTGATTAAACAACAAGAATATCAAATTGAGTAATCCACAAGAATATCAAATTGATTAATCCACAAGAATATCAAATTAATTAAACTACAAGAATATCAAATTGATTAATCCACAAGAATATCAAATTAATTAAACCACAAGAATATCAAATTGATTAATCCACAAGAATATCAAATTAATTAAACCACAAGAATATCAAATTAATTAAACCACAAAAATATCAAATTGATTAATCCACAAGAATATCAAATTGATTAATCCACAAGAATATCATATTAATAACCCACAAGAACATCAAATTGAATAATCCACAAGAATATCAAATTGATGATTCCACAAGAATATCAAATTAATTAAACCGCAAGAATATCAAATTGATTAATCCACAAGAATATCAAATTAATTAAACCGCAAGAATATCAAATTGATTAATCCACAAGAATATCAAATTAATTAAACTACAAGAATATCAAATTAATTAAACAACAAGAATATCAAATTGATTAATCCACAAGAATATCAAATTGATTAATCCACAAGAATATCAAATTGATTAATCCACAAGAATATCAAATTGATTAATCCACAAGAATATCAAAGTAATTAAACCACAAGAAAATCAAATTAATTAAACCACAAGAATATCAAATTAATTAAACCACAAGAATATCAAATTGATTAATCCACAAGAATATCAAATTACTTAAACCACAAGAATATCAAATTGATTAATCTACAAGAATATCAAATTGATTAATCCACAAGAATATCAAATTAATAAAACCAAAAGAATATCAAAATGATTTATCCACAAGAATATCAAATTAATTAAACCACAAGAATATCAAATTGATTAATCCACAAGAATATCAAATTAATTAAACCACAAGAATATCAAATTAATTAAACCACAAGAATATCAATTGATTAAACAACAAGAATATCAAATTGATTAATCCACAAGAATATCAAATTGATTAATCCACAAGAATATCAAATTGATTAAACCACAAGAATATAAAATTAATTAAACCACAAGGATATCAAATTAATTAAACCAAAAGAATATCAAATTGATTAATCCAAAAGAATATCAAATTAATTAAACCACAAGAATATCAAATTAATTAAACCACAAGAATATCAAATTGATTAATCCACAAGAATATCAAATTAATTAAACCACAAGAATATCAAATTGATTAATCCACAAGAATATCAAATTGATTAATCCACAAGAATATCAAATTGATTAAACAACAAGAATATCAAATTAATTAAACCACAAGAATATCAAATTGATTAATCCACAAGATTATCAAATAGATTAATCCACAAGAATATCAAATTAATTAAACCACAAGAATATCAATTGATTAAACCACAAGAATATCAAATTAATTAAACCACAAGAATATCAATTGATTAAACAACAAGAATATCAAATTAATAAAACCACAAGAATATCAATTGATTAAATAAAGAATATCAAATTGATTAATCCACAAGAATAGCAAATTGATTAATCCACAAGAATATCAAATTAATTAAACCACAAGAATATAAAATTAATTAAACCACAAGAATATCAAATTAATTAAACCACAAGAATATCAAATTGATTAATCCACAAGAATATCAAATTAATTAAACCACAAGAATATCAAATTAATTAAACCACAAGAATATCAAATTGATTAATCCACAAGAATATCAAATTAATTAAACCACAAGAATATCAAATTGATTAATCCACAAGAATATCATATTAGTAACCCACAAGAATATCAAATTGAATAATCCACAAGAATATCAAATTGATTAATCCACAAGAATATCAAATTAATTAAACCACAAGAATATCAAATTGATTAATCCACAAGAATATCAAATTGATTAATCCACAAGAATATCAAATTGATTAAACAACAAGAATATCAAATTAATTAAACCACAAGAATATCAAATTGATTAATCCACAAGATTATCAAATTAATTAAACGACAAGAATATCAAATTAATCAAACAACAAGAATATCAAATTGATTAATCCACAAGAATATCAAATTAATTAAAACACAAGAATATCAATTGATTAAACAACAAGAATATCAAATTGATTAATCCACAAGAATATCAAATTGATTAATGCACAAGAATATCAAATTAATTAAACTACAAGAATATCAAATTGATTAATCCACAAGAATATCAAATTAATTAAACCACAAGAATATCAAATTGATTAATCCACAAGAATATCAAATGAATTAAACCACAAGAATATCAAATTAATTAAACCACAAAAATATCAAATTGATTAATCCACAAGAATATCAAATTGATTAATCCACAAGAATATCATATTAGTAACCCACAAGAACATCAAATTGAATAATCCACAAGAATATCAAATTGATTAATCCACAAGAATATCAAATTAATTAAACCACAAAAATATCAAATTAATTAAACCGCAAGAATTTCAAATTAATTAAACCACAAGAATATCAATTGATTAATCCACAAGAATATCAAATTAATTAAACCACAAGAATATCAAATTAATTAAACCACAAGAATATCAAATTGATTAATCCACAAGAATATCAAATTAATTAAACCACAAGAATATCAAATTAATTAAACCACAAGAATATCAATTGATTAATCCACAAGAATATCAAATTAATTAAACCACAAAAATATCAATTGATTAAACCACAAGAATATCAAATTGATTAATCCACAAGAATATCAAATTAATTAAACCACAAGAATATCAAATTAATTAAACCACAAGAATATCAAATTTATTAAACCACAAGAAAATCAAATTGATTAATCCACAAGAATATCAAATTAATTAAACCACAAGAATATCAAAATTATTAAACCACAAGAATATCAAATTGATTAATCCACAAGAATATCAAATGAATTAAACCACAAGAATATCAAATTAATTAAACCACAAGAATATCAATTGATTAATCAACAAGAATATCAAATTAACTAAACCACGAGAAGATCAATTGATTAAACCACAAGAATATCAAATTGATTAATCCACAAGAATATCAAATTAATTAAACCACAAGAAAATCAAATTAATTAAACCACAAGAATATCAAATTAATTAAACCACAAGAATATCAAATTGATTAATCCACAAGAATATCAAATTACTTAAACCACAAGAATATCAAATTGATTAATCTACAAGAATATCAAATTGATTAATCCACAAGAATATCAAATTAATAAAACCAAAAGAATATCAAAATGATTTATCCACAAGAATATCAAATTAATTAAACCACAAGAATATCAAATTGATTAATCCACAAGAATATCAAATTAATTAAACCACAAGAATATCAAATTAATTAAACCACAAGAATATCAATTGACTAAACAACAAGAATATCAAATTGATTAATCCACAAGAATATCAAATTGATTAATCCACAAGAATATCAAATTAATTAAACCACAAGAATATCAAATTAATTAAACCACAAGAATATCAAATTAATTAAACCACAAGAATATCAAATTGATTAATCCACAAGAATATCAAATTAATTAAACCACAAGAATATCAAATTAATTAAACCACAAGAATATCAAATTGATTAATCCACAAGAATATCAAATTAATTAAACCACAAGAATATCAAATTGATTAATCCACAAGAATATCATATTAGTAACCCACAAGAATATCAAATTGAATAATCCACAAATATATCAAATTGATTAATCCACAAGAATATCAAATTAATTAAACCACAAGAATATCAAATTGATTAATCCACAAGAATATCAAATAGATTAATCCACAAGAATATCAAATTGATTAATCCACAAGAATATCAAATTAATTAAACGACAAGAATATCAAATTAATCAAGCAACAAGAATATCAAATTGATTAATCCACAAGAATATCAGATTAATTAAAACACAAGAATATCAATTGATTAAACAACAAGAATATCAAATTGAGTAATCCACAAGAATATCAAATTGATTAATCCACAAGAATATCAAATTAATTAAACTACAAGAATATCAAATTGATTAATCCACAAGAATATCAAATTAATTAAACCACAAGAATATCAAATTGATTAATCCACAAGAATATCAAATTAATTAAACCACAAGAATATCAAATTAATTAAACCACAAAAATATCAAATTGATTAATCCACAAGAATATCAAATTGATTAATCCACAAGAATATCATATTAATAACCCACAAGAACATCAAATTGAATAATCCACAAGAATATCAAATTGATGATTCCACAAGAATATCAAATTAATTAAACCGCAAGAATATCAAATTGATTAATCCACAAGAATATCAAATTAATTAAACCGCAAGAATATCAAATTGATTAATCCACAAGAATATCAAATTAATTAAACTACAAGAATATCAAATTAATTAAACAACAAGAATATCAAATTGATTAATCCACAAGAATATCAAATTGATTAATCCACAAGAATATCAAATTGATTAATCCACAAGAATATCAAATTGATTAATCCACAAGAATATCAAAGTAATTAAACCACAAGAAAATCAAATTAATTAAACCACAAGAATATCAAATTAATTAAACCACAAGAATATCAAATTGATTAATCCACAAGAATATCAAATTACTTAAACCACAAGAATATCAAATTGATTAATCTACAAGAATATCAAATTGATTAATCCACAAGAATATCAAATTAATAAAACCAAAAGAATATCAAAATGATTTATCCACAAGAATATCAAATTAATTAAACCACAAGAATATCAAATTGATTAATCCACAAGAATATCAAATTAATTAAACCACAAGAATATCAAATTAATTAAACCACAAGAATATCAATTGATTAAACAACAAGAATATCAAATTGATTAATCCACAAGAATATCAAATTGATTAATCCACAAGAATATCAAATTGATTAAACCACAAGAATATAAAATTAATTAAACCACAAGGATATCAAATTAATTAAACCAAAAGAATATCAAATTGATTAATCCAAAAGAATATCAAATTAATTAAACCACAAGAATATCAAATTAATTAAACCACAAGAATATCAAATTGATTAATCCACAAGAATATCAAATTAATTAAACCACAAGAATATCAAATTGATTAATCCACAAGAATATCAAATTAATTAAACCACAAGAATATCAAATTAATTAAACCACAAGAATATCAATTGATTAATCCACAAGAATATCAAATTAATTAAACCACAAAAATATCAATTGATTAAACCAAAAGAATATCAAATTGATTAAACAACAAGAATATCAAATTAATTAAACCACAAGAATATCAAATAGATTAATCCACAAGAATATCAAATTTATTAAACCACAAGAAAATCAAATTGATTAATCCACAAGAATATCAAATTAATTAAACCACAAGAATATCAAATTAATTAAACCACAAGAATATCAAATTGATTAATCCACAAGAATATCAAATGAATTAAAACACAAGAATATCTAATTAATTAAACCACAAGAATATCAATTGATTAATCAACAAGAATATCAAATTAACTAAACCACGAGAATATCAATTGATTAAACCACAAGAATATCAAATTGATTAATCCACAAGAATATCAAATTAATTAAACCACAAGAATATCAAATTGATTAATCCACAAGAATATCAAATTAATTAAACCACAAAAATATCAAATTGATTAATCCACAAGAATATCAAATTGATTAATCCACAAGAATATCATATTAGTAACCCACAAGAATATCAAATTGAATAATCCACAAGAATATCAAATTAATTAGACCACAAGAATATCAAATTAATTAAACCGCAAGAATATCAAATTGATTAATCCACAAGAATATCAAATTAATTAAACCGCAAGAATATCAAATTGATTAATCCACAAGAATATCAAATTAATTAAACCGCAAGAATATCAAATTGATTAATCCACAAGAATATCAAATTAATTAAACTACAAGAATAGCAAATTAATTAAACAACAAGAATATCAAATTGATTATTCCACAAGAATATCAAATTGATTAATCCACAAGAATATCAAATTGATTAATTCACAAGAATATCAAATTGATTAATCCACAAGAATATCATATTAGTAACCCACAAGAATATCAAATTGAATAATCCACAAGAATATCAAATTAATTAGACCACAAGAATATCAAATTAATTAAACCGCAAGAATATCAAATTAATTAAACCACAAGAATATCAATTGATTAATCCACAAGAATATCAAATTAATTAAACCACAAGAATATCAAATTAATTAAACCACAAGAATATCAAATTAATTAAACTACAAGAATATCAAATTAATTAAACTAGAAGAATATCAATTGATTAATCCACAAGAATATCAAATTAATTAAACCACAAGAATATCAATTGATTAAACCACAAGAATATCAAATTGATTAATCCACAAGAATATCAAATTAATTAAACCACAAGAATATCAAATTAATTAAACCACAAGAATATCAATTGATTAAACCACAAGAATATCAAATTGATTAATCCACAAGAATATCAAATTGATTAATCCACAAGAATATCAAATTGATTAAACCACAAGAATATAAAATTAATTAAACCACAAGGATATCAAATTAATTAAACCAAAAGAATATCAAATTGATTAATCCAAAAGAATATCAAATTAATTAAACCACAAGAATATCAAATTAATTAAACCACAAGAATATCAAATTGATTATTCCACAAGAATATCAAATTAATTAAACCACAAGAATATCAAATTGATTAATCCACAAGAATATCAAATTAATTAAACCACAAGAATATCAAATTAATTAAACCACAAGAATATCAATAGATTAATCCACAAGAATATCAAATTAATTAAACCACAAAAATATCAATTGATTAAACCAAAAGAATATCAAATTGATTAAACAACAAGAATATCAAATTAATTAAACCACAAGAATATCAAATAGATTAATCCACAAGAATATCAAATTTATTAAACCACAAGAAAATCAAATTGATTAATCCACAAGAATATCAAATTAATTAAACCACAAGAATATCAAATTAATTAAACCACAAGAATATCAAATTGATTAATCCACAAGAATATCAAATGAATTAAAACACAAGAATATCTAATTAATTAAACCACAAGAATATCAATTGATTAATCAACAAGAATATCAAATTAACTAAACCACGAGAATATCAATTGATTAAACCACAAGAATATCAAATTGATTAATCCACAAGAATATCAAATTAATTAAACCACAAGAATATCAAATTGATTAATCCACAAGAATATCAAATTAATTAAACCACAAAAATATCAAATTGATTAATCCACAAGAATATCAAATTGATTAATCCACAAGAATATCATATTAGTAACCCACAAGAATATCAAATTGAATAATCCACAAGAATATCAAATTAATTAGACCACAAGAATATCAAATTAATTAAACCGCAAGAATATCAAATTGATTAATCCACAAGAATATCAAATTAATTAAACCGCAAGAATATCAAATTGATTAATCCACAAGAATATCAAATTAATTAAACCGCAAGAATATCAAATTGATTAATCCACAAGAATATCAAATTAATTAAACTACAAGAATAGCAAATTAATTAAACAACAAGAATATCAAATTGATTATTCCACAAGAATATCAAATTGATTAATCCACAAGAATATCAAATTGATTAATCCACAAGAATATCAAATTGATTAATCCACAAGAATATCAAATTAATTAGACCACAAGAATATCAAATTAATTAAACCGCAAGAATATCAAATTAATTAAACCACAAGAATATCAATTGATTAATCCACAAGAATATCAAATTAATTAAACCACAAGAATATCAAATTAATTAAACCACAAGAATATCAAATTAATTAAACTACAAGAATATCAAATTAATTAAACTAGAAGAATATCAATTGATTAATCCACAAGAATATCAAATTAATTAAACCACAAGAATATCAATTGATTAAACCACAAGAATATCAAATTGATTAATCCACAAGAATATCAAATTAATTAAACCACAAGAATATCAAATTAATTAAACCACAAGAATATCAATTGATTAAACCACAAGAATATCAAATTGATTAATCCACAAGAATATCAAATGAATTAAACCACAAGAATATCAATTGATTAATCAACAAGAATATCAAATTAATTAAACCACGAGAATATCAATTGATTAAACCACAAGAATATCAAATTGACTAATCCACAAGAATATCAAATTAATTAAACCACAAGAAAATCAAATAAATTAAACCACAAGAATATCAAATTAATTAAACCACAAGAATATCAAATTGATTAATCCACAAGAATATCAAATTACTGAAACCACAAGAATATCAAATTAATTAAACCACAAGAATATCAATTGATTAATCCACGAGAATATCAAATTAATTAAACCACAAGAATATCAAATTAATTAAACCACAAGAATATCAAATTGATTAATCCACAAGAATATCAAATTAATTAAACCACAAGAATATCAAATTAATTAAACCACAAGAATATCAATTGATTAATCCACAAGAATATCAAATTAATTAAACCACAAGAATATCAATTGATTAAACCACAAGAATATCAAATTGATTAATCCACAAGAATATCAAATTAATTAAACCACAAGAATATCAAATTAATTAAACCACAAGAATATCAAATTTATTAAACCACAAGAAAATCAAATTGATTAATCCACAAGAATATCAAATTAATTAAACCACAAGAATATCAAATTAATTAAACCACAAAAATATCAAATTGATTAATCCACAAGAATATCAAATGAATTAAACCACAAGAATATCAAATTAATTAAACCACAAGAATATCAATTGATTAATCAACAAGAATATCAAATTAATTAAACCACGAGAATATCTATTGAGTAAACCACACGAATATCAAATTGATTAATCCACAAGAATATCAAATTACTTAAACCACAAGAAAATCAAATTAATTAAACCACAAGAATATCAAATTAATTAAACCACAAGAATATCAAATTGATTAATCCACAAGAATATCAAATTACTTAAACCACAAGAATATCAAATTGATTAATCTACAAGAATATCAAATTGATTAATCCACAAGAATATCAAATTAATTAAACCACAAGAATATCAAATTATTTAAACCACAAGAATATCAAATTAATTAAACCACAAGAATATCAATTGATTAAACAACAAGTTTATTAAATTGATTAATCCACAAGAATATCAAATTGATTAATCCACAAGAATATCAAATTAATTAAACCACAAGAATATCAAATTGATTAATCCACAAGAATATCAAATTAATTAAACCACAAGAATATCAAATTAATTAAACCACAAGAATATCAACTGATTAAACAACAAGATTATCAAATTGATTAATCCACAAGAATATCAAATTGATTATTCCACAAGAATATCAAATTAACTAAACCACAAGAATATAAAATTAATTAAACCACAAGAATATCAAATTAATTAAACCACAAGAATATCAAATTGATTAATCCACAAGAATATCAAATTAATTAAACCACAAGAATATCAAATTAATTAAACCACAAGAATATCAAATTGATTAATCCACAAGAATATCAAATTAATTAAACCACAAGAATATCAAATTGATTAATCCACAAGAATATCCTATTAGTAACCCACAAGAATATCAAATTGAATAATCCACAAGAATATTAAATTGATTAATCCACAAGAATATCAAATTAATTAAACCACAAGAATATCAAATTGATTAATCCACAAGAATATCAAATTGATTAAACAACAAGAATATCAAATTAATTAAACCACAAGAATATCAAATTGATTAATCCACAAGATTATCAAATAGATTAATCCACAAAAATATCAAATTGGTTAATCCACAAGAATATCAAATTAATTAAACGACAAGAATATCAAATTAATCAAGCAACAAGAATATCAAATTGATTAATCCACAAGAATATCAAATTAATTAAAACACAAGAATATCAATTGATTAAACTACAAGAATATCAAATTGATTAATCCACAAGAATATCAAATTAATTAAACCACAAGAATATCAAGTTGATTAATCCACAAGAATATCAAATTAATTAAACCACAAGAATATCAAATTAATTAAACCACAAAAATATCAAATTGATTAATCCACAAGAATATCAAATTGATTAATCCACAAGAATATCATATTAGTAACCCACAAGAACATCAAATTGAATAATCCACAAGAATATCAAATTGATTAATCCGCAAGAATATCAAATTAATTAAACCGCAAGAATATCAAATTGATTAATCCACAAGAATATCAAATTAATTAAACCGCAAGAATATCAAATTGATTAATCCACAAGAATATCAAATTAATTAAACTACAAGAATATCAAATTAATTAAACAACAAGAATATCAAATTGATTATTCCACAAGAATATCAAATTGATTAATCCACAAGAATATCAAATTGATTAATCCACAAGAATATCAAATTGATTAATCCACAAGAATATCATATTAATAACCCACAAGAATATCAAATTGAATTATCCACAAGAATATCAAATTAATTAAACCACAAGAATATCAAATTAATTAAACCGCAAGAATATCAAATTAATTAAACCACAAGAATATCAATTGATTAATCCACAAGAGAATCAAATTAATTAAACCACAAGAATATCAAATTAATTAAACCACAAGAATATCAAATTGATTAATCCACAAGAATATCAAATTAATTAAACCACAAGAATATCAAATTAATTAAACCACAAGAATATCAATTGATTAATCCACAAGAATATCAAATTAATTAAACCACAAGAATATCAATTGATTAAACCACAAGAATATCAAATTGATCAATCCACAAGAATATCAAATTAATTAAACCACAAGAATATCAAATTAATTAAACCACAAGAATATCAAATTTATTAAACCATAAGAAAATCAAATTGATTAATCCACAAGAATATCAAATTAATTAAACCACAAGAATATCAAATTAATTAAACCACAAGAATATCAAATTGATTAATCCACAAGAATATCAAATGAATTAAACCACAAGAATATCAAATTAATTAAACCACAAGAATATCAATTGATTAATCAACAAGAATATCAAATTAATTAAACCACGAGAATATCAATTGATTAAACCACAAGAATATCAAATTGATTAATCCACAAGAATATCAAATTAATTAAACCACAAGAAAATCAAATAAATTAAACCACAAGAATATCAAATTAATTAAACCACAAGAATATCAAATTGATTAATCCACAAGAATATCAAATTACTTAAACCACAAGAATATCAAATTAATTAAACCACAAGAATATCAATTGATTAATCCACAAGAATATCAAATTAATTAAACCACAAGAATATCAAATTAATTAAACAACAAGAATATCAAATTGATTAATCCACAAGAATATCAAATTAATTAAACCACAAGAATATCAAATTAATTAAACCACAAGAATATCAATTCATTAATCAACAAGAATATCAAATTAATTAAACCACAAGAATATCAATTGATTAAACCACAAGAATATCAAATTGATTAATCCATAAGAATATCAAATTAAACCACAAAAATATCAAATTAATTAAACCACAAGAATATCAAATTAATTAAACCTCAAGAATATCAAATTAATTAAACCACAAGAATATCAAATTAATTAAACCACAAGAATATCAAATTAATTAAACCACAAGAATATCAAATTAATTAAACCACAAGAATATCAATTGATTAATCCACAAAAATATCAAATTAATTAAACCACAAGAATATCAAATTGATTAATCCACAAGAATATCAAATTGATTATTCCACAAGAATATCAAATTGATTAATCCACAATACCAAACTGATTAATTCACAAGAATATCAAATTGATTAATCCACAAGATTATCAAATAGATTAATCCACAAGAATATCAAATTGATTAATCCACAAGAATATCAAATTAATTAAACGACAAGAATATCAAATTGATTAATCCACAATACCAAACTGATTAATTCACAAGAATATCAAATTGATTAATCCACAAGATTATCAAATTGATTAAACCACAAGAATATCAAATTGATTAATCCACAATACCAAACTGTTTAATTCACAAGAATATCAAATTGATTAATCCCCAAGATTATCAAATAGATTAATCCACAAGAATATCAAATTGATTAATCCACAAGAATATCAAATTAATTAAACGACAAGAATATCAAATTAATTAAACAACAAGAATATATCAAATTGATTAATCCGCAAGAATAACAAATTGATTAATCCACAAGATTATCAAATTGATTAATCCACAAGAATATCAAATTGATTAATCCACAAGAATATCAAATTAATTTAACCACAAGAATATCAAATTAATTAAACCACAAGAATATCAAATTGATTAATCCACAAGAATATCAAATTAATTAAACCACAAGAATATCAAATTAATGAAACCACAAGAATATCAACTGATTAATCCACAAGAATATCAAATTAATTAAACCAAAAGAATATCAATTGATTAAACCACAAGAATATCAAATTGATTAATCCACAAGAATATCAAATTAATTAAACCACAAGAATATCAAATTAATTACACCACAAGAATATCAAATTAATTAAACCACAACAATATCAAATTGATTAATCCACAAGAATATCAAATTAATTAAACCACAAGAATATAAAATTAATTATACCACAAGAATATCAAATTGATTAATCCACAAGAATATCAAATTAATTAAACCACAAGAATATCAAATTAATTGAACCACAAGAATATCAATTGATTAATCCACAAGAATATCAAATTAATTAAACCACAAGAATATCAAATTAATTAAACCACAAGAATATCAATTGATTAATCCACAAGAATATCAAATTAATTAAACCACAAGAATATCAAATAGATTATTCCACAAGAATATCAAATTGATTAATCCACAAGAATATCAAATTAATTAAACGACAAGAATATCAAATTAATTCAACAACAAGAATATCAAATTGATTAATCCACAAGAATATCAAATTTATTAATCCACAAGAATATCAAATTGATTAATCCACAAGAATATCAAATTGATTAATCCACAAGAATATCATATTAGTAACCCACAAGAATATCAAATTAATTAAACCACAACAATATCAAATTGATTAATCCACAAAGTATATCAAATTAATTAAACCACAAGAATATCAAATTAATTAAACCACAAGAATATCAAATTGATTAATCCACAAGAATATCAAATTAATTAAACCACAAGAATATCAAATTAATTAAACCACAAGAATATCAATTGATTAATCCACAAGAATATCAAATTAATTAAACCACAAGAATATCAAATTAATTATACCACAAGAATATCAATTGATTAATCCACAAGAATATCAAATTAATTAAACCACAAGAATATCAAATAGATTATTCCACAAGAATATCAAATTGATTAATCCACAAGAATATCAAATTAATTAAACGACAAGAATATCAAATTAATTAAACAACAAGAATATCAAATTGATTAATCCACAAGAATATCAAATTGATTAGTCAACAAGAATATCAAATTGATTAATCCACAAGAATATCAAATTGATTAATCCACAAGAATATCATATTAGTAACCCACAAGAATATGAAATTGAATAATCCACAAGAATATCAAATTAATTAAACCACAAGAATATCAAGTTAATTAAACCACAAGAATATCAAATTAATTAAACCACAAGAATATCAATTGATTAATCCACAAGAATATCAAATTAATTAAACCACAAGAATATCAAATTAATTAAACCACAAGAATATCAAATTGATTAATCCACAAGAATATCAAATTAATTAAACCACAAGAATATCAAATTAGTTAAACCAGAAGAATATCAATTGATTAATCCACAAGAATATCAAATTATTTAAACCACAAGAATATCAATTGATTAAACCACAAGAATATCAAATTGATTAAATCAATTTTGATCTTGCTCATTCAGACTATCAGCAAACTCTATAGTACAAGTCACATGGGTTATGTATGTGCATTTACTCATTTTAAATTAAAAGTCTATAGTACAAGTCACATGGGTTATGTATGTATATTTACTCATTTTAAATTAAATTGCTCTTGTAAAACTTGAAACTAATTTTCTTTAACCAAAGTTTATTCAGTCCTGATTATTGAACCCTTGATCTGCACCTTAACTGTCATAAAGAAACTTCCAGACAAAAATTATCTATGTCTATTGCAATGGTCTTCTAAAATGGTGACCAATATGAGAGTTATCAAGTGGAATTATCACAATCAAAGGTTGTATGAATTTGTTTATTAATATGTGTAGCTTTCATTATGATGCTTCACAGCATGTAACATTTAGTCTGATTGTATTGGATTACACCTTTAGCTTCATTGCATCCATAAATGTCTACGTACTTTAACATTGATTTTGCTGCTTGCACCTCTTGGGGCATCTAAAAAATGACTTTCCAAAGGAACATGGATGTATACAAAGCCAAATGGAGTGAATATTTGCCACTCAATAAGGCCGAAACAAGACCCACACTCACAGCTGCTTCATGCATTAGTAATGTTTAAAATTATATCTAAGGAGATAAAGTAATTTTAAAGTAATGGAAGAAAATTTTAAGTTTAGTATCATATAAAACTTGTTTAAAATTTTATTTCCAAATGTCATGTTTACAGGGTGGTCCTGCACATAAATCCAGGTGGGCCTGTCAAAATGATAAAAATCAGTCCCCACTTTTAGTTGTTTTTTTTTAAATCAGAATTTTTCTTCCTAACAAACAATGGTTACTGATAGGATAGATATCAGTAAGATGTGAAAGTTTCATGAATACAGAATGAAAGATATGGAATTGTACATGTTATGCCCAGTGTATCTGTAACCCTAAATTTATTGTACAAAAATAATGCTCCCTGTAAACATGCAGTTGGGTCAACATTGACACCTTCATAATAATCAGAGTGGGATGCAGTTCATTGGGAAATAGTTTACAAACTAGTTGATTGGCATTAATCACTTAGAACAGAGAAGTCCATTCTTTCTTTCTTTTTTCCATACTTGGAATATGGAGTGGAGCTGGGATTTTTCTTCTAGATAAAATCTATATATTTTCTCCTCTTAAAGACAGTTTTATCAGCAAGTAACATGAAAAATACAAAGAAAATAGGTGGGAGTCCAGCAATTGTAATCAAGGAAATGTAAAAAGAATAAAAGAATAAAAATAGCCCCAACCCCATCTCTTGCAGCCATCCAAAAGTAAAATTGTGTCTTCAAATCTATTGTTAATGAGCAGCAAATTTAATTTTGGTTGGATCTCATTTAATGCTAAAGACAGATTTTGTGCTCTACTAACTCAAATAGGAGCATAAATATTAATAACAGATTATGCTTTGCCTACTCAGATTTGAGTATGAATGTAAATGGTAGATTATGCTTTATCTAACACAGATTTGAGTATGAATGTAAATGGTAGATTATGCTGTATCTAACACAGATTTGGGTGTGAATGTAAATGGTAGATTATGCTTTATCTAACACAGATTTGAGTATGAATGTAAATGGTAGATTATGCTTTATCTAACAGATTTGAGTATGAATGTAAATGGTAGATTATGCTTTGCTAACAGATTTGAGTATGAATGTAAATGGTAGATTATGCTTTATCTAACACAGATTTGAGTATGAACGTAAATGGTAGATTATGCTTTGCTAACTCAGATTTGAGTATGAATGTAAATGGTAGATTATGCTTTATCTAACACAGATTTGAGTATGAATGTAAATGGTAGATTACGCTTTGCTAACTCAGATTTGAGTATGAATGTAAATGGTAGATTATGCTTTATCTAACACAGATTTGAGTATGAATGTAAATGGTAGATTATGCTTTGCTAACTCAGATTTGAGTATGAATGTAAATGGTAGATTATGCTTTATCTAACACAGATTTGAGTATGAATGTAAATGGTAGATTATGCTTTATCTAACACAGATTTGAGTATGAATGTAAATGGTAGATTATGCTTTGCTAACTCAGATTTTAGTATGAATGTAAATGGTAGATTATTCTTTATCTAACACAGATTTGAGTATGAATGTAAATGGTAGATTATGCTTTATCTAACACAGATTTGAGTATGAATGTAAATGGTAGATTATGCTTTATCTAACACAGATTTGAGTATGAATGTAAATGGTAGATTATGCTTTGCTAACTCAGATTTTAGTATGAATGTAAATGGTAGATTATTCTTTATCTAACACAGATTTGAGTATGAATGTAAATGGTAGATTATGCTTTGCTAACTCAGATTTGAGTATGAATGTAAATGGTAGATTATGCTTTATCTAACACAGATTTGAGTATGAATGTAAATGGTAGATTATGCTTTGCTAACTCAGATTTGAGTATGAATGTAAATGGTAGATTATGCTTTGCTAACTCAGATTTGAGTATGAATGTAAATGGTATATTATGCTTTATCTAACACAGATTTGAGTATGAATGTAAATGGTAGATTATGCTTTGCTAACTCAGATTTGAGTATGAATGTAAATGGTAGATTATGCTTTATCTAACACAGATTTGAGTATGAATGTAAATGGTAGATTATGCTTTGCTAACTCAGATTTGAGTATGAATGTAAATGGTAGATTATGCTTTATCTAACACAGATTTGATTATGAATGTAAATGGTAGATTATGCTTTATCTAACAGATTTGGGTGTGAATGTAAATGGTAGATTATGCTTTGCTAACTCAGATTTGAGTATGAATGTAAATGGTAGATTATGCTTTATCTAACACAGATTTGGGTGTGAATGTAAATGGCAGATTATGCTTTATCTAACACAGATTAGGGTGCGAATGTAAATGGTAAATTATGCTTTATCTAACACAGATTTGAGTATGAATGTAAATGGTAGATTATGCTTTATCTAACACAGATTTGGGTGTGAATGTAAATGGTATATTATCCTTTATCTAACACAGATTTGGGTGTGAATGTAAATGGTAGATTATGCTTTTTCTAACACAGATTTGGGTGTGAATGTAAATGGTAGATTATGCTTTATCTAACACAGATTTGAGTATGAATGTAAATGGTAGATTATGCTTTATCTAACACAGATTTGGGTGTGAATGTAAATGGTATATTATCCTTTATCTAACCCAGATTTGGGTGTGAATGTAAATGGTAGATTATGCTTTATCTAACACAGATTTGGGTGTGAATGTAAATGGTAGATTATGCTTTATCTAACACAGATTTGAGTATGAATGTAAATGGTAGATTATGCTTTATCTAACACAGATTTGGGTGTGAATGTAAATGGTATATTATCCTTTATCTAACACAGATTTGGGTGTGAATGTAAATGGTAGATTATGCTTTATCTAACAGATTTGGGTGTGAATGTAAATGGTAGATTATGCTTTATCTAACACAGATTTGGGTATGAATGTAAATGGTAGATTATGCTTTATCTAACACAGATTTGGGTGTGAATGTAAATGGTAGATTATGCTTTATCTAACACAGATTTGGGTGTGAATGTAAATGGTAGATTATGCTTTATCTAACACAGATTTGAGTATGAATGTAAATGGTAGATTACGCTTTGCTAACTCAGATTTGAGTATGAATGTAAATGGTAGATTATGCTTTATCTAACACAGATTTGGGTGTGAATCTAAATGACAGAGATTATGCTATAATATCTCCAATTTAAGCATGAATATAACTGCCAGAGATTTTGCTTTGCTAGCTCAGATTTGAAGATGAATGTCAATAACACAGATTATGCTTTGCTAGCTCAGATTTGAAGATGAATGTCAATAACACAGATTATGCTTTGCTAGCTCAGATTTGAAGATGAATGTCAATAACACAGATTATGCTTTGCTAGCTCAGATCTGAGTTTGAATGTAAAAGAAGATTATTCTCAAATGTGGATTTGAACTTGAATGGTATTGACAAGGATTATGCACTGCTAATTTAGATTTGATCATGATTGTAAATTACTAAGTTTACATTTTACGAAGATCTCACCAAGTTTGTAAATTAAGAAGCTAACACTTTACTGAGATTTCACCAAGACTAAATTTCTTAGTTTACTCTTTACTGAGAGCTGACCAAGATTGTAAATTACAAAGTTTTCACCGAGAATGTAAATTACAAAGTTTACACTATACTGAGATCTGACCAAGATTGTAAATTACTAAGTTTGAATCTTGCAAACTGTGATTAGACCATGAATGCAAATGCCAAAGTACTAAATAAAGTTATAATAGAGAACTCCTGCACCACAATGAACAAATTTGTTGTCCATTAAAAGCATTCAATACAAGGATGCAGTCACTGCATCCATAAAGAAATACCAGTATTTTCTTTCTGTCTGATGTCCAATACATGTTTGTTATATCAAGGAATTTGTAACAGTGAGATTGATTATGGTTAGGATTTAGTATAGATTATCATAATTGTTTTAAATGAAGCATAATTACATTATTATTGCTATTTAACCCAGGTCTTTGTTTTTTGGTCCTAACTTAATTTGTGTCACAAAAATGAACAACATTTTTCAAAAAATCCATTTTTATTAAATGACAGAAAATGTAAGACCATTATGTGAAAAAAGAGATCTTATCAATGGAGAACCAAAACAGTCCATTTCTTAACTATCCCATTTTTATGATCTTAACGTTTGGCCTTTAAATCTCTAAACAATTCAAATGATTGCAAGATTAAAACCATTTCAGTCACCATTTTAAATAAGTACCATTTAAGGCTACTATGTTACTGGTAAGATATTTATGGACACATCAAATATAAAATTACAATGGGGTAAGGTAATTACTCTGGGGTAAGGTAATTACTCTGGGGTGAGATTATACAAACTCATCTTGAAAAACTACTGCCATGAAGGACCATGTTTAAATAGACAAGATTAGCAGTGCAGATATTTATTGATTCTATAGTGCAATCACCTTTTATAAGACCACCTCTCTTGAGAGACCATGTTTATTCTGACAGAAGTGATCATCTTTCAAGACATGTTCTAATATAGTACATTTTCATAACTTATTTTGGTATTCAAATAAATGAAGCAAGTCCAATTTTTGAAATGAAGTCAGTACAAACTAAAAGATACCTAAATAAACAAAGTACAATGTTGGTTTTTATCCCACCAAAAACAAACTTAAGTTTTTGAGCCTTGATTGAAGCAATTTAAACTGTCTTGTCTCTGCTCTAAATAAAAGTTAGAAAGACAAGTCCAAATATACTCCTTTTATAATATTAGAAACTGAATATAAAGTCACATGAACAATATAAACTAATAAAGAAGGATGATTTTGTTAATTTCCTGTATATACTCATTCAGTAGTCAAGTCCATCATTAAAAGGTACAGACCTAGATTTACCATCACTGAATGTGCCAGCAGATCTGTGTATATGCAATAGTATTAAGAATATATGCAATAGTATTAAGAGTACATGTATTTGCAATAGTATTAAGAGTATATGCAATAGTATTATGAGTACATGTATATGCAATAGTATTAAGAATATATGCAATAGTATTAGGAGTACATGTATTTGCAATAGTATTAAGAGTATATGCAATAGTATTATGAGTACATGTATATGCAATAGTATTAAGAGTATATGCAATAGTATTATGAGTACATGTATTTGCAATAGTATTAAGAGTATATGCAATAGTATTATGAGTACATGTATTTGCAATAGTATTAAGAGTATATGCAATAGTATTAAGAGTATATGCAAAAGTATTAAAGGAAAGGTTTCACTCAAAACAATTCATGTCATTTGTTAATGGTCTGATACTGGCTTTTATGGAGAAATTGGAACCCAAAATGGCTCACACTTTATCTCATGTGAATTTTACTGACCAGCTAAAATCCCATTTGGGTCAAAAATAAACTAAAATACTAGTAGCATTACAGGATACTCAGGATACAGTATATCACATCATTAGCCTAAATGCCCAGTATGCTGGGTATTGTCAATGAATATCACATCATTAGCCTAAATGCCCAGTATGCTGGGTATTGTCAATGTATATCACATCATTAGCCTAAATGCCCATTATGCTGGGTATTGTCAAATGCATATCACATCATTAGTCTAAATGCCCAGTATGCTGGGTATTGTCAATGAATATCACATCATTAGCCTAAATGCCCATTATGCTGGGTACTGACAAATGCATATCACATCATTAGCCTAAATGCCCATTATGCTGTGTATTGTCAAATGCATATCACATCATTAGCCTAAATGCCCATTATGCTGTGTATTGTCAAATGCATATCACATCATTAGCCTAAATGCCCATTATGCTGGGTACTGACAAATGCATATCACATCATTAGCCTAAATGCCCATTATGCTGTGTATTGTCAAATGCATATCACATCATTAGCCTAAATGCCCATTATGCTGGGTATTGTCAATGAATATCACATCATTAGCCTAAATGCCCATTATGCTGTGTATTGTCAAATGCATATCACATCATTAGCCTAAATGACAGTTATGCTGGGTATTGTCAATGAATATTACATCATTAGCCTAAATGCCCATTATACTGGGTACTGACAAATGCATATCACATCATTAGCCTAAATGCCCATTATGCTGGGTATTGTCAATGCATATCACATCATTAGCCTAAATGCCCATTATGCTGGGTATTGTCAAATGCATATCACATCATTAGCCTAAATGCCCATTATGCTGTGTATTGTCAAATGCATATCACATCATTAGCCTAAATGACAGTTATGCTGGGTATTGTCAATGAATATCACATCATTAGCCTAAATGCCCATTATACTGGGTACTGACAAATGCATATCACATCATTAGCCTAAATGCCCATTATGCTGGGTATTGTCAATGCATATCACATCATTAGCCTAAATGCCCAGTATGCTGGGTATTGTCAATGAATATCACATCATTAGCCTAAATGCCCATTATGTTGGGTATTGTCAATGAATATCACATCATTAGCCTAAATGCCCAGTATGCTGGGTATTGTCAATGTATATCACATCATTAGCCTAAATGACCATTATGCTGGGTATTGTCAATGAATATCACATCATTAGCCTAAATGCCCAGTATGCTGGGTATTGTCAATGAATATTACATCATTAGCCTAAATGCCCAGTATGCTGGGTATTGTCAATGAATATCACATCATTAGCCTAAATACCCATTATGCTGTGTATTGTCAAATGCATATCACATCATTAGCCTAAATGCCCATTATGCTGGGTATTGTCAATGAATATCACATCATTAGCCTAAATGCCCAGTATGCTGGGTATTGTCAATGAATATCACATCATTAGCCTAAATGATCATTATGCTGTACCTTTGAAAAGCCAGAGAAGTGCAACTCTACATTCATTGTCTGTACCTTTGAAAAACCAGAGAAGTGAAACCCTACATTCATTGTCTGTACCTTTGAAAAGCCAGAGAAGTGAAACTCTACATTCATTGTCCGTAACTTTGAAAAGCCAGAGAAGTGAAACTACATTCATTGTCTGTACCTTTGAAAAGCCAGAGAAGTGAAACTCTACATTCATTGTCTGTACCTTTGAAAAGCCAGAGAAGTGAAACTCTACATTCATTGTCTGTACCTTTGAAAAGCCAGAGAAGTGAAACTCTACATTCATTGTCTGTACCTTTGAAAAGCCAGAGAAGTGAAACTCTACATTCATTGTCTGTACCTTTGAAAAGCCAGAGAAGTGAAACTCTACATTCATTGTCTGTACCTTTGAAAAACCAGAGAAGTGAAACTCTATATTCATTGTCTGTACCTTTGAAAAACCAGAGAAGTGAAACTCTACATTCATTGTCTGTACCTTTGAAAAGCCAGAGAAGTGAAACTACATTCATTGTCTGTACCTTTGAAAAGCCAGAGAAGTGAAACTCTACATTCATTGTCTGTACCTTTGAAAAACCAGAGAAGTGAAACTCTATATTCATTGTCTGTACCTTTGAAAAACCAGAGAAGTGAAACTCTACATTCATTGTCTGTACCTTTGAAAAGCCAGAGAAGTGAAACTACATTCATTTTCTGTACCTTTGAAAAGCCAGAGAAATGAAACTCTACATTCATTGTCTGTACCTTTGAAAAACCAGAGAAGTGAAACTCTATATTCATTGTCTGTACCTTTGAAAAACCAGAGAAGTGAAACTCTACATTCATTGTCTGTACCTTTGAAAAGCCAGAGAAGTGAAACTACATTCATTGTCTGTACCTTTGAAAAGCCAGAGAAGTGAAACTCTACATTCATTGTCTATATCTTTGAAAAGCCAGAGAAGTGAAACTCTACATTCATTGTCTGTACCTTTGAAAAGCCAGAGAAGTGAAACTCTACATTCATTGTCTGTACTTTTGAAAAGCCAGAGAAGTGAAACTCTACATTCATTGTCTGTATATTTGTAAAACCAGAAAAGTGACTGATCACATGGTACTCTATATATAATCTAGAAATGTTATATAAGATTATCTAATTTGGTTGGCTCTTTGAATTCTGCTGCCAATGCCAACCAATAGGAATAGTTCTGCTCATGCCCCCCCCACATGTCCCATTTGAAAAACCACAGGAATGGCTGATCACATGTTGGTCCTGCAATGTTATGTAAGATTATTTGGTTGGCTCTTTGAACTATGTTGCCAATGCCAACCAATAGGAATAGTTCTGCTCATGCCCACCCCATGATCCTTTAAAAAGCCCCATGAAGACAGTAAGAGGCTAATAACAGTCTCTTGCATAATTCCCAGGTCTGCCTCTCAGTTTCAAGGTACAGCACCCCTATCAAAGTGTAAGCCACTGACTAAGCCTTATAATTTGACATTATTTCACTTTACCACTCCACCAATTCCTCCCTCAATGGTCATTATCAGACAAACCCCATTGAAACACTGGCAATGTGTACCTACAATAACTTAAGATGATCAAGTTGTACATAAACTAAAATTTAATAAATTATCATTATATGAATATAATAGCCTCAAGCATAAAGTCCGTCTAAGTTTGGAAGGATGTGGAACTTATCTACTGTTAATGCACTATTTCTCATTTCCACATTGGAATGTGGCCATTTTAATCTCTGTCTTTGAAGATATTATCACCTTAATAAATTCTCTCTGAGAGAGAGAGGTTAATTGGAGTTTTACAAAAGAGAAAGGTGTTCACAGAACACAAATGCCCTGCTGTTTTGTTTGCATGACCCTGCAGTCAAATCTACATTAGAAAATGACCCTACACATGAAACATAACTCAAAGTCATTCCAAAGTGAAATGTAGATCACAATGACCTCATTTTTAAAAGATGGTATTGTGCTCATCCTGATGAATCTACAAACCATTAGTTAATGCAATTGTGGCCAACATAAGGTATTACACCAAAAACAGTTTGAAGCATAAAATCTATGACACAGTGACTTATTTTCAGAAACATGAACTCACCCAAACTTGTCTATATATCATGTTGTAGGACTCAATGCCTTACGTATGCATAAGATCTGCCTAAACTGCTTAATCAACTAAATGTTAACTGAAATGTGAAATGAAGGTCACAATGACCTATTTTGAAGCTGCATAATTTTGGGCTGGACTATGTCCACATAATTGACCTAAATTAAAAACTTTTGATAATAGTGACCTAGTTTGGGCACTGTGTTGTGTACTCATAAAGTTGCATGTGCATACCAAGTTTAAACAATTTTGTTGCTGAAAATGCTGATGTGAAACTTTAAACCACCAAATGAACTAAGTTATTGAAGCATTTATTGTTGTTTTTGTGTTTGTTGTTGTTGTAGGGTTTAATACCATTTTCAGCACTAGATAGCACAAGGTAGGCAATACAAGGTGGTCAGTTTCAATAGTGGAGGAAGAACGTGGAAAAACCATGAAAAGAACCACCAACCCACAAAAAGCTACTGACAAGCTTTCTCACATACCCATATTGGCAGAACCTGAGACTCAAACCATGCAGACAGAGGCAGATGGCAATGATCCATACCAGTGAGTGCTTTTGACCACTTGGTGAAACATTTCAATCACAGTGACCTAATTTTGGTTGTACACATTAAGATGCAAGTTCATATTAAGAATGACAATGTAAAACTGACCTCAACACAATAATTAGACCAATGTGTGACAGATTGACATACATATTAACAGACAGACTGACAGATAGATTAACATACATATGGACAGACAGACTGACCCATAGATGGACAACAGAGGCTACTCTATTAGCTACTTTAACAGTTGTAATGAGTCCTAAAAAGTGATACACACATGGTCTGTTTTGTAAGAGGGAGTTGGATAGTATTGTATTTTATTTTAGTAGGATAATAAGACTGCAGTGGGTCAGCCCATGAAAAGGTCACTCAATTACAATTTGACTTGACCATTATTGTGTGAACATCTACACTGCAAACTGTTCCATTACTTCCATTGATACCTGCTCAGATACAGATAACATTGTGTGGACATCTACCTGCAAAAGTGCAAAAGTGTTCCATTACTTGCATTGATCTCTGCTCAGATACAGATAACATATGTACATGACTTTTCAACTAAGGTCACAGTTGAAAGACCTGTCATGAATTACAGTAATATTTCTAATACAGTATCACAAATGCCTCTGGGAATTTATACATGTATTGATGCAGATATGTAAGATAAACTACTACATGACAGCATCACAGTGAAATCAATGTTTAGATACAATCCTCTCCAACAGAAAGATAAGGTCCCTTGTACCAGGTGATTCCACAATCACAATAAATAACAAAATCAATTTGATCATGAGCAATCAAGTCTCAAAAGACAGATGGTCTCTAAAAACTGGTCTTTCAAGTAAAATTTTGATGGATTATTTTCTCCATTACTAATATAAGTGCAATAGAATATAAATTGCAGCAACCTGTTTAAAATTTGAGTTTTGGGGGGTTTTCTTAAATTTATTGGGCAAATGTTTAGCTCAAATGGCGTTCCAGGAATGAAAATCTGTCTGGTCACACAGTTCCCTTTTCTTCTGAATTCCACTTTTCACATAATTTTAAGTGAATTCTTTTGTCAAGTTTTACTTGGATGGACTACTGAATAATTGTGTAAGAATGTTTTAAGGTAAAGTTGACATTTTTGCCTGAATGAAATTAATCTATAATAATTCCTGATGAATGAAATAAAATTACATGGAGTATAATCCAAAATTTTTATGATGATGACGAAGCTGTGTGAACTGACCACCTTAACAACATAGTCCAAAAACCACTGAAAATACATTAGTGCTTAAAGAAATCCAACCTGACTGGTTTACTATTGAAGTCTTAATTACCATGGAAACACGAGACCAATCCAATATGCACAACATTTAAAGTATGGAGAATTGAAATATCAAGTATGATTAAATAAACAGAAACTTATTATCACCCTAGTGAAAACAATAACAACTCATGTGAAAAGTTTTCAATGATCAAATACTCATGTGAAAGTTTTCAATGATCAACTACTCATGTGAAAAGTTTTCAATGATCAACAACTCATGCAAAAAGTTTTCAATGATCATGTTTAAAGTTTTCAACATCAACTATTGATGTGAAAAGTTTTCAATGATCAACTACTCATGTTAAAAGTTTTCAATGATCAACAACTCATGTGAAAAATTTTCAATGATCAACTATTGATGTGAAAAGTTTTCAATGATCAACTATTCATGTGAAAAGTTTTCAATGATCAACAACTCATGAAAAGTTTTCAATGATCAACAACGCATGTGAAAAGTTCCAATGATCAACAACCCATGTAAAAAGTTTTCAATGATCAACTATTGATGTGAAAAGTTTTCAATGATCAACTACTTATGTGAAAAGTTTTCAATGATCAACTATTCATGTGAAAAGTTTTCAATGATCAACAACTCATGAAAAGTTTTCAATGATCAACAACCCATGTGAAAAGTTTTCAATGATCAACAACCCATGTAAAAAGTTTTCAATGATCAACTATTGATGTGAAAAGTTTTCAATGATCAACTACTCATGTGAAAAGTTTTCAATGATCAACTATTCATGTGAAAAGTTTTCATTGATCAACATCCCATGTAAAAAGTTTTCAATGATCAACATCCCATGTAAAAAGTTTTCAATTATCAACAAATCATGTAAAAAGTTTTCAATGATCATTGGTGGAACACACCAAAATGATACCAATAAAATTCACCCATATCTGGTGAATGTCACTATTGTCACTAATGAAATTGATACTACAAACATTTCACCATGACCCCAAATGAAAGAACTTCGTCAATTGAAAATGTTCTGCACCAGCAAAATTCCTAGTAAGGTGTGTTTCTTTATTAGAACAGTATATAAAAGCTAGTGAGATCTGTTTCTCTATCCTGGAAGTATTAAAAAAACAGTGCTGTAATGATTCTCAATGCCAGCAGTGTAAAAAATGTCTCACTGAACTTGATACTAACAAAATTTGATCAGATTGGTCCACAACTCACAAAAACATGTGCCTCAGCTATTTCACAAAGTATAATATTTATAATCAGAAAGTATAATATTTATAATCAATTTAAATAAATCTCTTTTGTCCTCATAATATAGAAAACTATAGATAACTAACAACTTATTGAAAAACATGCCTGTAATGTCTTACTTAACCAAACCCTCATTGTTATACCCTAAACAGGCATTTGACAAATTCATTCAAGTGAGACAGTCCTGATCTTTGAAACTAAACAAGGGCTTTAAGCATTTGATCATGGTACAATAATAGGATTTGTACTAAATAAACAGACTTCAGAATAGATTCAAAATCAAGAAATATCATCAGCCCAATCAGAAAATGACAAACTTAGCATTAAAACTAACATTAATTATAAACCAACACATCTAAGAAAAGTTATGTTAGTGTACAAGATATCCAATAACAATGTTCCTGTCTATTTATAAGTCACCATTCCCATATAGGCTATACAGTAATACTTCCACCTCTGATCCATGTCAAAAGAAAGAAAAAAAAACTAAAATTAAGAAAGCAAGTAAGGAATTGTTCAAATGAGTTTTTCTATATTCTGAAATTTTGCCTGGAATGATTGGAAATGCCCAGTTAACATATCTAGTGGCTTCAGACTTGTAGTTAAAATGTGAATGAAAATAATTGCCTCAATACTAATGACTGCACATTGCATGCCTAATAACTTTGGTGTGCATTAATGAGTGTCCCTGTAAGGGAGAGAAAAGAATTTGAATATATATGTAAACATGCCTATGTGTGTTTATAGTCGTCCACTTGTACATGTATATAAATATTCCTTTGCATGAAAACCTCAAGGTGGGTTAGTTCTTCAGTTAACTGTG
This sequence comes from Potamilus streckersoni, assembly GCA_016746295.1. Lineage (NCBI taxonomy): Eukaryota > Metazoa > Mollusca > Bivalvia > Unionida > Unionidae > Potamilus > Potamilus streckersoni. The sequence goes on from JAEAOA010000907.1 coordinate 623,662, forward strand.
TTACCCTCTTTAAATAAAGTTGTTATTAGTGTTATTAGCATACAGGTGGTGTGCTGTAGATTTAATTATTGATTTGTCTTTATAGCAGGTGTGGGACCAATACACCCATATATTTATAATGTGTGCAAGTGAGGTTTTATCCCTTACCACACACCTATTCTTTGTTGTTGTTATTGTTGTTTTGGGGCTTAATGCTATTTTTCAACACACAATAGGCTATACATGGCAGCCAGTATTAATGGTGGAGGAAGAAACTAGGAAAGTTGGTTGTTGTTGCTGTGGGGCTTAACACCATTTTTCAGCACACGATAGGCTATACATCACATCAAGTTTTAATGATGGAGGAAGCAACTGGGAAATCACCATAAAGAACCACCAACCCACGAGAAGCTACTGGCAAGCTTTCTCACATATCCATATTAGCTGAATCCTAGACTCAAACCCACACAGACAGAGGTGAGATGGCAGTGATCCATAAAGGACAAAGCTTTAGACCACTTGGCCACTTGAGGCCCTAGTTTTAGTTGGTAATTTAACATTTTTTGAAAGACAAGTTTTGAGATGCTTTCTGTTGGTTAAGATCAGTTTGTTAAATAGATCAATTCTGTTATTTAGTTTGATTGCTTCTTGTTTGTGGGAGATCTTCTGTCACAAGACACATTGTGTTGTCAGAGGGGATTCTATTGACTGACTGCTTTTTACAAGAGGCATATTTTGTTGTCAGAGGGAATTCTATTGGCTGATTGCTTTTCACCATAGACATATTTTGTTTTCAGAGAGGATTCTATTGGCTGACATCATGCTTTTCACAAGGGATCATGTTTGTCTCCTGAGTAGTTTATCTTACACAAATAGAGAAGAATATTATACACATGCCTGTGATTAAGTATTTAGTTACATTTGTATTACCCTTAAAAAATGCATTTGGTTACATTTATATTACCCTTTAAAAATGCATTTGGTTTCATTTATATTACCCTTTTAAAATGAATTTGGTTATATTTATATTATTCTTTTAGAATGCATTTGGTTACATTGATATTACCCTTTAAGAATGCAATTGGTTACATTTATATTACCCTTTAAGAATGCATTTGGTTACATTTATATTACCCTTTAAGAATGCATTTGGTTACATTTATATTACTCTTTAAGAATGCATTTGGTTATATTTATATTACCCTTTAAGAATGCATTTGGTTATATTTATATTACCCTTTAAGAATGCATTTGGTTACATTTATATTACCCTTTAAGAATGCATTTGGTTTTATTTGTATTACACTTTAAGAATGCATTTGGTTATATTTGTATTACACTTTTGAGGAATGCATTTTGTTGCATTTGTATTGACATTTCAGGATGCTTTCCTAACCTATATTTGTATTACCATTAAAAATATTTTGGGTTAAATTTTTATCACCAGTTAGGAATGCATTTGATTACTTTTGTATAGCACTGAGTAATGTGGTTTTTTTTTTTGTTTTTGTGGGTTTAGTTCCATTTCTCAACACATGATGAGCTACACATGGAGGTCAATATAAATGGTGGCATAGCATGCAGGCAAACCCCAAGAAAGTAAAAGCAAGCTTTATCACTGAACCAACTCAAACCCATGGGAGACGTGGAAGTAGTCTGTAATGCCTTAGCCCATTAGGTCAACTGGGGCCCTATTAGGGATTCATCTGTACTACAATTTCAGACTGCATGAGGTTACAATTGTATTTCCATTCTGAAATGCATTTTTAGTACCAATGATAAATGTCATGACATATATGTTACTACCAACGATGAATGCATTTGGTGATGTATTACCAATAATGAATGCATTGGGTAACATATGTGTTACTACCAATGATGAATGACATATGTTACCAATGAGGAATGCATATATATATGTGTGTGTGTGTGTGTGTGTGTGTGTGTGTGTGTGTGTGTGTGTGTGTGTGTGTGTGTGTGTGTGTGTGTTACAAGTTCGGAATACATTTTGGTGACATGTGTCACTGATTAGGAATGCATTTGGTGATATATGTAAGCATTGAAGAGTAAATTTGGTTACGAAAAGGTACAACAGGACAGAAAAAATAAATAAATCAACATGTTAACATGTTATGATGCTTCTTGTAGCTACATATATAAAAAAAATTCCATAAATTGTACAGAAATGAGGATAAGCTTAGTTGGTATGCCCAAAATTTTGATCCAAAAAAACATGCTTATGCAATTCATAACTTTTGACCCAAGCAACTTCAAGATTAATATTCAATTCCAACATTGCAAGGTGAATCATAGACACCATATAATGTAATTGTAATTTTCTATAGAGTGGATGGGTGGGGAAGAGGTTCAAGTCTTTCAACAGCTTTATCTTTATGGGGGAAGTGTTATGCATATGTAATTATATTGCTTGTGTTAGTTTTAAAATTCTTTATATTTTATTTTTGTTTCACTACATTTTGCTACAATGATTATTTAAGGGATTCAAAGTTTTTTTCATGTAGTTTGATGGTTTATTAGCAAGTGTTGTTTACAATGTATAAGTGTTAAAAAGAATTATTTTTAGTTAACATAGTTCGTCTTGGGCTGTCAAGTACGTAAACAGGCAATTAAACTGATTGGTCAGTATCAGGGCCATACTTTCCATGCGTGATTACATTGTGTAAATATTTTCATTTTATTGGGTTTTTAAGTGGGGTTACAATGGCGAACGTGATGGATTTCTTGTAGTATAAGAGACCACATGACCCATCTCGCGAGACTTGAAATGTTTTTGGGGTTTAAATATGCACTATTAATATTCTTCTGGCAGAGTCATTTTTACATCTTGAATGAAGGAAGGTGTTATTTTTATTTGTTGCCAGAGCGTCTGTTTCTCGTCTGATTTTTGGATTTAATAATTTATTCTCCTGAAAACTCAACCAGTTGACCTTCTTGTAAAAAAAATTTGAAAGAGTTTCATGGAAATTTATTCTGGAATTATTCGGAAACAAAAACTAATTCACTTGAATTGTTGATATTTGTACATTCGACCACATCTGATATCATCGCCTTTCATATTTGTACGTCGTTGAGATTCGAACCTGGATTCTTATAGAACTATTTAGTGACAGGACTTGTGTTTTCATTCTTATGACCAAATTTTGGAATATATTCACAAATTAAAAGTCCTATTTACCACCTTTTACATTGTTTTCTAGGTAAATAAATTTTGTTTAAAGAAAGCTTGTTGACTTCAATCTACCGTATTTTCTCAGCATATATCCCGCAGGTGCTGATAAACTGTACCCTCATTTAGCGCACAGGTTTTGGGGTTTTGTGTAAAAAATCATTGGCATAATCCACACTATATTCGGCTGGCCACCAGCAGATCTGAATTTTGAAGCCATCGGGTATTTGTTGGTCTAGGTATTACCCTAATCCCACTCGCTCAACCCTTGTCCTAGCAGATCAATGAAGCCGCTTTTACATCTGGCATTTATTGTTTCTAGAATCTAGATACCAGGTACTTAAACCATCCCCCATTGGCCTGGTGGCAGATAAGAATAAACAATAATCGTTGCGGTCATGCTTCAGACAATTCTTTGATCTAAACGAAAAATGGTAATGAAGCCTGGTTTACATTTGGTAGTTGTTGAAAGATTTGACAAATTTTCATTTATGATAAAGGAAAGGAAACCAGTGGATATTAATGGGTGATGAAAGATTTGACAAATTTTCATTTATGATAAAGGAAAGGAAACCACTGGATATAAATTCCTCGGTGCGTCAGATGGATACAGGCTACATAAAGCAGACTTTTCGGAAGAATCTTGTATTCTTGTGAAGTGTAGATTAGAGTTTAAATATTTTTTTTGTTAGATTTAAAAAATGCCGAAACGAAATTCTTACACAGCCGACTTAGGCTAACTGCCATTGCGTATGATTAAGTGCATGGCAATAGAGCCACATGCAGAAAATTTGATATTGATGAGAGTTTAATCCGAGGTTGGAGAAAAGAAAAAAGGAGCGTTTGAGAAAATGAATTCACGAAAACATGCTCGTCACAGACCTAAAGCAAAATGGCCTCACCTTTAAGCAGACCTGAAGCAGTGGCTCGTGGTCCAGCGGGAAAATAACTGACCAATCTCTACAGTTGCCATCAAACTGAAGGCCAAACAGGAATCAGTACACAATTAATAAAATCCGGTTCAGTACCCACGAATGTAGTCCCAGTCTATTTTTAGATCACTTTTTCCTGACAAAGTTTGGTGGTGATACTAGAGTCAGATTTTGGCATTCTTGGTAAGGATTTAAAGGCAATTGTTTATTCTTTAAAATGTGAGCTTATGGTGTGGTTGTCTGCGTGTATTTCGGCGACAGTGCACATTGAGTAATAAGGTCGTGGTGATGATCCGGAAGTGAAATCTGTGTTCCGTTACCTGGTGTTTTGTTTACAATTCAGCCTCTCAAAAAAATGCAGGTCAACCCTTGACAAGAACTAAACCATAAAGTCATCTTTGAAGGTATTTTAGATTAACATATGATTTGTATTGATTGTCACACAGTGGAAAGTTCAGTACTGAGAAACAAATGTAGAGACAATATAGTGAAATTAATTGTGTACTATGGCCAAACTCATGGCAGCAGAGAAGCACATTGATGATTTTAAAGGAGTGCATTGGGTATATAAATTTATGAAGAGGAACCAATAGTCAATCAGAACACGAACGACAGTCGGCCAACTTCTACCGGAGAATTGGGAGAAGATGGATGATTTTTGTCAATTCATCGCCAGTGAAATTCAGAAGCTTGACCTTTCCCATTCTGCCATTATTAATATGGACGAAGTAGTTTAAATATTCCGACAACAGGACGGGGTGCACGAAGTCGGCGTTCAAATTATTACTAATGTTTTTCAAGTAATACATTTAAATATTACTGTACGTGTAAAAAATTGGTGATATAGCCCGCACCCCCCTTAGCGGGGTTCGTTTTGTTGGGCGTAACGCCATTTTTCTGCACAATAGGCTATTCATGGCGGCCAGTATTAATGGTGGAGGAAGAAACTGGGAAAGCACCGGAAAGAACCACCAAAACACGAAAAGCTACTGGCAAGCTTTCTCACATATCCACATTCACCAAATCCTAGTTTCGAACTCGCACAGAGGTGAAATGGCAGTGATCCGTAACGGACATCGCTTTAGACCACTCGGGGCCCCAGCGGGGTTTGTAAAATCTGGTATAACTAGTGGAATATATGTGGGGAAAATACGATATTTTCTTCCTTTACGATTGTACGAGCCTACAAGTAACAATATGCGTAACCTACACTTGTTTGGATGATGTGATGTTCTGTTTGGATGTTGCAAAACTCTGGTTGGTTGATGTATTGTCTTATTTGCTCTGATGGGATGGTGCTATATTAACCCTGATGTTTTACAAACGCTTCTCTTTTTAGTAGTATTGCTTGTATGTAATAGATTTTTAGCATAGCTTTAACAATTTTCTATCATAGCGCTTCAATGTCTGCAGAGTGGCAGTTTATATTGATGCCTAGCACTGGTGCATCATGCTGCAGACATGTAGCATCATCATGCCCCACCCACAGTATTCTGACACCAGGCAGACCTTTCCCAACACTAACTTCTTAATACAAGGCAGCTATTACTCAATTTTTAAAAGCTTTTGGTATGACTTGGCCAGGGTTCGAACCCAAGACCTCCTGCATCTGTGGTATTCTGTTATATTCACATAGATGCTTTACCAAAGTGTTGTACTTATCTTGATGCACCAAAACATTAAATTGCATCACCTTGCAAACAAGGACAACTAAGACAATGCAAACCATCAAAAAGCACTAATGAATAAAATGTTACAATGACCCATTTTTTTACTCAACGAATGTAAGGATTCTAAAGAGTCAAAGAAAGGTCCAAGATTTTTTTCTTTAAAAACTTTTCTAATATAATAGCATTTAACCCCCACCCTACACAAAAAACATTTTTTTTAAAATCTGACCAGCTGACATGTAAAATTTGTCCTTATGTTTAAAATGCTAATGAAAATCTCTACAAATTAATAAAGGTGCAAAAGAGCTGCTGAGTTTGTCATATTTTTCAACTTGTTACATAAATTTGATATAAAATAACCAGGTGGGAGGAGCCTGATTGCACAAAAAAGAGAAAAGACAACAAATTTTTTACTTTTTTACTATTAATAGAGACAAGTGAGACTACCTAAACTAAGTAAACATTAACAAGATATTTTTGTAATACACTTTACAATAAAATTTGCTTGCAAGCAGGGAATTTTTAACAGACAACAAAAATGACAACCAAAATTTTCCAATGTACCCACAAATTCTGAAACAATACCCAAAATTTCTCAGCTTAACATTCAATTATGTTCAAAAGTTACAAGTCATCAACTTTGTGAACACAATCTAATATTTCTTTAACATTCCAATAAAAAACACTTTTTTAAAAAAATATTTAAGCAGAATGGAAAAGGTAATGCAATTAGTATCAAAGCTACATCTTAAAAGTTTTATATCTAAATACACTATGTAAAGAAAAATCGTACTAATAGATACAGGTACTACAGCTACTACTTCACTACTTGTTTAACTTTAAAGGCAATTTATATAAATACTGTATGATCTCTGCTTACTGGAGAAACTGTTTAATATTTTTCCAAAAATATGAAAAATTTTACAGTCGTGGCCATGTCTCTAAATATGTCTCACAACATGGCCAATATTTTATTAGTTATGGCAATGGATTTCTCTTTAGCAGCCTAAAAGTTAAAATTAAACATGTATTTCATCAGACATTCCCTAATCTGAACTTGGAATCTATTGCTGTATATGCTCACCTGTAAGTCAAGTCCAAATGATCTGGGTCTGTAGTTTGCTGCTAGCAAGTTTATACATTTCCAGATTATGCAACATGACCCATTTCTTTATAATATTCTTAAAAAATGGAATTTTCTCTTGATCATGGAGTTTATTTCAACATTACATAAGGTGATTAGCATGCATTGCTTTTTCCTTTGTGATTCATGGAAGCACAAAATGTTCATCATGACCCTTCAACTTTCCCAGTCCTCCATTTCGTGATGCACATACATTTTTGAAATGAATCTCATTCAAGTTAAAGAACATACTGTTACATTAACATATGTATACACACAATCTCCAAGATATACAAATTAAATAATTATGTCAAAATGTACAAATAATACATTGAAAAATTTCTGAAATCTTGAAAGTTACATTTTCAGAACAATCCTAATCAGGGAAAGAAAACAACTTTTCGTAACAGCAAATGCTTTATCAAAAAGCATTCTAAAAATATTTCTTATACTTGCAAACTCTTAATACTTGTAGCACATAATATCAATTACAATTATTACAGACCTGATAACCCTAAAAGATCTTAAAAAGACATTTCCTTGTAAGATCAATTTTCAAGAAAATAAGATATTACTGCTATTGTTGATGTGGAATTTGTTTTAAAAGTTGAGAAATGCAGACAGTTTAAGTAAAAGGTCCTTAATGACTTTTATTTTTTTTACAAACTACAGCTGCAAACTTCATAGTAATCAACTACTTCTTGCCAAGTCTCTGATTCAACATAATCTTTTATGCTTTGTAACATGGTGCAGATGGCTATCACACTGACAGTGGACAATACTCTAATAATCACAATGGCAAGTCCAATAAATGCAATTGTAACCTTTCTGGATATTGTTAAGCATGCCCAATAATCCAAATATTCTCTTTGATACTTCTATGCCAACTGTTTGGACTTTATCAACAGGTTGATGAAACTTTCTACATTAACAGTGTTTTCAAGTATTACACATTACTGGTTTTGCTATAATGTAAAAGCCTGATCAAGTATTGATTTGCTTAAAGATGGGTAGATAAAAGCTATCAGATTCCTCTTAAAAAGTTAGCCTGTTCCATGAACAAGACCACAGATTCTAATATACAAACATGTATCGGGTCCAAATCAATCAAATTAGTCTGGTTCCATGACCAAAACCAATGAAACTTATGAAATCCTGGATCAAGACCAAATCTATCAAGTCTAATTTCATGACCACCACCACTGAAACTAATATGAAAACCTGGATCATGACAAATCCAGAAAAAGTAAATATCTTCATTGGATTGCAGCTGTTGTCCCTTCCAATTTTTGGATACTGTTCATCAAGTAATTTAAGATTTGATTAAAATCCTTATAGTCAAGTGGTACTGGTTCACAAGTCTATAATAAAATCTTTATAGTAAAGTGGTACTGGTTCACAAGTCTATATTAAAATATAATAAAATCCTTACAGTAATGCAGTAATGGTTCACAAGTCTATAATAAGATCCTTGAGGTAAAGCTGTACGGTTCACAAGTCTATAATAAGATCCTTATGGTAAAGTTGTATGGGTTCACAAGTTTATAATAAGATCCTTATGGTAATGCTGTACGGGTTCACAAGTCTATAACAAGATCCTTATGGTAATGCTGTACAGGTTCACAAGTCTATAATTATGATTATGAACAGCAAAGTATTTCTTCAAAACTTCATACATTCAGGGAAAAGAAGAAAATGATTAACTCATATGATTTATCAAAATATATGCATTTTTACATAAATTTATATAAAGATTTTATTATTCAAGAAATATATTTTTCTGCACATGTTGAGCAGCTTCAGGTTTATTTGATTAAATTTTGAAAATATAATTATCAGAGACTTAAAGATTAACTCTTAACTGTGATTCCTTTTTTTAAAAAAAATAAAGCATACCAACCAAGCAAAATCAATTTGTAAAATCTTGCATCAATTTTTAAGTGACAGCATTAGTTGAGAAAAAAGAAAACAAATGTGAAAACACAAGTTGCACTTTAAAAAACTAATGGCTTAATTAAAGTTCTTAGCTACTTGATCATTTCTTAAGAAATCTTTAAGAGCTTTAATTACTATTGTAACTGTACATAAGAGTATAACAACCATTTCCCACTCCCATGCAGTTCATATTCACTGAAATATACCCAAATACACATTTATATTTCCAGGATTTACAGGTGGAGTCAGCCTAACCTAAACTGTATTGCTGGGTAACAGACAACTGATTTATATCATATGACTTAGCCACCTTTATTCAATCCTTTCAGAATACAGAGGTAATCTCCACTTCTTAATTGAGTGAGTTATGCCTGGTAATAAAGTACTGCTAAAACACAATGTTTAAAATACACAGAACTGCACTCAACAGCACCTTCCACGAGCAAGAAGAAAATTTGGTCCAGAGAAATGCGCATTTTATGCATATTGTTTATTAATTAGCTACTACCTTCCACCACCTAATTTCTAATTTGATACATGCATTTCCCTTCAGACCTGAATAATTACATATGCCTTTTATACTTTTTTGTTCTTAAAATCTGTGCTTTAATTTTCACGTAAAATATATTTTTACCTTTTAACCATCTCGGACAAATTCTAAAACAAATCAAGAAAACTTGAAGATACAATTTAGGAACTTCCTTTTTTTGTTTCTAAATGTTCGGGTCTCCATGAAAATGCATTGGTATTTGTGGACCCTATTAAATTATAGACGCAATAAGCATCATTAAAACCATATTCTATTTTGGAGTGATAATCACATGATAAACTTACAATAGTGTAAATTTATTTTCTCTTCCAAGAAAGATTATTGCAAGCACAGCAACAAAAAGCATAACTTAATTAACCTTTAAAATAAAGAAAATAAAAGTATATTTAATAAATCAAAATGTGCAATGCAAACTCCTCAGATATGCTTTACCTGGCTTAGAACTTAATTTTTACAACAGAAATATTCGAATATAAAAAGATCGCATGAACAGATTTTTTTCTTCTGCCCTTTACACAACTTCATATTCTTTCTTGATTGCTCTGGCTAGGCAACAGGCACAAAGGATTCCAACAACCTGTACAAGAAAAGAAATGAAAAAATTTTACAAAGGAAAATGTTAAAACTAAAATTTTTGTTTAATGCATTAAGAAATTACCAGGGTTAGTAAGGCACAAAGATACCACCATTTTAATCTAGCAAATCTTGTTCCTGAAGCTGAAAGGCTAAGGAAATGACGAGTTTGGGCAACTATTGTGCTACATTCAGGCAGGCAAGTTCAGGTATATTATATCACAACTTTTACCGGTTTCTCAACATGACAAAATCTGACTTTCTTTAATATGAAATCCAGTTTAATAAATTTTGACAAAATGTTTTTAAAATTCTACATATTTTACTATCTTTCATTTTATGCATCTTGAGCAGAATTTTGACATTTACCTGTGATATGGTTGTCTTTTTTTGTATACATTTTTGGGGAAGGTTTATCTGCCTGAAATTTTTGTGCTATTCATCATTTTTACAGTTTTTGAACCTTACCACTGGTAGGTACCATATAGTTACTAATTTCTGTTCAAGTGTCATAAAACACTACTACATATATACCAATACATAAGTCTTAATAATAATGATAATAATAATAATAAAAAAGGTAATATTAATGCTTATCACAGCTTCATACTTAAGTACCTTTCATGGGCAATAAAATTTAACCAGGGCTACTAGGTACATTAGACAAGTCTTGCATGGGTAATATAATTTAACCAGGGCTACTAGGTACATTAGACAAGTCTTACATGGGTAATATAATTTAACCAGGGCTACTAGGTACATTAGACAAGTCTTGCATGGGCAATATAATTTAACCAGGGCTACTAGGTACATTAGACAAGTCTTACATGGGTAATATAATTTAACCAGGGCTACTAGGTTCATTAGACAAGTCTTGCATGGGCAATATAATTTAACCAGGGCTACTAGGTTCATTAGAAAAATCTTACATCGGCAATATAAATTAACCAGGGCTACTAGGTTCATTAGACAAGTCTTACATGGGCAATATAATTTAACCAGGGCTACTAGGTTTATTAGACAAGTCTTACATGGGCAATAGAATTTAAACTGAACTAGTACATTTATCAGACAAGATGCATTTTCAAAGCAAACAACTAGTACCTCCTACTAATATACAGTATTACACCAAAAACTTACCTGAATAAATGCGAATGCAATTCCAATCCCACCAACAATGACGATTCTGTCCTGCACCCATCCTGTAAACTTGTGGAGGCAGCCCTGTGGCAGAGAAAATTCAATAAAAAAGCAGGAAAATGCAGCCATTTAAAAGTATACTGATTTTGTTGAACAAAGCTTTTAATATTTAAAAATACCTGAATAAGGAACAGAAATGCCATTTTGTGCGAAAACAAAACATCGTATTGACCCATAGACATAAATTATACCTCTTTCAATTGTATTTGAAGGTACACTTCACACTTCTCTTAACAACCTCAACACTCAATCTAGAATACATTCATTTGAACATTGTAATGTGGTTTCTATCTCAAACAATGCATGTAACCCACCCAACCAGTCTGATTACATAAAGAACACAATACACAGGAAAACATTTAGAAAGATCAACTTTCTTGTATATGTAATGGTCTTTTCTTTCTGTCAACGAAGCATTTTCAAACCCTTTTTACCAGAATTTTTTTGATCCAACCTTTAGTCAACGAACAAAACTGAACTTGTGTCAAGATTGTGCAAACCTTGGTTAACCTAGAAATCCCAATATTCATTGAAATAGAAGTTAAACAAGATGACAAGATATGTGGAATCAGTAATGTAAATGATGTCTTCATTTCTATAATACTACCTCAATTCTGCAGACTGCATTACAATGAAGTATGTGAAACATTAAGGGCCCCCGAGTGGCCAGTGGTCTAAAGCGCTGTCCGTTACGGATCACTGCCATCTCACCTCTGTCTGCGTAGGTTCGAGTCTAGGGTTCGGCGAATGTGGATATGTGAGAAAGCTTGCCAGTAGCTTCTCGTGGGTCGGTGGTTCTTTCCGTTGATTTCCCGGTTTCTTCCTCCACCATTAATACTGGCCGCCATGAATAGCCTATCGTGTGCTGAAAAATGGCGTTAAGCCCAACAACAACAACAACTGTGAAACATTAAATTTTACTAATAATTAATGAAATGAAATTCATGACTATACTAGCCTTATTTTATCAGCAATAACTGTACCTCATGTACAAAACACCATAACCTTGAAAACACTACTTGTATACCACAAGGAAAAACACTAGCATCAGTAAACAAGCACAACTGAACACTACTTGAATCCCACAAGGAAAAACATGTATCATCAGTAAACTGCATATCCTCATACTTTCTACAGCTAATATATCAGTACTCAAAAAATTTGTTAGTCTGACAGCTGGGGACACTAATTTTAGATCAGGCCTGTCCTGTACTCCATATGATGTGCATGTCGGGTTCGTCAAAAAAAAAATTTTAATTTGCCTGAGTAAACAGCGCAATCTAAATCAGATTAACACTGTCCAAAGTGAAATTGAAATCTTATTTTACTCAGACTGAAGCAATGGCCCAGACCTGCCATCACATAATGCAATGGCAGAGTAGAGTTATTGTTATTTGCACTTGAACAAGATCTACCAAAGAGTATATACAGTACTTTAGCACCCATAACCCAAATTTCTAAAACTTTTGCACACTTGCAGAGCTCTTCCTCCCACTTGCATACTAAGTTCTAAATTCGCTCATGTTTAATGGTATTACCAGGCAGGCAGGCCTGCACAGAAAAATTCACATGACCTACTTTCTTCAAAAGTGTAGGGATACTCGATTGGCTACTACTGCTTAATTCAAATGTTATGTATCTCTCAAATAAACTTGGAATACCATGTGCCACTCAATCTAATTCAGCCACTATTTGCTCTAGTTTTATCTGGATATATCCAAAGAATTCTCACTGATGTGCTTACCTCTGTATACAATAGACTGGAATTTCGACGGTCACATCCATGGACCGTGCAGCAACTATCTGGGGCAGTTTTATTGATACCACTCTTCTCCCAATCTTTGTATGTCTCCACACCACAGCATTTGAACTGAAAGAGGATTTTTAAATATGCATGCATTGTTTGACCGTACAAAAATGTCTCCATACTCTACAGGAAAAAGTTGAACCCCCCCTAAAATATCAAAAGATGACACTAACTTGGCAAGCATGTCTAAGAATGTCATCTTTAATTTTAAATTTTAAATTTTTTCAAAACTGATCATGAGAACATTTTCTGCACATTAATGGAAGCATAATTATACAAAGTGCCTGCCTACTGTTGGTGAACAGGCTGCAAACAAATTTATCAAGGCAATTTAGTCAATTTGCAAAAATATCAATGATTCACAAATATAATTGCTTTGATTTTCATCAGTAATGATGACAACAATGTAAATAATAAAAGTCAAAAAATGGCTCCATTAAATGCAGAATATTGCCTATGAAGGATTCCAAGAACAATAGGGACTCATTGGTTGGCGTGTCAAAATCCAGGTTCAAATCCTGCCATCACATAGACCCGGAATGACTACAGTAATGTCAGCAGCCTTGGCAAAATAGCTTCTTTGTGATGATGTACCACAATGCACACACAGTGATATGAATAATCAAACATTAAAAGCAGACTGTTTTTCTAAATGTTTTAATATTATAAAATCAGAATTTGAACATTCATTTCTATATAGTGAGTTGCAATACCTAAATCCCGACACTGAGGTCAACTGTCCGAGGCACTATTTCTGTCACAAAAGGGAAAACAACACAAGATGACTAGCTTGTGAAATTTAAAATATGACCCTTGCTGATTTTGTGCTGATATTGTGCAAATTTTCTTTTATAGCTAACATGTTCAACTACTCGAAACTTGCTATCAATGTAATGGAGACATCCCAATTTTCCACAGGCATGAACTTAAGTTTTTTAATGTTCATTTTATGGTCACTTTTATCAGGGACTTATAAACCTGCTTGCCCAAATCCCATGTCAAGCTCAAATTAGCTCAAGGCTCCTAGGAACTTTCCCCATGGGTAATTCTAAAAAACTGAGACAAGTGGAGAGTGGAAAGACGAGTGGAGAGTGGAAAGACCAGTGGAGAGTGGAAAGACGGTGTGTCCATTCATACTTCATTTCCTGCCAATTTTATACCCTGTGATTTTGCCACTTATATATCCATATATATATATATATATATATATATATATATATATATATATATATATATATATATTTCAGTCACCATATTTAGTGTATACATAATTAGCCACTTACATCCATTGCATCATTTCCATCTTGTGGTCAACAGTCACAAACATGTTTGCACCTTCTAACACAGACATGTATATATTTTTTATTTGACTAAATAGGGACTAAATATTTATATTTTAACTTATGTTATTCATAATATTTGTTAGTATCCAAGATCCTGCAGATTTCTGAGCTCTAACCCAGTCCCCCACAGTTTGTGATTGCCAACTCAAAACAAATTGCTTGTACAATATTCTTAAAATCAGGGCTGAGCAAATCCCATAGCCTGACGTCCCAGAATAGACATTTTTGAAGTCTGGCAAGCAAAATTTTCCAAGTCGCTAGTCTGGGACAAGTACTTTCCAAAAATATAGGGCTAAATCACTATATCTACCTGTTGCAGCTTGACTGCATATTTGGCTAAGTGACCAAATTATTGGCAAATCAAAACACATCAAACAAAAGAAAGCCATTATGATCAATTAGCAATGTTGTAAGTGGTTTTATTGCAATGAATTTACTCAATCTAGATCATAACGTGCAGCTCACTGATTTTAATCCAATGAGTCAGTGTAATTAAATTAATGATAGGTATTTTACCAACATCAGTGTCTGTGTCCTTTATGAACTAATTAAATGACAGTAATGATTCTCTAATTTATAACTGATTATACAGATGATTAACTTCCACATGTGACATTGTGTTTGAAGCGAAACAATTTTTTTAATTAATTAGCAGATTCAGTTCATATTTAAAAGAGAAAGTTGATGATCACCTTTAGAAGTAGTTAGCAAGCAAGCTGAGAGATACTCTGGATAAAATGAGTTTGATAAACTATTCTTGTAAGGAAGGAAATAACGGCGATTTAGAGAAGGTAAATTTGTTTGAAAATAGAGGGATAAAACATAAGACAAACACTGAGTGTGTACAAAGAGATATAAGCAACAATCTGTGATGGCAAAAGATGTCAAATATGAGACTACTAAGACACCGAAATTTGCAGCTGCATTGGGTTGTTTGTTATCCCTAGTTTGAATATATTGACTTGAAAGGTAAGATGTTTTGCAGTTACTGCAAACAATATCCAAAACTGGCACAGGTAGGAAATTCACACAGATGAACATTTCTGCAAATGGACCAGAGCTGGAGGACTTTAACCCAGACACAGCTATCAACTGCTGGCTGAGTGCTAGTGCAGATGACAGACATATACATGCTTTCAAATCAATCAGCTAAACCATATACATGAACCTGAAGAAGCCAAATGTATAAACAACCAATGTCTTTGAAAAATTAAAATTCTTTTAAGAAATAATTATATTGTAAATTATATTGTATATTATTTTGTCTGTTTTTTCTATGGATTAAGTACATACATTTCATCAAATCTCAACAAGTGATTACCATTTTCGGACCAGTGAAAAGTAAGGTGGCACTAGTGAATTTTCTAAAACCACTTGTCCTGGTAATGAAAGAAAAGTTTGCCCTTTTCGTTGGCAGTCTAAAACAGACCAAGTAAAACTTTTTTGACATAATCATGACTCCTCTCTGTTGCAATACCAAACGGCTTAGTTTTCATGGCCTCTGCAATTCTGAGATTCAGTATCTTCTAAAATAACACTATTTAATGATTTTCTTCTTGCACATGTATGCATATTTTTGTCAATTTTAGAAACATCCGCTTTAACAAAACACCAATTTAGTCCTACTGCGAGGGGTTTACGTGTTCTATTAAGAATTTGCTAAGTAACACATGCATTTATAAAATTTGTATCCACAATTGAGCTCTGTTGTAAAAGCGAAGGTACCTTAGTACTCGAGTTAGTAAAACCAGCTAATGCAAGGTTTCTTTGTTTTACTACCAGGACCAATATTAAATTCCTTTCCACACAGCCTGTAATGGGCAAAAGCTGCCCTAGAATGGAATGCAGTCTTTTATGGAATTCATGTATTCCTCTCTGAAATATTTGTAGTCTTTTTCTAATGCATCTGTGAAATTATTTGAAAAACATTTTTGCTCCTAACAGACGCAATAACTAGAATAAATCTGACTTGACTTTCAGCTCCAAAAACCTACATACTGATTCTCTACAATATATGAAATTGAACAAAAAATCTGCAAAGATTAAAAATTAGAAATCCAGTTTGTTGTCTCCTAAGCCATACAACTGAGCTAGTAAAAATAGAAACCTAGGTCACAGTTTAAAAGTAGAATACACGTTTCTTGAAAATAGGACAGCTGCTAAAAAAAGAACATACCAATGTTAGGAAAGTGCATGCCAGTCTACGAACAAGTGTACTCATTTAGGTAGAAGCAGTCTTTTCTAGAACACGGTCTGTGGGATTACTGGGATGTTAATAAACACAAGAAATAAAAAGTGGGATATAACCAAAAAGTAGCAATTTGGATACGTTTACGTGAAAGGCATAATTTAGTGAAAAAAGCGTAATGATTGGCATGTATGTCTTCAATAAAAATGAAGCACCTTTCATCAAAGGAAGTCAGCACCAAACTTGAATAAAAGCAATGGAATCTGATGGATTCTTGCATTTACCAATGTGACTAAAACACGTATCAGGAAAGTTTCCATTTTGCATATGAGTGCTACCAACATCTGCATATAAAATGCAAATTCAATTTCCAATCTTTTGAAACCATAGATATCTGTCTTTCAAGTTAACAGAAGGTGGGGTATCTAACAATGATGTTTAAATTTTAATTCGCTCATATTTTAATTTCTCTACAATTAGCATCAACCGCTGTGTAGCCTCCAGTTGACCAAATATCTTGGCCAATTTAAGTGCATGTATATAATTATGGTGACATACCCCTGGCAACTAAAGAACACAGCACTGAATTGTTTAATGACATGTTGACAATGAGATATAGACTAAAAAATGACTACTAATTTTTAATGTTATTCCTATTTCTGGTACATGATCATCAAAATGATCTGTAGTCATAAATTCATGGCTGGAATATACATTTTGAAAACTTCCTTCACTGGGCAGCATGTATGTTTAAGTGGAACATACCTTAGAATTTTGTCTGAAAATATGCCATGAATATCTGAACAGGAAAGTCTGACATTCATTTCAGCTATAATACATGCACACACATTGAGAAATATTTTTGTTCAAACAGATACAGAAATTGCCTGACAAATCAGGTTACTAAATTTAGTCAGATTAATAATCCACCAAAGCTGCAGTTGCCAAGTTGTGCATTGGACAATTTCAAACACTGCAACATAGCAATTTCAGATTACTGACGACTAAGAGATAAACTCAAGACTGGACAAGTAATAACCTATACTTCATGTCTTGTATCTTCAGTGATATAATAAGCCACAGTTGTTTGACCTGTTTTTAAAAAAATGGGTATTACCTCTTTCTGAATATCATCCCAGATGTTGGGAGACACAGGTTGATCTATCTCCTTTTGGAGACTAGTGTTCATAAGCTTTTCAACGGAGTCCCGAACCTGAAGAAATAAATACATCAATAAGTACATGAGCTTTTCCACGGAGTCCCGAACCCGAGGAAATAAATATATAAATAAGTACATGAGCTTTTCCACGGAGTTCCGAACCTGAGGAAATAAATACATCAATAAGTACATGAGCTTTTCCACGGAGTCCCGAACCTGAGGAAATAAATGCATAAATAAGTACATGAGCTTTTCAACGGAGTCCTGAACCTGAGGAAATACACAAGTATTACCAAGGGGTACATCTGGGCCCAATATCCCACTTTTACCTATTTTTCTATATCCCAACATAAATTCTTTCTGAAGATAAAGTCATAATCAATGTGCACCATTTCTTGGTCATATTCAGAAGTCATTCATATCTTGATAATACAGATCAAAAATGAAAACTTGAGTGGAAGAAAAGATTAGCATTTCAAGAACACTTCATAAATATGTGGATACCACATACTTTTTTAACGATGTAAGAACACATTTAGTTTAGACTCAAGCTTTTATTAGAATTATGGCTACAAGAGTGATATTAAGCTCAGCCAATAAAATAAGCGATCATCTCCTAAAAATGCATGGCTTTCCTCATTACATAAGCAGTCCCAATTTTGATGATAGATCCACATATCCCAAGTTTAATCAAAATCGGATCACAAATTTGATTTCCAAAGTAGTAAATGTTCACCTAATCAAGTCCATCCAGGATCTTGATAGAATCCAGCATTTCAAGTTGAATCAAAATAAGACCAGTAATATTATTTTCAGAGTTGTAACAAGGTCAGCCAATCCGATGCAGCATACACACCATCATTATCAAATTTATCCAATATCTCGTATACTCCCAACTCCGATTAGAAATCATAATGGTGATGAGCTCAGATCTAGATCAGCTCATTCACATACATGGATCTCTTGGATCTTTATAGGTTACTGCATTTGTATGGGAAAATATGAATTGAGTTTTTCAGTTGGCTATACTGCACGACCTTGGGAGTGCAGTATATCCATCTGAAGAAAAAAAATGAGTTCATATTTTTCCATTCAAATGCAGTAACCTTTCTATTATATGTTCATTTTCGTTTCATTACCAAAGACTTGATAATAAAATTCACAAGCAAAATATATTTAATAATAAAATTTATTATTTTATTATAAAAAGTTCACAATCGTAGATTTCTTCAATACACAATAGTAATTCATGCGCATATAGCTCCTCCCACTTAACTTTTAAATTCATAGCATACCATGCGCTTATATGCTGCTAACGCAAGGAGTGCAATATGAAGGTGTTCAATATCGGGGAATATTGAACAATTCTGACACTGTAAAGTTGACGAAGAAAAAAAAAAAAGCATATAATAATGTTAATTATCAAACTCTATGGAAGTCCAGATGATACAAAAAGAATATATTACAAATTTGATAAAAATCAGATCAGAAAAAAGTCCTCCAGAGTGGTAACAAACCCCACAAAATTAGATGCAAGATTTCTCATTAATAAGTGTTCATTATGGAACAGGCACAAGATCCTAATACATTTCAAGTCTGATCTGATTTGGCTTCCTGAGAGGTAACAAGCTCAGTCAACTGGATGCAGCATCATCTCATGGTAAGAATAGAGCTTATAACAACAAATTTATTAATGATATAAGCATATCCATATATTCCAATTTTGATCAAAATATGATCAGAAATATAGCAGACTGAGCAGCAACAAACTAACCAATCAGAATAAAGGTAACCAAATTAATATATGTTGATCTCACTTGTTATAAAATCTGTCCAAAATCTTGATCAGATACAGTAACCATATTTTCCAGTTTTTATTAATTTTCATGGATCAGATATTTCACCTTAGGAGTTTCAAATTGGTCAGGCAATTAGGAGCATAATCATATATAAATCTACAATTTCATAATGTAGGTTCTTGCATAGAGTACCTTGCTTTTACCTGTAGTGTGTTGAATGCAGATTATTAAAACTATTGGAAATACTGTTGTTCTCTTTTAATAATACAGGTAAGACCATTACAAATATTGCAGTAAATTTCTTCAACTGAAACTAATGAAACTTTTTATTCAGATGAAGTATGATATCCCCACTAATCTGAACCACAACCAACAACAGTATACAATATTGTTAGCATTGCTAGAAAAGTATATCATTGAAATGTGATGTGATGTAATTATGATTTTTAATGCGGCTTTAACAATTTTTCAGTCTAATCGCTACAATGTCTGCAGTGTGGCAGTTTATAGTGATGTTTAGCACTGAGGCATCATGATGCTGACATGTAGCTTGATGACTCACCCAGTTACATTTTCATGACACCAGGCCAACCAGTCCTAACACTAACCTCTTAATGCTGAATGCCAAGCTGTTAGTACCATTTTTATAAGTCTTTGGTATGACTTGACCTGGGATCGAATCCACGACCTCCCACATCCGAGGAGGACGCTCTAACCACTAGGCCACCGGAGTGGTTATCATTGAAATGCGAGATAAGTGATGTGTTCTTAGGAACTATGCATGTAAGATGTATTCATTAAGATTTTGGTTCTGTTCTTTGTGATGTGTTCTTAGGAACTATGCATGTAAGATGTATTCATTAAGATTTTGGTTCTGTTCTTTGTGATGTGTTCTTAGGAACTATGCATGTAAGATGTATTCATTAAGATTTTGGTTCTGTTCTTTGTGTATTATCCCTAAGACATCAGTTATCCGTAGAGGTGAAATTACATGTGCCACAAATACAAACATCACAATACACTGCAATACATTATTGATACACGTCAAATTGAAGGACTTGCCATGGGGGGGATGGTGCCATATTTTTTAGAGGGTGGTGCACTTATTTTGGGAGAGTTGTGCCATTTCATGAGTCAATATATTGGGTATTTCCAATATGGAGATTACAGATAGACAAATTCATCACCTGATTATTCTCATCTTTAATAAGATTAATAAAAAATTATTAGGAACCCAGCTACCAGTGATCGTGTCGTTTTGACCATTTCAGAATAGTACATTGGATACCAAACTAATTTTGGTCACCAGGCCCTTTGTTTTCCACAACATGAATACTTTAAAAACATTAAAAATTTCATGTCTTCACTTCAATTTAGAAGAAACTATAGTATTTTTAAAAAAACATGCAATTTCCTTGTGCAAGGAAACTCTTATCCAGAACAGGTTTAAGTGTGGGAACAGATACTGTGAATAACAAATTCCTTCACTGTACTTCCTGCAGATGCAAAAGAGCTGCCACAACCACAGGTACTTGTTCCTGTTGCAAAACGGAAAACTTAATGCCCATCCCTTACAAATCAACATAAGGTGACTAAGTGACTAATTTGTTTATTTGAAAATTATCCCCCAATTGATTTCATATCCTGTCAGCATTACATCATCTCTAATCATATCAACAAAGAAGAGACTCTTTAACCTTATTCCCCATGTATGATTTCAGCATTGTACTTAACTGATTGTTTAATAGCCACTTTCAAGCAAAGCTTCTCTAGTCTGGCTGTTTATATTTACACAAGTCATATTCAATAAGCTACAAACAGTTCCAGTAGGTGGTTGTTTACCCTGGAAAACCACCACTCAGAACTGAATGTAGCAAGCATAGTCCCCACATGACATATTGGAAGTATAAATTCAATCCAAAAAGACAGTTTGGGAAAATGTGGTTATAAAATTAACAGCAAAGTACTTCATAAGTAAAGAGTTTTTAACATTATCTTCATTAGTCATGTGTGTTAATATGTAAAGGGAACAAAAGGGACCTGTTGTTGTCAATTGCAGTGCTTAAAAAAAATCTGATACCCCAATGTCCTCTAATTTTAATCTGGGTCTGTCCTGTATTCAAAGTATTGTTGAAACAAAAAAAATAGTTTGCCTGAGGAAACTTTGACCACAATGATGATATACTTTCAGGATGTCATAATTGATTGGCAAATAAATGATGCCTTAGTTTAAGTTACAATGCCCAGGTCTTCATTTTAACATTGATTGGCAAATAAATGATGCCCTAGTTTAAGTTACAATGCCCAGGTCTTTATTTTAACATTGATTGGCAAATAAATGATGCCCTAGTTTAAGTTACAATGCCCAGGTCTTCATTTAACATACATTGATTGGCAAATAAATGATGCCCTAGTTTAAAATACAATTCCCAGGTCTTCATTTTAACAATTCAATGCTGCAGTCACAAGTTACCATATGTGGAAACCATTTTTCCAACGTTTCATATCCCACCTTATTTCCTTAGGTTACACTCTTAAGTCAAGTAACACTACTAAAAATATATTTACTCTTAATTAGTTATTTGGGAGCACATACTGTATGGTATATTTTGTATTATTCCTTATTTCAATTTATTATGGCAATAAAAGTTTACATATACCATAGAGGAATGCCAGGTGTTTACTGGCAGTTTCTTTGGCAGAAATAGAGACACTGTTTTGTTTGAGAAAATTACAATATTCACTGATCGTTCGTAGGATTGAAACTAATTGGTGACAAATTTTTTTTTGTATAGTACTGTTGCAAGGGTTAAAAAAATCTGAAATTTATGTAAATAATATTTATTCTTAACTTCTATTGATTGAATTAAAAAAAATAGTGCAATATTAAATATTATACCCCAAATTATCCCAGAATATAAGTCTGGACTTTTGGGTTTATTTAAGTCACCAGCCCAGGGCCTGTGCGTAAAAAAAAATTTCTTTGAGCAATAAATTGTTTTTCTTTCTTACAAACAAATACCTGTGCTCACCACGCTCTTTCAAATGAATTCTCATTTTAAAAATAAAGTCAATGCCTAATAATTGTTGAAGATTAAAACAACTTATCTATGGTAAGTATCATTTTCTCAAAATAAAAATTCTAAATCCACATTTCTTCTGGTATTACCTTGCTTTATA
Organism: Potamilus streckersoni; assembly: GCA_016746295.1. Taxonomy (NCBI): domain Eukaryota; kingdom Metazoa; phylum Mollusca; class Bivalvia; order Unionida; family Unionidae; genus Potamilus; species Potamilus streckersoni. The sequence continues at coordinate 646,287 of JAEAOA010000907.1, forward strand.
CTGATTTATCAACTCTTGTATTATTACCTATAAATTGATGAATAGTTTCACCCCTAATTAACTGTCTGGTTCCTCTACTCCACAAGAAAAAACCCAACTCCAAGGATACCACATTAAAAAGTTTATTACACTCTTAATTCACTCTTAATAAAAACACTGATGCTGTACTGGCCAAAAATAATTTACAAGTAGTCAAGAACCATTTCTTCTTTGTAACTGTCGAGTGTTGAAAAATCATTCCTCAGCAATCAAAAGATATTTAAATTAGCTGCTGTGGTGAACCTACTGGATGAGTAATGACAAAAATTTCAAGTCATACTGGACATCAAATTGCCTCCATTATCATTTAGAACAAATACAAAGACTTAATGAAATATGAGAAGCAATATCTTGATTTTCATGAATACTACTGTGGCATTAATGATGAAGACAACAAAATTTCTGTCAATAGTTTGTGTGGTTTGAATTTTTTAACACAGCTTTTACTTGTCAGTCATCTTGCTATGTCTGCATTGTGGCAGTTTACAGTAATGTCTAGCACTGGGGCAATATACTGCAGACACATGTGACATTATGTCCCACCATGTCACATTATCCTGTCACCAGGCCAACAAGCCATAAACAAACCTTTAAAAGCTTAAAGCAAGGCAGCTGTTACTAATATTTTTATAAGTTTCTGATACATGACCAGGGTTCGAACCTACAATCTCCTGCATCCAAAGCAGATGCTCTAACCTCTTAGGAAATCGAAGTCGTGCCCCATGTAAGTATGATCCGAGTAGGATGAGTAGCAACAAAAAACACAAATTACACGACGGCCAGTCGGCGCCTATTTCATACAGATAAAATGGGTGAAAATCTGCTTTTTCTTATACTGTGTGTACTAAATTTGCATTAAAATCAATATTGATAACAACATTTTTATGAATTAAACTTTATTTAAAAGGCCTTTGAATTATCTACAAATGCATATAAAATTCATTAATATATACATGTTGTTATTTAACCATATGGCCATGTAATCATCTATCAACAAAATTGTCAGCTTTCAGTTAATTGCCATTTCCTGTGCGCGCGAGTTGATACCAGTGTGTTTGTTTTGCAAATGCGGGTCATTAGATCCCCATGAATATAAATGAGAATTTGAACTATGAATGGCGAATGAATAACGTTTCCAATGATGTTTTGAAAATTTGCATATGATGACCCTGTGCTGAGAAAATAGTCCCCAAAGTGTCGCTAATTTTTTTAAACTCACGAACATTATATTTACATTTTCAATATACCATTAGAAAGTACGCATTCTAAGCTTTCTTTTGATACCAAATTTGTTTTTTGGAATGTATATTTAAGTACCGGCATTTAATTTTGAAAGTACGGAATTTACAAGTTGACCTCTATAAGACACATGTGCTAGGTCGCCATATTGGATCCACAAGGATAAACATAACTTCAATGTGAATAATCGGCGATCAAAAGACAAATGTTATGATATATGTACACTGTTCGATTGTTTTGTATCGGCAAGTAATTATTTTGTATTTATTAAATACTTTTGTGAAATATAGCGTAAATTGTATCACATAAATGATCGTCCTGGTGTTGACGTATATGTAGATTTAACAGGTTTACTCTTGAATTATTTTACCTTTTTTTTTCTTCTTCAAAACTTTTATCTAAATACAAATTAATGTCAAATTGTATGCAAATGATATTTTAACATTTAAAAACAAAATTGCACATCTGTAAATGAAATTTAAACAAATTACTTGGAAATATAGGTAGAACGAATAGAGAATGAAAACGTGTTTTACGGATCTACATTTCGTACCATGATAAAGTACTGCACAGCAATTTTATATGATGAACCACAGGAGTCTGCAGTTTTATCAATAAAGCATGATTAAATTTCTAACAACATGAAATCACTTTTACGTTATGTAATAATACTGTAAAGGTAATTTCATGTCAAATTTTGTCCTGCTTTATTGATAAAACTGCAGGCTCCTGTGGATGACCTATATATCTTTTTAAATATAGTTTTTTTAACTGTTCCTAAAACATTTATTTTGTTCATTTTCAGTGCAGAAATATGAGATTATTCTGGACCTTACTGCCAAAATGCAGGCATCAGTGTTAATACAATATCATCAAAATCTTGTATAATTATTCAGTCAAATGGAATTGTGATATAAATTTTCAACTTGTATATGAAAAATAATCGTATATTTGCTGAATTTTGCTGATTCTGGACGTCATTGGACATTCTCAGAGCATAGAAAATTTGATGAGCTGTTTACAATGTATGCCAATATTTTCTTCTGAATTAAATGATGTGTTAACAAATATCTTGTCCAGTATCTAAATTGTCTGTTAGAATAAATTTTTTTTTAAACACCTTATATTCTTCCTTATACTGAAATCATGTGGACATTGTTTAATTTACTGCAGATATTTGAATTCTACAGGCAAAATTCTATAAGACTGCCAAGTTTCATGGAGATATCTTGCTTAGATCAAAAGTTATGATAGAAATACTTATTTTATTAAATGTGTCAGGTCCGTGACTAAGAAGAATTAAACATACATTTATATAAGGCAAACATTCACTGAAAAGCCAGTTTTTGCAAGTATTCAAATAGTCATAACTTTTTAACTAATCATCATATTTAAAAACTTAAAACTGTTCTGAAAAGGTCTGAATGAGCTCTATAAGAATCAACCATTAAAATGCAAATATGTTGACTTTGTAATTCTGACTGGGGTTGCTACCATATTAGATATCAGATTATCACCATTTTGCCACAAACATCTGGGAAGGGCTGATCTTAAATCCCTTCAAAAAAACACTGAAAAATGTTGTCTAGATGACATCTTCCCCATCAAGCATTGTGGAATTGAGAACAAATATTTTCCACCATATCAAACTTTATCAAAAACTGTTGAAAACATGATATAATAAATAGATACGGGTGACACTATATGCCGCCTCCATGAAATATGATAGGATATAAAATATTAGATGCAATACCTTGTCTTTCAGCACAAATCCTGCTATTCCGCCTGCAATTTCCAGAATGAAGATGAGGCCCAGTAAAACAGCATACTGAAGAAAGAAACAGTCAATTGTCAATTTTCAATGAATGAAGTCCATTACTGAAATTTTTAACCAAGCAGCACAACATGAGCAAATTGGCAGGGAAAAGTTGAGGGCGTGTGAAAAGAATGTCACAGAAACTTAAAATTTTGTTCTTTTCTATTAAAAAACTTTGAATACCATCACTAATGTTGATATTCTGACAAACAATTATCTGGACAGATAAAATTATAATTATAATTATATAAAACGAAAATTTAGACTCCTAAAAATTTCAGCCCAGAAGTCGATGGACATAATGTTCCAACTAGGAAACCCTGCATGACATTGATTCAAATTGTGATATGGCTAAAGAACGGAGATTAAAAATGTAACTTTAAATTAAACTTCTGGTCAAATAAAAAGTTAGTCACTTTTTAATACCCATAATTGATATTGTTAAAACTGTTTTGTAGAGGTGGATATCATTACACTAAATCCTGTTTCATATAATTTTCATCAAAATGGTGTCATTTGAGATATAACACCAAAATTGGAGCAAGTGACCTTCTCTTTAACTAAATTTTAAAAAATCAGAATTCATTATTTTATATAAAAATTTAATCAACTCTAGATATTTTCTATACTTTTCTTGAAAAATGTCATTTTCACACGATTGTCAAGTTTAGGTGTTTAAAAAGAAAAAGATTAAAGGGGTCAAAAGAACATAAAAACAATTAAAATGTGTAAACAGAAAAAGGTGCAAAAATAAAATTACCAGTGTACAAATAAAAAGGTGAAAATAAAAAAAACAAAAAACTGCCATAATCTTTTATTTAAAAATTATAATCCCTGGGTTTTAATCGGATTGGTTGTACTGCTACTTACGATCATAACACAGGTGTGGTTCTCTCTGATGGCTCCAATGCATCCGAAGAAAGCGATCATGAAAACAATTACACCCACCACTATAAGCAATACTGCTGCAGAATCAAACGAGCCATCTATAAGCTGAAAGTACTTCTTCAGTTGTATTTGCACATAAGCTCCACATGCTATCAGGGCTATTCCTACCAACTGAAAAAGAAAACAACCTTCAGAGGAACTTTTTCAAATTTAAGGTGACATTGGCAATTTTTGAGACAATTTCAAATCCTACATGTCATCAGCCCCTAAAACTTTTATTACCATAGGAATTCAGGGACTTTTCTACAATTACCTATATGAGGACATGAAGCCAATGGAATTTGGAAAAATTTATTCACACTTACTAAATTTTAGAGTTTTCGAAATAAAAGAAAAAAAAACCTATATATATTCTGATGTTTAAAAGCCACTGGACAATGTTATGAAGCCAATTGAACCTGTCATACTAAGCTAACCAGTCTGCTTTCCCATAAAAGAACCACAATGAATACAACTTTCATTTTTATTAGTTTTCATTTTTGTACTTTTTTCCCAGCATTCATGCTCTAAATGTTGAATATTCAGATTGAAATTGGGAAAATATAGATCCTTTGAATAGGGCATGGGGGTGAAATTTGCTCCCTCCATCACCATTTCTTCTGAGGTTAGTTGTAAAAATAAATGAGCGCACATTTATCATCAAACAATTTGACTTTAATTTTTCCAAGGTCATAAAAAGCGTTCATCAGAGAAAGCAAGTTGCAGTTGTTCCTTGTCCATCATCTTTTATATTCAATATAGTAATGTTGCATAAAACTATTAAAAGATAACTTATCCAATGCAAACATAAAGACTAATTTTGTTCTTGCTGAAGCCAAACCAGGTAGAGTAAAGTATTCAGGTTATTGTAAGGGTCTGAGTGAGCAATGGTACAAGAGGTAATATGTTAGTACATCACCAGGTGATGACTAATAGATGACTGAAGATGACATGCTGGAGGACATGATCAACAGTTGCAATTCAATGCTGTGTGGGAATAGAATTTAACAAATTTCTTTGAAACCATTCATTTGAGATATTTACCAGTCCTTCCAAATCATAACTAGCCCTTAACCGACAACAATGTAAAACAAATTTGACATTTTAATTTCCAATGGATTATTGAAATTATAAAAATACTAGCCTAAATAGAGATTTCCTAGCCTTTGGCTAGCAGACTTCTGCTATTCTGAAACTTTGCTATGGTTCCATTCCAGGCAAGTGTTTTGATGTCTAAGCTGAATACAACAGGGTTATGAGGGAAGCAGAACCAGGCGATTACTGTTTGATGGATTATTGGAGCTTGTCTTGATCTTTCTTAGTAGGTGAAAAAAAAAAATCAGGCAAACAATATTCACCATGTGTCAAAAAAAGATCCAACTTTTAAGTTTAGCTACAAGTGACAAGACAATTTGTTTAATCTTACTTTTTTTTCTCTACTTGCAAGTCATAGAGGAATGGTCTAAAATTACATTAGCAATGAATTTCATTTTTTTGTCCACAGCTTGCAAAACATGGAATTTTAGTCCACTCTTTAAAATGTGAAGCAACACAGGTTTTTGCAATTACTAAAATCTGTTGCTGATGTCATCCATTGACTGTATCTAGGAGGAAAGACTAGAGTCTTCAAACCTATTCAAAGTTCACTATGTGCCAACTTTGTCACTTCCACCTTTTTTCAGCTTTGCAACAAGATAACATTTTCGTGAGACTTCAGTTAAATACCTTTGAAACATGGTATACAGACTGATAAAGGCAAACTCCTGAATATGTGTTTACCTCTAAGAAAATCTGCCACGTTGACCAAAGGCACATTCAGGTGCACGAGACCAGAGTGAGATTGGAAGTTTCTTTTTCTGCAAGGTTCATGCATTTTAAACTAGCTACAAAACATGTCAATGGCACTGTCATATTCAATCAACAGAATTTGCTCTTTCTACTAATAGATAAACATTGTATTTTCTTCCTTCTACAACTGCAACCAATTGTGACTGAATCTGTACATGTCCTTTATTCCCCTCTTTTCCCCTTTCTCACATTCCATCAATAAATTTCCAATTTCACAGTCAGATATGTGTAATGAATATCTTGGACCCTCCTCACAAGTTTAATCAGATTGGGCTGGCTTGTATTCAATACAGCAAATTGGTTTTTTTTTATAATTTCTGAATCCAAGTCTTTCTGGCAGCAAAGCAATTTATGCTAAATTCTAGGCCATTGCCGTGTATGAAGAATCAAGGAATTCTGGTTTTGACGGACAGGACCAAAAATTTCATTTAAATGCAATGAAAATCAATATTTCAGTGTGTGCATTATGTTGTTCTAAAATAAGGTTTATGAAAAGAGGTCTTAATCTTCAATCTAGCAATTTTTTAAAAATGGAACAATAAATATGAAATAATTATATCCGAAAATAAAATATTTGTTCTACAATTCTCAGTTGGGGGTATATATGGTTATACAGTGGGGGCACCATGCACTTTCTACAAGTCACAATAGTTGACTGTTGAGTGACAACACTATTGTACTTGCCTTAGTGTTACTTTTCCCATCCCATTTTCGATATTTCGACTAAACAAACCAACACGAATGTTATTTAAATATCTCAAATCAGTTGGAACGGTCGTATATTTAAAGGTCTCTAACGTTTACTTTCCTCCGCGTCTTCGCTTCAAAGCAATTTTACACAAAAACGAAAATAAAATGACAATGTTATCAAACTAAAAAGTTGTCATGGGTTTCCGCACCAGTTAAAAGTTTTCCCAAGCACATCTGGAACCGCACCCCTCGAATCATTTTCTTACTGCGTGTGTGCTCGATTTATCATCTCAGCCAGTTTTCATCTTAAATAACATTCTTTTTACTGTTGTATTAATGAGTCTAAAATTGCCTTTTCATGCTAAAATATATGTAGACTGTCTGTTTAATTGGAATATTGTACACCATAAAAAGCCACCGTACAATACCACTTTACCAGCTACTTTGAACGTTGTTAAATATATTATCGAAATACTTACCACAAACAACAAATTAAAACTGAATATCAGAAGCTTAACACATTTCATTCCACCTTCAACCATTCTCAAAGGTTGTTACTTGCTGTCTTCCAGAAAAATGAGTGGCGATATATATAATCTCGTTCTTCTAAGCTAATTGTGCAGTTCGATACACAACACAGTTCCGTGAGTAGCCTTTTCACACCGTTATCCTAACACTGTGTCCTTTTTTGTGTGGCAAAATAAAATAAAAATTTTAATGGTAAACACCCCTTTCCTTCATAATATTAAAAACACTTCACGAGATACTCTTCTCCTTTTCTAACAGTATCAACAATGTGGTCCTTTTATATAAAACGAATATTATCTGTGAATCATTTCAACGTGCAATCTTGCAAGTGGCGGATAAATATTCAAGTATGAGTCAAACGGCGGTCACATGAATGGTAACGTCATCAGCATGTGACCCTGACCTAAATGATACAAAATAGATCGACAATTGTGTGCTGAAAACATAACGCCAGTAGTATACGCAAGTCCTTATGCCTTTTATGATCTGCATATTAGTTTTAATTGGTTCTGTTTGGTTTACCAACTTGATTCAGTATCAGCACTTAATAGCTATACGTGGCTGCCAATTTAGTCTTGCAGGAAGAGCGACTGATTCATGGGAAGCTGTCAAGTTCAATACCAAACTTTATTGCAAACTCAATTTGGTCGATCAAGACTTGAACCCACACCAACAGAAATGACAGGTGAATGGGCTGTAAAGGCAAGAGCCTAAGGCCAATCGTCCCGGGTCCGTCCTTAGGTCAATTGGACCGATTTAGCCTAATTGGGCCCCGCGCGTTAGTAAGTTTTAAAAATATATTTATATAAAATAATTTAAAATTGACAGAAGAAAATTTAAGATCAGTATTATATAAAACTTATTTATAAGTTTGTCTAAAAATGCGTACTTCTCGGGGCCACGCCAAAATGATCCAAGTACGGCCAAGCGTTTGCAAGGGCCGTTACTAATTCATCCCCTAACCCACACGTACACAAGTAGTTAAAGGGGATAACATAGCCCAATGTAGACCTCTATGTTAATTTTAGGGAAGGTTCTACTACGGCCCCAAGATTTATAACAACACTTAGACCTATATGCCCAAATGGCACAGCTTGGGACGACATGGCCCCTAGATTGATTACGGGTCAATAGGAATGGAACAGGTGCTACGACGTAATGGTATTAGACACTTGCAACAATATAGCAAGGGACTGACCTAAATACGTGCGACTACTATAGGGAGGGACAAATACAGTAGACACAGAAACATCTACAACACATCTATGGATTCATGAAAACCAATCTATCAAACCCAAATTATACAATAGACTAAAAAAAATACGCAAAAAATAATTTTTGGGGGGAGTTAAACCCAAATATCTACAATCGACTTTAAAAAAAAAGGTAAAAGAGAAAAAAAAGGTAAAAGAGAAAAAAAAATCTGTTCGAGGCATAGGAAATGGCCCTGAAAAGGACCGTTGTTTTATGTTAATACCATTCCGTTAACTTAGAGAATAACCCACAGGTCTTCTTCTCTTCCTCAAATTTTGGCTCACTTCTTCTCTGTAGATGAAGACTCTTCAGACAACATTGTCTTTCCACATAATGCCTTCTTTTCCAAACATTTGTATCGGTGATCCTGATGATGGTCTATGTTGTTTTCACATACATGGGTAAGTCATTACGTAACAGCATCAACGCTACGAGAGTAGAGGATTCGACGTTTGTACACATCTTTGTGACGAGAACAGGTAAAGGGAGTGTAGTGAACCGCGTTTATTTGTAGTCGAAGAACAGTTCGAAACCGATTAAAATTGTTCACCAATCCCAACAAGTGTTACAAAATTCAGTCACTTCGAGGAGTCTGTCTTCCAATCCAAAAAAAAGGTTACCTGTGGTGTCACTTTCCTTATAAAGGTGCACTAGCGTCTGTACGCAGTGAATCGATCGACATGTTTTTTTTTTTTGTTTTTTTTTTTAACATAATAGAAACTACGAAGAGACAATGAATTCGGGTGCAGCGGCTACCAAAGTTAACACAGACCTAGTTCCAGAAGAGATTGATTTCAATTGGGATTTAGTTGAAATTCTCTCCTTTTCGCAAGAATTTGTTCCGGTACCAGTACCTTCACCACCTTCTCCTTCTTTACCACACGTTGACGATTTTAAACATAGACAGGAAGAAGAATTGGAGAAATTTTTACAACAGCAGAAAGAAGCAGAACAAGCTATTATCCTTTAACAGCAACAGCTAGAAGAAGAATAAGGAAACGATAGGAAGAAGACGTATTACAGAAGAAACAAGGTCTAGGAGAGAAGATTGGCAGTGAAAGGCAAACGGTAACGGTACTCTTGGACATTTTGGCAGAGGTAAGAAGTCTGAAACAAATGTAACAGATTTCTTTATTACGTCCCAAGAGAAAAGAACATTGCAGAGCCCAACAACGCCACTCTGTTACTACGCCTGAGATTCTGGCACTAGTAATTTCTATCAAACCATCGACAGGAGCAAGCATAGAAGTTGACCTTGGCAGTAGCAAAGGCTTATGACAGTTAAAGTGAATTGCTTCTTGTTCTTGAGTCGTTTTTTTAATATAAAAAACAAGTCCCCATAGTTAATATCCATTTTGCCAAATCAATGAAAACTCAAACTCAAAACTATGAGACACTTAAAATTTTTCAATCTCTTTTATTCTGGTACAAATTTTACAATCCAATTCACAACACCACACACCACTTTAAAAAAGTTCATAGATTTCTTCTATCTCTTTTGTTTTGTTCACTCTCTTTTTCTGACTTTCTTCACTTTCAGTTTTCCTCCTCTTGTTCCATTTTCTCTTGCCTTCTTTTCTCTTTTATCGGAAGGTGTCTGGGTTCTTCCTTTGCCGAGGGAATCTTTTCCTCTTCCTCCTCCTTCTCCTGTTGTTTCCTCTGAAAACAAATTCCCTCCCCTCTCCTCCCCCCCCTCTCTCTCTCTCTCTCTCTCTCTCTCTCTCTCTCTCTCTCTCTCTCTCTCTCTCTCTCTCTCTCTCTCTCGATCTCGATAATGATAACAAGTATCTTAACATTTGTCTGTTTTGAGACTGGTCTAGATTTCTGTAGCCCAGTGAGTTTTCTTCTGACAAATATAGCAAGGATCTTGAATTTTATCTCGAAAAGAGGGTGAGTAGTCCGTCGGCTTCCCTGAAGAAAACTTTCTCAAGACACCTCTCAAAACTCTGATCAGAAGTTCTATCTGTGTGGGCTCTTCCATAGTGCTGGTCGAATTGAGAATGAAACGAATACTGAGAGGGAAGGCACCAGTCCTTTATTTATGTAGACTGTTTAATCGGAATATTTCACACACACACACACACAGACACCACACTGGTCTGACATGCAGTCAAGATGAAACGATCACATCATTTCGTAAAGAAAGGAAAAAAAAGTGAGAGGCAAAGACATGATTTATTGCCTCACACAGTAGCTGCATTCTTGGCTCAAATTCATACCAGCGATTTTGAAGTTAATGTGAGTGAGCCAGAATCCACGTCCAGAGAGTATACACTCAAAGTTCATCACTACCAGTAAACCTCATAATTTTTGCCATATTTGAGAAATGGACAAGTGCTCCTCCAGAAAATTTAGAACCACGGCCTACACGTACACGGTGAAGTTTAAATGTTTCATGTACGACGTACAGCTGGAGAAAACAGAATGGTCCATCACCGATGTGTGGAATTCTTTGTTAATCAATCTGAAACAGCAATGTCTAGACAAAGAAGACGATCTCTTGAGACTTTCCATAAATCATAACAATTTGAAGTCCCCTTTTTGGATCGAGTTTAGCAGCCAAGCAGAATTGACACCTTCCAATGTCATGGACAAGATTCAACACATACAACAATCCAACGACAAGTTTCACATCACCGACGGAAAAGCGGCACTGTTCATGACCTACGTGTCTCTTCCGCCAAGGGATAGGACTCAAAAAGGTGTTATTGGTGCACGACCTTCTCTCAATCAAGCGCACCGCAGTTCAAATAAACAAAACTCAAGACCAGATGTGTTTAGACCGTGTCATCGTGGGGAGACGAACATATGCCGACAAGAATGATACGGCAGAATGGAAAATAGTCTGGAAAACTATTTGACATTCGGAACGAGCCAAACAACAAAGAGAAGCTGAACTCCTGTTACAGCAAGCGGGGTTATCCAAAGACACCGCTTATGGCATTCGTGAAATGAAAAAGTTACAAGATGCTACACATTGAAAGTACACTATCAAGAACTGTACAAACCTCTGTTGTTTCGAGGCGAAAATTTCAAAGACGGAAAATACATTCACTTTTATCATCACGATGAACATTTTGATGCCATCACCGGTATCAGCGCATTCCTGGCATACTATTATTACTGTGAAAAATGTGACTATGGTTATAACAATCGAGATCAACACAAGCATTGTGGTTCAAAATTTGAAGGATGTTTGGCCACTCAACTCTGTCTTGAAAGACAAGAACGAGTGCATGGCCAAGATTATCAGTGCACCTTTGGCAATCTAATCTGGAACTAAAATCATCTGAAAACAGAAGGTTCACAGCAGAAATGTGCTTGTCAACTCCTGAGATTGTGCCATACTTGTGGACAAGGTAAAAGTACAAATAATGCCAATTTGCATGTTTGTCCAGGAAAGAAATGATGTCACATTTGTCGCTAAATCGTAGACTTGGAACACCATTGCTACATTAAAAATACCATTCCAAACATGAAGACTAAGAAGATGATCAGAAGAAGAAAGAGAATTTAATCTTAATAGATTTCGAATGCATGTAAGAGACTGGCATTTACATTTGTATTTAATTTCTGCGTGGCTCATCGAGCGTGCGAGAAGTGCATCCAAAAACCTATCTTGGTTCATTGCCCCCACTGTAGCAAGAATCCTGGAGGACGTGAAAAAAGTATTTTGGGGACCCAACACATTTACCGATTTCGCCAAATGGTTCTTAGACCCTTTCGACGAAACGTGGAGCCAAATATCGAACGTTACGGAGATTGTCATCGGAATGCCACTGTGCTGGCTCACACTTTCTCAGGATACGATTAACAGTTTCTTTTGAGATTCTACGGAACAAAGTACTGAACGTCCTAAAGAGTCTTTGAACGAAGCTAAAATCATTTCCATGCAAGTTGGGACAAGTGCAGTTTAAAGATTTGATGAGTTACTTGGCCATGCCTTTGAGCCGAATGATAAAATGCTCGGAATGACAGAAATGGCCAATGGTTATTTTCCGCACTTTTTTAAATACCAAAGCCAATCAACATACCGTTCTGCCCCATTTGCCTGAGGCTCACTACTACGATACTAACAAACTACCCACCGAACAACGAGAAGCTTTCTACGGTTGGTAGCAGACTCACTACTACGACTCCGACAACATGCGTACCGAGCAAACAGAAGCTTTGTATGCATGGTACAAGAGTCACGACTCAGACAATTTCGACTTTCAGGAAGAAATGTTCAAGTATTTTGTTCCGACACGGACTATTTTCTCTGTTGCTGTGAAGAATTTAGAGAACTGTTAGTGGAAAATGGAGGGATCGAATCTTTGAAAGAAGCCTTTGAAAGAAGTTCCTTAGTGTACCACCGATTCATACCTAAAAACACAATAGCTATCATCTGCCCTCAAACGACAAACTTTATCGAATGTCAATACTCTGTCAAAGCCCTACGCTGGTGTGATGTGTCGAATTTTGAAAACTCTTAGAAGCTTTGGTTAAAGGAATTGTATCAAAGTCAACTTAATTAAAGTAGAAAAGGCTAGAGATAATTAGATGATTATTTCCATTTCATCTCTGAACGTCAAAGGGGAATTCGTTCTAGCCGACGTAACATGACCGAGTCAGATGCTATGGTACAAGAGAATGACATAAGACCTTTCCCCAAAATCGGCAGGGTTAAAGGCGGCAGCTGGCTATAGATGATAGTTCAAAGTAATGAGTAATTACGGCATGATTAGTTTAGTTTTCTTGTCAATCCAAATATTCTACGAACAGGTTTATGAAACAGTCTATTCCGATTGGTTAATATGGATTTATGAGCGGAACTCTGTAAGAAATTAAAGGTTTTACTTTAGGAAAATTCAGCAATCTTTAATCTTTCGCAAGGGAAGTTAAATGATTCCGGGATCGTGTGAGACGTTATCTCGTGATTTGGCAGTTAAGCGAGAGTTTTGTCTCAGCAAGTAGGCAAACTCTACATTCTGAATTCGTAAAAAGTACGTCTTCATTATTGAGTAAGGGGTCAGTTAGGAGACAGACTATACGTGAGATTCGTGGAAACGAATATTGAAACGGCAAAAGGTACGCAATCTTAGTTTCCCGATTTTAATATGTTTTTTCATTTGTTGATCTATTTTGCAAATGTATTCTTGATATGATGTATGTATGTATTATTTCATTTTGCAGGATCTTAGTGAAATGCTAGTCATGACATTTTATTCTTTGATTTCCTAATTATCAATTCATTTGGAGAATTGGCAAGATTGAATGTAATTAAAATTTCATTAGATTTGTTGAAAAAATTGCATGTAATTGAATCTTGAATACATAGTAGTGATTAGGAATTTAAATGAGTTAAGCTTAAGGAATGATGGGTAATGTTTCATAGTTTATGGATTAACTCTTGTCTAAAATGAGTATGACCTAACATTACATGTATATTCATATGCTAGTTTGTTATCTAATTGGTCGAGTAAACTATTTTAGAATAGTTAGATCTGACGGTTTAAGGATATGTAACTTAAGACTGCTAGATTGGTAGAGTCAGCAGTCGAGTGGGAGTTACATACGGTTTCATACGGCTGAGTTGAATTTAATTGATCATCCCTAGCGTGACCCGAATTAAGGTCAGGACAAGCATCGACCGTTTATGTAAACATAACAGTTAGCTAACAGAAGTTACTGCGGCAGAATTTATGCCTTTTGTTCTGAGCCGAATTAATGGAAAAATACAGATATACATGAGAATGTGACCTATTGTCTATTGCGAGAAATTTTGTTTATTGAAGGAAACAGCTTTCCTGGATTCACATGAGAAATACCTGAATAATCACAGGACCAGAACAAATTCTACGCAGAAATCTAAGTCCAGAGACGATTGTTAAGTCAGAGTTCGACGGAGAAGAGTCCAAGACGAAAAAGCTAGACAAAGATCGACAGAGCAGGGACGAACGGAAGTCTTGATGTCTGCATAAATTAGGTGATGAAGTCTCTCATCGTTGCACTCAAAGATCACATTTCATTGGCGATGAGGATAGCAATTTAACGTTGAGAGTAATTTTACATTTAAAGAAATTTGTATCGTCTTTTTTATTTGAGTACATGTTAGTACCATTTTTCCTTCTTTTGTAACTAAGTCATTGATTTCTTTTCATTTTAAATTCTGTTGATAAACTGATTAAATTTTATATTTTTTCATTGAAAGGGGGCTCGTCGTGTTTATTTCTTCAATATACTTGTTCAGTGATCTGCATTCTTCTTTCTATCTATCCACACTGGGTAAATCACACCGCGGAGGTCATTCCCTAGCAACGAACCGTAGTGAAAGAGGTTGGTGTGTTTTGCACGCCGCCAATTTCCCACATAAGTGGAGGCTCGTCCGGGATATTTGAACAGTGGAAAAAAGCAGATCTGAACATATATTGAAAGAAATAAAACACCGTATCAGTGATAGATTTTTATTTTTTAAATAAGTAACCACGAGTGTGAATTGAGTCAACACCTATTCTTATATGTTTGAAATTATGCATGATTTGTGAATTTCTTAAATGTTGCATGACATTGTAAGAAATTAAGATTCCGTACCTGAAATTGCTAAAGCGTGGTTGGTTGTCCGTATCTAAGTAACCCATAAATATTTTGCCTTGGTACTCTTACGAGAAGAGATCATTAAGGAAGTATTCCCAGGGTAATTTGCACATGTGTTGCAGACGATACGAATTTAAGGAGAATTTATAGTTTGGTACTGCATCAAAGCCGTTTAAATTACTTGTGTAATTTTTAAGTAAGTCTGTAGGTAAGACTTGACTTAGTTATAATATTCATTGATATTCATAGGGAAGTTGTTTTCTTAAAGGCATAAAACAGGTTAGTGATACTAATCTAGGTGAGTTAGCGACAAGACAGACAAGAATGGCAACATTACGGCAACTTGCGCGAGAATTCAAAGTTCTTGGATCCGAAGAATTAGGTTATGAAGGGACACAGTTAACGGAATTTGTAGAACGTAGTCTCAAAGAACACAAAGAACAGCAAGCAGCCGAGAGAGAGAAGGAAAGAGAGGCCGAGAGGGAAAGAGAGGTAGCCAGACTGCAAGCTGAAAGAGAAAAAGAATTTGAGGTAGCCAGACTGCAGGCTGAAAGAGAAAAAGAACTTGAGTTAGCTAAACTGCAAGCCGAGGAAAGGAATAAAGAGAGAGAACATACGTTAGCCATGGAAAGACTAAGAATCGAAGTGGAGTCTAGGAGGGGCGAAGAACTGAACGTACAGTTAGGACCCACGAGCAGAAGAACTGAGGATAGACGTACCGTCCAGATAACTATGCATATGTTCAACGACAAGAAGGAAATTATTGACAACTTTTTAACCCAGTTCGAAAAGTTAGCTTTAATACATCAAATACCCAAAGAACAGTGGGCTATTAATATTTCAGCATTTTTGCAAGGCGCTGCCAAGGAGGTTTATCATAATTTGGCACCCGCTAAAATGGATGATTATGAAGCTCTCAAGAAAGCATTACTACGACACTATGAGCTGACAGCTGAAAGTTTCCCTAAACTTTTCAGAGAGTCATCTAAGAAAGCCACAGTCTCACGCACAATTTCATTATCGTGTACGCGTACTTTTCGATAAGTGGATAAAAATGTCCGGAGCCGAACTTTCATACGAAGGCATACGGGAAGAAATTCTAAAGGAACATATCCTCAGCACATACCGTAAAGACCTAATAGTATTTTTGGCGGAGCGTGATTTCGCGACCTTAGAAGATATTAGTGTAATGGCCGAGCGATAGGAAGCTGCACACTCTCGTCCAACCACATGGAGTGGCAGGGATCGAATCAGCGTCCCAGAGTTTAGGAGAGGTAATGGTTTAACACCTATCAGGCGGAATGGTCAATATGGTGGGAAGCCAAAGGCTGTCAATCCCAGCCGTGATCAGTCCCGGGGCTCAGGTAAGTCCCAAGGGATGGACAAGATAACCTCTGGTAAGAAAGAGGAAGTTGTGTGTTATGGCTGCAACAAACCCGGCCTTATTCTTATAAACTGTAGAAGATACCTTCCCACTGTAAATGTAGTGACCCCAGATACAAGTAAACAGAGTAATCTATTGGAGTGGTCCAATATAGCAACAGCTACGGTAAATGGCGTATAGGTTACTGTGTTGTACGACACCGGCTGTAGTTATCCAGCTTTGGTGGACAGCAAGTTTGTTAAACCTACTGATTATACAGGTGAGACTATAGAGGTACAATTTGCAAATTAGAGTAGAGATTCCCTTCCAGTTGTTATATCAATCTTGATTCGCCCTATGTGAAAGGACGAATGCAAGCAGCGTGCTTGTCAGGGTTGTCGCATGATGTTATTTTAGGATGTAGGTATGTGTTGCCACAACCTAATCCTATGACGTGTACACCTGTACACATGGGGTCTGTAGAGACTAGGTCTATGAGACGAAGGTCAGGGCCGAAACCGTTGAAACCCTCGACTTCGCCCATAGATAATTTGCTACCTAGCGAATTAAGGAGACTTCAAAAGGAAGATTCTACCCTTAATAAGATACGCGGGTATGAAAAGGACAAGTCAGTGCGGAACTTACCCGACGGTGAGGTGGAGTTCGCACTGAAGCGAGGTATCTTGTACCGATACGCTCGAAAGGGGACCGAGAGGTATAAGCAGGTAATTGTACCACGGTCTAAGCGGGATGAAGTACTTAGGCTTGCACATGAAGGTTTACTAGGTAGTCACATGGGTGTTGCTAAGACGCGAGATAGGTTAGTTAGGGAGTTCTATTGGCCAGGTGTGTATGGCGATGTAAGGAGGTTTTGTCTGTCGTGTGACAAGTGTTAGAGAGTGGCACCCAAGACCTCACATCGCCCAGTGCCGCTAGGAACTAACCCTCTGATTGATGAACCTTTCTGACGGGTGGCTATGGATTTGATAGGTCCGATAAAACCCTCAGCGGAAAGTGGCAATCGTTATGTGCTAACGATTGTCGATTATGCTACCCGATACCCGGAGGCCGTTGCTTTAAGGAACATCGATTCAGTTACGGTAGATGAAGCGTTGTTAGGTGTCTGGTCTAGAATTGGTGTACCGAACGAAATATTAAATGACCAAGGGACGCAGTTTGTTAGCCAGGTGATGGAGGAAGTAAACCGGTTACTTTCTATCAGGCACCTGACTACTACCCCTTATCACACACAGTGTAATTGTCTTGTGGAGCGTTTCAATGGGACATTGAAACAAGCTCTAAAAAAGTTATGCGAAAATCGACCTAGAGATTGGGATCGATACCTTCCCGCGATCCTTTTTGCGTACCGCAAAGTACCCCAAGCTAGTCTTGGATTTTCGTCGTTCGAGCTAGTTTATGGGAGGACAGTGAAAGGACCCATGGCTGTATTGAAGCAGTTCTGGACGGATGAGAAAGCATCCGAAGAGGTAAGAACAACATATCAGTACCTTGTTGACCTCCGTAATAAACTGGAGGAAGTTTGTAACTTGTCCCAGAAAAATCTCTGTGATGCAAGGGGACGTCACGCCAAGTACTACAACAAGAAGGCGAAAGAACGTAAGTTTGAGGTAGGCGACAAGGTGTTGTTGTTGTTGCCATTAGAACATAACAAACTCCAAGTGTCTTGGAGTGGCCCCTTTCCTTGTAACGGAGAAGAAGGGTGGACAGAAATATCGCATCAGGGTGGGCGATAAAGAAAAGTTGTACCACGTTAACCTACTTAAACGCTAACGAGAAAGAATGTCACCTACTGAGTTCGTGGTTGCTACAGTGGTGACGGAAGACCCCGACGACAATGGAGGAGTGGCGGAAGTACTTCCTAGTTGTCCGTTGACGGGGAACGAAACTTACGTAGACGTCATCCTTGACGTAACGTTAACGTCAGACCAACGTGGCGAGGTGGAGGAGATACTTCACGATTACGAAGACATTCTGACGGAGAAACCAGGTATGACGGATTTGGAGGAGTTCAGTCTGAAGTTATTAGATGAAACACCAGTAAAACTGAGACCCTATCCACTTCCACATGCGAAGTTAGAAACCGTGAGGAAAGAAATTCGAACTATGTTGCAATTCGGGGTCATTGAACCAGCGGAATCGGCGTATAGTTCACCGGTTGTTTTGGTACAGAAAAAGGACGGCGATCACCGC
The DNA here is from genome assembly GCA_016746295.1 of Potamilus streckersoni. NCBI lineage: Eukaryota > Metazoa > Mollusca > Bivalvia > Unionida > Unionidae > Potamilus > Potamilus streckersoni. Next base: position 664,778 of record JAEAOA010000907.1, read on the forward strand.
TTTTGTATTGATTACAGGAAGTTGAATAGGATCACCGAATTTCAAGTAGAAATGTTACCAGATCCTGAAAATATATTTGCCGGAGTGACGAACGCAAAATACGTCTCGAAAATAGACCTGTCGAAAGGGTATTGGCAAATTCCTGTACGAAAAGGAGACCGTCCGAAACTTGCTTTCGCGACACCAGATGGAACATACCAATGGGTAGTTATGCCGTTCGGGGTCCAGAACGCACCCAGTGTCTTCACCCGAATGATGAGGAAACTTTTAGAACCTCTAAGAGGGAGCGGTGTCTCTAATTTTATGGAAGATTTATTGTTAGCGACTGCTACTTGGGAGGAACACATAATTCTGTTAAGAAAGGTTTTGGAACGACTCAAACAGGCAGGGCTCACCGCCCGACCATCCAAATGCCATATTGGATTTCGTAAATTGACGTATCTAGGACAAACCTTTAGTGAAGATACATTAACCCCAGACAGGTTGAGCAGCTTTGGAATGCCGCTCGTCCAACTACAAAAACGGAACTTCGTTCATTTCTCGGTCTTGCAGGTTATTATCGGAAATATGTTGCCAATTTCAGTGCTATTGCTAGCCAAATTACCGACTTGACGAGAAAGAAATCTCCGACTAAAGTTGTTTGGACAGACGCTTGTGAGAGGGCCTTTCAAACGTTGAAAGATAGACTGACGTCAGACGCCATTGTTAAGCTACCAGACGTGACAAAGGACTTTGTGTTACGTACAGACGCTTCTGACAGAGGTCTTGGTGCAGTTTTACTGCAAGAACATGATGGGGACTTATTTCCTGTTGCATACGCGAGTAGGAAACTTAATACCGCTGAGCGTAATTATTCAGTCACTGAGAAGGAATGCCTAGCGATTGTCTTTGGGATTCATAAATTTCATCGTTATCTGTATGGGCGAAAGTTTATTCTAGAAACCGATCATCAACCTTTAGCGTATCTTGCACAGGCTAAACTGACTAATGGGCGTTTAATGAGGTGGTCATTGTTTCTACAACCATATCAAGTCCAGCTACGTTACATTCGTGGAAACTCAAATGTGGGGGCAGATTGCATGAGTCGGTTGCTTGAGTCTGAGGTGAAGGGGTCACTTCAGGACATATAAACATTAAATTAAACTGTAACTTCAAAACTCGATGAGCAAAATTCCAGATTTTACTCTTAAAGGGGGGCCTATGCGATGTGTCGAATTTTGAAAACTCTTAGCAGCTTTGGTTAAAGGAATTGTATCAAAGTCAACTTAATTAAAGTAGAAAGGGCTAGAGATAGTTAGATGATTATTTCCATTTCATCTCTGAGCGTCAAAATGGAATTCGTTCTAGCCGACGTAACATGACCGAGTCAGATGCTATGGTACAAGAGAATGACATAAGACCTTTCCCCAAAATCGGCAGGGTTAAAGGCGGCAGCTGGCTATAGATGATAGTTCAAAGTAATGATTAATTACGGCATGATTAGTTGTTTAGTTTTCTTGTCAATCCAAACATTCTACGAACAGGTTTAGGAAACAGTCTATTCCGATTGGTTAATATGGATTTATGGGCGGAACTCTGTAAGAAATTAAAGGTTTTACTTTAGGAAAATCCAGCAATCTTTAATCTTTCGCAAGGGAAATTAAATGATTCCGGGATCGTGTGAGACGTTATCTTGTGATTTGGCAGTTAAGCGAGAGTTTTGTCTCAGCAAGTAGGCAAACTCTACATTCTGAATTCGTAAAAAGTACGTCTTCATTATTGAGTAAGGGGTCAGATAGTTGTCTCAGTTAGGAGACAGACTCTACGTGAGATTCGTGGAAACGAATATTGAAACGACAAAAGGTACGCAATCTTAGTTTCCCGATTTTAATATGTTTTTTTCATTTGTTGATCTATTTTGCAAATGTATTCTTGATATGATGTATGTATGTATTATTTCATTTTGCAGGATCTTAGTGAAATGCTAGTCATGACATTTTATTCTTTGATTTCCTAATTATCAATTCATTTGGAGAATTGGCAAGATTGAATGTAATTAAAATTTCATTAGATTTGTTGAAAAAATTGCATGTAATTGAATCTTGAATACATAGTAGTGATTAGGAATTTAAATGAATTAAGCTTAAGGAATGATGGTAATGTTTAATAGTTTATGGATTAACTCTGTCTAAAATGAGTATGACCTAACATTACATGTATATTCATATGCTAGTTTGTAATATCTAATTGGTCGAGTAAACTATTTTAGAATAGTTAGATCTGAGGGTCTAAGCATATGTAACTTAAGACTGCTAGATTGGTAGAGTCAGCAGTCGAGTGGGAGTTACATACGGTTTCATACGGCTGAGTTGAATTTAATTGACCATCCCTAGCGTGACCCGAATTAAGGTCAGGACAAGCATCGACCGTTTATGTAAACATAACAGTTAGCTAACAGAAGTTACTGCGGCAGAATTTATGCCTTTTGTTCTGAGCCGAATTAATGTAAAAATACAGATATACCTGAGAATGTGACCTATTGTCTACTGCGAGAAATTTTATTTATTGAAGGAAACAGCTTTCCTGGATTCACATGAGAAATCCCTGAACAATCACAGGACCAGAACAAATTCTACGCAGAAATCTAAGTCCAGAGACGATTGTTAAGTCAGAGTTCGACGGACAAGAGTCCAAGACGAAAAAGCTAGACAAAAATCGACAGAGCAGGGACGAACGGAAGTCTTGATGTCTGCATAAATTAGGTGATGAAGTCTCTCATCGTTGCACTCAAAGGTCACATCTCATTGGCAATGAGGATAGCAATTTAACGTTGAAAGTAATTTTGCATTTAAAGAAATTTGTATCGTCTTTTTTATTTGAGTACATGTTAGTACCATTTTTCCTTCTTTTGTAACTAAGTCATTGATTTCTTTTCATTTTAAATTCTGTTGATAAACTGATTAAATTTTATATTTTTTCATTGAAAGGGGGCTCGTCGTGTTTATTTCTTCAATATACTTGTTCAGTGATCTGCATTCTTCTTTCTATCTATCCACACTGGGTAAATCACACCGCGGAGGTCATTCCCTAGCAACGAACCGTAGTGAAAGAGGTTGGTGTGTTTTGCACGCCGCCAATTTCTCACAGCTGGTTACATTACTTGTATGACAAGTAAGACAAATAGAACCAACAAGCCCGCAACGAAGGAGAGGAAAAGACCATTGGTAGGCTTTGGTGGATGGCTGAGAATTTGGAAATTCCTAAGATCTTGTTTAACGTGTGCTTATTTCAGAGATGTCCTATTTGCAACCTTCAACGTGATACTAAAAATCAGTTTTTACAACGGACCATGGAAGATTTGTATCATGTCATTTGTCAGCGTCGCTTGAAGTTCGAAGAGCAAGGATACCAAATGATGGAAATGTGGAAACACGAGTTTTATTACAGTTTGAAAACCGATCCCGAGTTTAAGCGCATCGCGGAAAGTTACGAACTGGTGGACCCTCTCAACCCAAGGACAGTTTGTACGGAGGCCGGAAAAATACTACTTTTTTGCTGTATCAAGCGGACGAGGAGAGAAGAGACAAAATTAAACACTTGGACGTGTGTTCTCTGTATCCGTACGTATGCAAATATTGTCACTTTTTCGCAGGGCATCCGTTATGGCTGACGGAACAGATCGACCTGGACAACATTCGACAATACGAAGGATTGATCAAATGTAGAGTCTTGCCTTCCACGGAATTGTACCATCCCATTTTACCTTACCATTTGCAAGGTAAGATGAGCTTTCCCTTGTACCGTACTTGTGCCGAAACGTGCAACCAACGCCGAACTTCTCAGTACACCCAGAAAGATCACGCCTTGACCGGAGCGTGTGTTAGCATGGAATTATTTAAAGCTCAGGACCTAGGATACCAACCTTCAGAGGTATACAAAAATTACAACTTTTTCAAGACAGAAAAACCTCAAGGGCGAGGTAACTCAGAAACTCAGAATCTCGATGACTACATGAATGCCTTCTTGAAACTGAAACAAGAAGCAAGTGGTTATCTTTCCTGGTGCCACACTCCAGAAGAAGAAAATAAATTCAAAAAGAAATACTGAGAGCAAGAAGGTATCATTTTTGACCACATCGAGAAAAAAGAAGAAAGGCGAACGTTTGTCAAAATGATTTTAAATTGCTTGTAGGGTAAAATGGCACAACGGCCTTGTTTACCTATGACAGATCCTTGCCTCTACTTCCAGATCATTCACGACAAAACTTTACGAAGCTAACGGACAGCTATGAACCAATATCAGCCATGGTATTTCGTATGACGATTATACTGGAGTTTACACTTTTTTGCCTTTGATTTCACTCCAGACCAAGGCTGCGACGAGGGACATTTCCATCCTATAAAATCTGGTCAACTACGTGCGGAACTTCAGTCTGCAGATGCTCTCACCAGGACAGTGAATATCATCCTTCATGCTGAATTCGATAATACCATAGAAATCAACAGTTTCATAGAAGTTATTCTAGATTATTATAAAGTATGAAAAACTTATTCCTCTTTTAAAGGTGAAGAATCAATGGAAATGGAACGGGTGGATACCGTAAAAGCAAAACCCCACGACAAAGACGAAAAGAACATAATGGTCAAGTCCAGATGGCCAGAACAAGAACAACATTTATGTATTTATGGCGGATAAAAGTACGGAATTGGTCACGAAAGATAGATGTCAAAATAGTCATCCCAGTCAAATTCAACACCATAAATGTCTGATGATAAACCAAGAATAAAATTTGGACGATTATCTGGACGAGGATCGGAGTATCATCTCGGAAGGAACAGTGTTGCATGGGTGATATAAAGACTTGTGTGATCATTCCTGTCCTACATTGCCCACTCTAGAGATTTATCTCATCGAAGTTCTCTTAAGCCCAGATTTAGGAGACGAGGCGAAGAAACAGAGATTTTCATGCCCAAAAAAACAGATATGAATTGATGACTTATAAATACCTGTAAAAAAAACCCCAAGAAAACAAAAAATGGATACATGTGAACTTTTTTACTTTTTTGAACAACAGATCGCACACTGCTTCTTGGAATTCTGTCATGTGCGCTGAAGATGAACTATATACTTAATCTCAAACCGCAAGACCATCAAGCTTATGTCATCATCACGGTCGACAGTCATCTTCCAGGAACCCACTGGGTGGCCGTCTACTTCCAAAGAGAGGATTGTGTGGAGTATATTTTTCGTATGTATTACCCCTTTGGAAGACAACGTTATCAACTTGATGAGAAGAAAAGCCAAGACAGCACAAATTACAAACACATATTATATGGAGTGTGGACAATATTGTGTGTAGTTTCTTCATTAACGTAGCCTGGGACATTCTTTAAAAACATTTATTAATTTGTTTTGATCGTAACTCTTCTAGAAACGATAAGAAAGTAAATCTATGATTTTGTGACCATTATGGCTATCTTTTGTCTTTAGCTAGGAAACGTTGTGTATATAAATGGCATCGTGACTTTCATCAGTGGAAATCTCACATGATCTCGCAACGTTGTCAACCTTGTCAAAAATAATTTGTTTTGTGTTACTTTTACCTGTTAGTAATTTGTTGAATAAATATGTTGCTTTGAAACAAAACATGTATGTCGTTTGTTTTCAAACAAATCACTATTTGCTCTTTGACGATTCTCTATACCTCATCATGACATGAGCTATCATAACGTTCCTACCCAACTAAAACCCAGAAGGGATGTTTTCTATCACGCCCGCTTTTGTACCATATAAAGCGGGTCGACCTCCAATCTGGCACGCACCGAGCGAATATAGCACTCCGCAGATGCTACATAGCCTTCCAGCCTAGCAGAATTCCACGACCTCCTGCAGCAGGAAAAGTTGCTCTATTGACTTCCCAATTACAAGTACCGGAACTTAAGGCGGAAAAAAACCCTGATCACACGCCCTGGAAAAAACATTCAACCGCAGGTTAAGTGGGTGATCAAGGCATTTGGGAGGAAACAGCAAAACCCCTGGAAAATGTTAGCCGGTATTCTACACTTCCTGACTACCCAATAACAAGATTACTTACAGGTCTACACTGACGGTTCGAATTTCACTGAAACCAATATGACAACAGCAACAGTTGTAATACCATCGCAACACGCCAACTACATTAGTAGAATACCAGACAACTGCTCCATTTACACGGCCGAATTCTGGGCCATGCATTAGGCATTCAAATGGATAGCCACCCTGTGGCACTTACCTAATCCTCTCGTACTCGCATAATGTACTCTCCTCTTTTGAAAACAATAAGACCAGAACCAGAAGCATCATGTTCTAGGCAGTCCAGAAGAGCCTTCATGACCTGAAAGATGATGGAAACCAAGATTGATTTCCTATGGGTCAACCTCACTAAATACGAACAGGCTGATGCGGTAGCCAAAGCATGACTCCTAGTCGAACGGATAGAGCCGCTAAGATAAAGTGTCCAAGAAATATACAGCCTGATCACACAAGAAAACACTAGAAAATGTCAACTACGATGGACGGCATCTAAAAAGGGCAAGACCCTCCACACAATCCAGCCAAAGGTAAATTGGGACGTTGATATTTCCATCAAACTCTCCCTCCGTGAACTCCGGACCATTAACCGTCTGAAAACCGGAAAAACGCTACTCAAATCCTCCCACGGAACGAACGCCAACTCCAATTTCCCCGCCTGTCAAGTACTTGAGACGCTACTCTACGTCTTCAACGATTGCCCGACGTATACAACGGTAATAACGAACTTCCATGCCTATCTAAAGAAACTAGGTGCACCAGCAACATGTACAGACTCCTCAGCCCAGAAAAAACAACAATCTTGAAGCCACTTACACCTTGGTAATCCACTTCTTGCAGGTTATAGGCAAGCTACCTTACATCTAACTAGCAACAAGCCACTGAGAGCACCAGATAGGAGGCGGCACCAGCACAGCCCCGCATAACGAAACTAACCCGTCTGATGGACCCATAACCTACCCATCTGTTAGAGCATATGCATCCAGCCTCATAAATCATAATCCAACACATCCGTCACTAACCACTACCCAACCACTAACCTGGAATGCACCCAATATGACTGTATGCTAACTAAGTCTCATTCCAGAGTTTACTAACCACCAAAGAACGAAGATCCGCAGGGCTCCCAACCGCTGTGAATTACGCCTACTACAGCCTTGGAAGCCTACTAACAGGAAACATCTAACACATCAACCAAAGAAACGCAAAGAATGCAAAGAAAAAAGCTAGATGCGATCCAGGGGCATCGCCTACCTCAACATGGTAGCTATCACAAGAGCCTGATTAGCAGGAATACGGAGCTAGGACAGAAAGCTCTACCGAAACTCGTCTAAACCCGTCCCTTTATCACACCAACAGGGGAGAGGAAAAACCAGGCTCGGAATCTGCTACCCCAAAACATAATCCAAAACACCCTACGTGGGGGAACAAGCACGTGCTACCCACCTCTTATGCAAGCAGATGAGATTATGTAAACACCAAATGAAAAGAGCTAATATTGCCAAATGTAAAGAAATACTTCTGCCGAATGAAAAGAATTACTATTATATTGCTACTTAACTAAGGTATGGTTAGACAGCTCTGCTAAGTGCCCACAATCTAACCCCCTCCAGCATGCACACAAACAGACATGAACTCACCTACACAGGCATCGACTCAAAGCAAAGAGGAAGACCAACCACGCCCACCTGTTGCCACACAATTCCCTCCCCGCACACACGGGAGAAGCTCAAGGAAGAAACAAGCACGTGGCCCCGACCTCCTGTTTCACAATGCTCCCTCACGCACACAGCGACAAGCAATAAGCGGTGGACAGAGGAGGAGGCCCCGGCCTACTGTCCAAAACAATAACACATACATAAACTCCAATTCTTCACTTTGAATCCCGAAGACACCTCAACCAGACGTGATCCTTTGGTAGGCCTTCAAAATCTCTAACCAGGATAAAAACAGAGCGTTGCTAAAGACGTATGGATGACTCACATCCAGCTGATTGGTAGCTTTTTGGACCTTATAAGTTCGCATAGTGCGCAAAATTCAAACTTAACAATATTCCAAATTCACAAATAAGCACTTTTGGCCAAATTCTATGGTGGGTTACACAATATTGGCATAGGGACACCCGTAGATATAACTGGTACAATTTGAACCATAACCAGCATGGCTGAAATAAAGTCTGGTAGGTGGCTTCTAATGGACCTTTTTTTAGTGGGGTTGGGGCTGTATACGGCGTGGGATAACTGGTTGAACATCTGCCATGCGTTCGATTAATAACCGGCACTAGTTCTTGAAAGGCTCAGCTATGAGGCCAAGTGCCATCTTAAAGGGACAGGCGCCCTGCCCGGGGCTCAAACCAATCGCATTAATGACAAAATGCAGCAAGCGACTGTAAACCTCACTCCTCCACCTCCAATCTGGCCATCCATGGTTGTCTCGTCTACCTATGAACATGCCTTACCGACTAGCTAAGCTAAATGAAGCTTAGGTCAGTTTACATCATGTCAGGCTAAACCTAATACCAAAGCCTGAAGAGATAGAGAATGTCAGGATGCTATCAATAGCTCAAGACCTGAAAGATGTCTTTAAAAAAAAAAGAAAAACAAGAAAGAACAAGAATAATGAACACAGAGAAGTATAGGCTTCAGAAGCAGAGAAAACAGCAGCATGAACCATACAGAGGTCTTGTTGACTCGTGTGGATACCAACCAGTTCTTTTCTTGCTCAGGGCTACTCATTTGCTTTGAAAGATATTTATTCTCACTTTGTCATATATGCGTTAGCTATGTGTTAATATATATATATATATATATATATATATATATATATATATATATATATATATATATATATATATATATATATATATATATATATATATATATATCTGTCTCTACTATATTCCCCTCCCAAGAGTAGTCGCGTGTATTTAGGTCAGCCTCTGGCTACATTTTTGCAAGTATCTAGTACAGTGATCATTCCACCCGTTTCATTCCTAATGATTCAAAATCAATCAAGGGGCCATATCGTCACAAGCTGTGCCATTTGGACCTATGATACAGCCCCCTAAGATTAACAGAGTCTACGTGGGATTTTATATCTTGGGGCCATAGTATATCCCACCTAAAATTAGCATAAAGGTCTACATGAGGCTATATTATTTCCTTTAACTACTTACGCACACCGACTAGCATTCAGGGATTTTAAAAACCGCTACCAAACCACCAAACACCAAACACCAACATCGCCTTATTGTTGACCGTTTTAGCTTTTCAGTACGCAAAAAACATAAGGTAGATTTTATTGAATGATGCAGAAGCTCATTCATTGCATTATTTTCGAAAATGTTCAGGACTCACGATACTAATTCAGTTCCCATAGTAAACCTATGCAAACACCATGACATTGAATATTCAATAACTTAAAAGTATTTTAGTGTACATGATTAAACCTATATTTATCAGTATAAATGAAACCTCTATACCCGCTTCTGTGTGTAGTAAAGGATATGAGCCACGGCATTTTCTTGATCTGCATGTTTTTGCAACATGTGCTTTCAATTCCGCACTAAATAATCATGTGCTAATTTTAGTAATGAGTGTTCCAAACTCAAGACTGTTAAAAGACTAACATTCCATCAATAAAACAATATCTCTATTTCTTCAGTTACAACTAGAATAAGCTCACAAAATATTTTTTTCCTAAAATATAACTTACTTTATTAACCAAACCCATATATACTCTATTTTATGTTAACCATTTTCGGGATGGTTCTCATTTGTCCGTAAAGTAAAGTGTTTCCATCTACGCCATGTAGCAATATTTTATCTGGTGACTTCAAAGCCAGTGAAGCAGTGTCACCAAACTCTGAAATGACGTAGTTCTGCCGACACACCAAAACATGCGTAGTATGGTCCGATTGACCTTCCTCAAGAAAGTAGTCATGAGGCCAGTGTTGGCTCTCTTACCAGTTATATTTCTAAAGCTATTACAACAAAAACATCAAACTAAAGCTAAAACATTTCATAATTTTACATCTGTAAACACTAAAAAAAAAACCAAGTAACAAGAAATAGTTTCGTATTTGAGCAATATGGAACATAATAATTTAGAAATTCTTTCTTCGTTAAAACAATTGTGGACTGTAATCGTCTGAGTGACATTATTGTGTGTGCGTGTATAGCGCTGCAAAAGCCATGTTGTAATTAGTTCTAACATACAGGAATGCCTAGATTGTATGGCTGTAATTACAAATACGTAAAAGAAATCATTTAACCTAGTGACACCACTGGTGTAGTGCCAACTGACATCCGTGGTGTAGTGCTAAATAAATAGCGAAAGAACACTATAATATAGTGAGGGAGCGAGTTACTCAAATGAGGGGTGAGTGGGTGGCAAGTGCATAGTCTTAGGGAACGCGCAATAACGTAAGGGAAGGCCGTTCCCACAGCACGACACCATGACTAACACTATAAACTTCTAATTTCCAATAGTTATCAAAAGTTCACAAAGTCTTACAGATTCGTTTTAAGATTTGAATTACCAACTTTGCCATGAAGTTCCAAAGTGGAGACTATTCGCTTATTCGACCAGTGCCCATTATGGTATGAAGGCATAAATGCATGGCCTCTCGTGTATATTTGTTGCTGTTGTTTCAAAATATCTTTAAACCGATGTTTATTCGTGTGTGTGTGTGTGTGTGTTGTATGTCTACGTGTCTGTGTCTGTGTCTGTGACTGTACACTGCAATCGCCAGCAGTCATGCTCTCATTGAACAGGGTTAATTTACAGTGACAAGATTTGATGTGACATGGTCCATGTTTCTCGCTCCACATTATGGATAAGAAGGTATGAGGTTTGGTGGTTCCTTCGTTAAAACTGTGCACACTTGGAAATGCCCGTCTCATCGATTTTTTGTCTAGTATGAGTGAGACTTAACTCCATGCGTTGAGTCAAGTTTAGTCTAACATTAACTCTTGATCAGCAAATAGAGTTGATATCACTTTATCTTTTCTGGCATGCGAAACTACGTTGCACATTTAATATCTGGAGATAGTTTCACTATACCAGACTTAAAATTACTTTCTGAACTTCTAGCCTTTCGACATAGGACATCCACTGGGAATAATATTCAACTGTGTAAATTAAGTGATTCAGTGCAATCCTGGCTGATTAGTCGTAAAAAATCGACCCAGTCACGGAATAAGGCAATAAAACAATTTGGTGATGCATTATATGTAATGGATTATGTTGACGCGTAGAGAGATACCTAGAGTATTTTTTTTTCTATCTGACTAAAAGTAACCGAGTAATAGATGCACCTCGTTATAGATCATTTGCACGAGAATAACCGTATTTCAGGATGTACACGTGTAATTTGCCCATTGATCTTGCACGTGGGTTTTGTAGTAGTTGTAGCGCACATATGATATATGTGGAAGCCATGATTCCGAGATCTTGTCCGGAAGTGTGAATAAATGTAGGAATAGGGTAGAGTACTATTGTGTAAGTCACATAGTCATGTGCACGATTTTAGTCACTTTTGGATAATTTGACTACACATACCTTTAAATATCATTCACTTTATTTCACGCTTTGTCCGTGTAAATTCCATTGTCGAATATTGTACGAATTCCTAGAAAAATGCTTCACGGCCAATTCAATGGTAACATATTTCGAAAAATTTAGGCATAGTCTAGCAAGCTCGGGCGATCCCCTTTAAACCGGTTTCGTCGCTTTCAAGACGTAAGAGGGAACACGTTTGCAGTAGGGAAAACATTTGAATTACAAAATTAAATATTGATCCGATAATGCCGTCATTGCTAAAGAATGCATGGGGAAACACCGAGATGAAAGAATCGGACCACAGAGTCTCCAAATAAATTGGAGGCAATTATGTAACTACGTTTATATCTTCTGTATGGATATATATATATATATATATATATATATATATATATATATATATATATATATATATATATATATATATATATATATATGGATGGTTGGTTGTTGTTGTTGGGCTTAACGCCATTTTTCAGCACATGATAGGCTATTCATGGCGGCCAGTATTAATGGTGGAGGAAGAAACCGGGAAATCACCGGAAAGAACCACCGACCCACGAGAAGCTACTGGCAAGCTTTCTCACATATCCACATTCGCCGAATCCTAGACTCGAACCCACGCAGACAGAGGTGAGATGGCAGTGATCCGTAACGGACAGCGCTTTAGACCACTCGGCCACTCGGGGCCCCCTATATATAAGGGTTTATATATATATATATATATATATATATATATATATATATATATATATATATATATATATATATATATATATATATATATATATATAAATCTTTTAGTACTCACATAGGTGAAAGTCGCTGTAAATTAATAAAGTTATTATATTTGTGAAAGAAGCGGCTAAAACATAAGTTGGAAACCACGACAGCTTGCGAGAAAAATACATAGGTCCAGCTGTTAACGAATGCAGTTTGACTTACAAATGTTCAGTACATGCGCCGTTATTCATTCGTCGTGATTCTGGCAATGAGTTGTCATCAAGACAATGCAAAAAAAATGATCCAGATAAAGATAACAACAGCGAGAAATATATTTTCATTCAAAGAATTCATTGTTCATAATGGTTACGAGTAAAGGAATGAAGTAACATAACACAAACGTCAATATTTTGGACGTCTTTAGATTCACGAGGTAAACATTAAGACAGCCAGCAGTATAATAAGCAAATAAAATTTCTTCACACCTTTTTCAAGAACTTTAATTTGATTGAGTATATCGAATATTAGATATGATATTTCATGGGTTCTTTTCCTTACTTTTGGTGGGGTTTGTATAGAATTAAAGTATTGTATTCTCTTTCTGTCTGTCTGCGTGTCTCCTCCCCCTCTCTTCTCTCTGTAATACCCTTTTGGTATTACTAGTGGGGGTTCTCCCATCTATAATCATTATCGACTTTGTCATGATTCATGAAAAACGTTGTCGCGTGAGCTCGTGCTCCATATAGGAAAATGTACCATTGATCACCTAATTTTTATATTGATAGTGCCTACCAGGTGTGAATAGTTTTTTTTTTTTTTTTTTTTTAAAATACCTAAACGTACACTCGCTATCCCCATCCAACATCCTTAGATCCCCGTCTATATTTATTATCGACTGTGTTTTATACTAGTATCTTTCTGGTCCTTGTATTTTGATAGCGCTGTGTCGAGAGTAGAGTAATTTATATAATGGTATTAAATTTCATCTTGAAGGTCCGTATTATGCTTGTTGGATGGTATTATGCTAAGCTGGACGATGTGTGTGTCATGTTGGAATTCCATATGAATAATTTAAAACAACGAATTGCCTTTCCTTTCTGAAATATGTCATATAAACGCCAGAACTATATTGTTAGCCCATAAACGAATGACATAATCAATCATGTATAATTTTGCTATAGAAGCCGTGTGTCGAAGGATTGTGATGGGATCAATGTGCCCAGGTAAAGAATAAAATGTTTGTTTGACTTATGTTTAAACAGAAAGTTGGAACTCGTGTTTCTATTCATTATTATAAGTTTTTCACTATGCATAGGGGGTTTTATTAGCTTAATTTTTAATGCACAAAGTAGTATAAATATTATAGGGACTATTTTGAACCGCATTGCAACTTGTTATACCATCAGAAAATAGCACTCTCGTTCAATTCGCATTGAAATTCACGGGTCCATTTTGTTCAGTTTTAGTGAATGACAAATATGAATGTATAAATGAGATTAAGATTAAGTACGCAATCAACAGACATTAAGGGAACAACATAGTTCAGTCTTAAGTTTGTGTTAAAAGGCATTTTATTTTCGGTGCATTATAAACAGCTGACTTATTTGCCGCCATAGCTACCTGGTGACGGAGAAGCATTGATTAGCTAGGTAAGGTCATGTGATGTGAACAGGTGTCTATAAACACTTGTGCAGACAGAAAAGTGGTTGAGAATCTAAAGCGGAAAGTGCGAACATCTAATTAGAAAATGAACAAATTTCGATCCGTTTTAAAAATGAAGCTGTGAAATATTATGTAGAGAATATTAGAAATTTTAAATATTAAAAATAATACTGAGAGAGAGAGAGAGAGAGAGAGAGAGAGAGAGAGAGAGAGAGAGAGAGAGAGAGAGAGAGAGAGAGAAACACGTAGACAAAGCAAAGACATGTACACTTAAACACCCTATTTTTATTTTTTATTTTTTAACAAATTCTAGCATTTGTATATTCGAAAAAAAAACAATAGGCCTTATGCAGTTGTAGATTGAGGGAATGAAACCCTAGAATATGACGTAAATAATGCCAGTCCGCAAACAAAACAAAAAAGGGGGGGGGACATAAACAAGAAATGCATAAACGATTATATCTCCCGAGGCCGAAATAAAAATGACGTTATGAGACTATGGCAAAGTCACCACTTCAACGATGGGGAAAGAGGGCTACCTCTTCATTGTATCATGAGTGAAGAGAGTACAAACCCAAATTCATGTTAGCCAAGGTGGTGTCTATAGAAACCCAAGACAGAGAATTATTGGGATAAAGAAACTATGGAATTATCTGACAGACAAAAACAAAGAGCGACCTCAACCAAATCGTTTCAAAATTCATGTATTATTTATACTTATATAATTTAAAACAATTACACAATAAATGGGTGCACTCGGGGAAACGCTCTTATAAGGAAGTAAATAAACAATATTTAAATTTAGGAATTCGATGGTACATCTCTAATTCCTAACAAGTAAGATATGCTGGGGCGGGGCTATGAGTGCCTACATAAGTAGAAAAGAATCTCGGCCTTGTAACCTTAAAATCAAAATCCACTATTCAAATCCACAAAAAATCATACATTATCGCATGACTATTATTAAATTTACCACAAGAAAATTACATAAAAAATCATTATAGTTGAGTTATTTTAAGTAGATTTTTTTACGTGATTGCCATTGAATTCGACTGCTTAATACTTGTATATTCCCTTTAGAAATCGCCCTCAGTCACATATTTATTTGGCCCTGTTTCAATAGTTCATGGCATGGATGGAACAATAAACGATTTGCTTTGGAAGTTGCTTCCTTTACAACTTTCACAAATTTAATCAGTAGGGTCGTAAACAGTTTGGTTCAATAGTTCATGGCACGGATGGAACAATAAACGATTTACTTTTAGAAGTCGCTTCTTTGCAACTGTAACAAATTTAATCTGCAGGGTCGTAGGCGGTCTGGATCAATAGTTCATGGTATGAATGGAAAAATATCAATTTGCCAGACATGGCCTCCTTTGCAACAATTGCTTAAGGTTGTAAAAAAGAACAACATAGACTTAAAAGGGCATTCGTTCACGAGAATAGCTTTTATTAGAATAGACCTCTCTGGTTTTGGACAAGGACGCACGTGGTACGCGAATGTTACACGAAATCTCAGGGTATAAATAGGCCGATCCCTATATGAATCTTTAGCTCGTCAGTTCCAAATCAGAGAGTGTCTGTCTATATTTTACAGGTGATAATCTTCTGTTTAATTATTTACCTTTAAAAGTTAAAGATTTCTGTAGTAACTTGTAGTTGCAATATTTTTGTGAGTTCTCTTTTTATTTTACTATTATAATGCAATGCAATATTTTATATTTTTAAGATTTGATGTTCATTTGTATTGTATGAATTTACTACCAGCTTCATGCTAAAATTTAGTTGCGGATAAAAATATTCTTAGATAATAAACTATAATGTTCAGTGATCTTTTCCAGGTCGTTATTCTAAATTAAATGATTATGTCATCAATCGCAACTATTGAATTTTAGGCTCTTTGAATTCAAGCAATATTTAATCACTTGTATTGTATTCTAAAATGCAGAAAACTATACAAGCATATGAAGTGGTAGATCATAGGAAAATTATTCAATATGTATTGTATGTATTTTTAAATATAAAGGTTTTTATAAGTTGTATCTCTCGAATGTAGTTTTATATATCAATAAGGCTCGTCAGTTCCAGATCAGAGAGTGTCTGTTTATATTTTACAGCGATCTCCCCTACCTCTCGTTGCCAGAGCTTTCCCAAAAGATGTAGCCGTATCTACACCATTATAAGTGGCACCTTATCTTTTCTCTGTTTTCCTCTTTGATCAAGAGTCAAGGAATCTCTTAAAGCAGCGAGAATGTCCTTCTTATATAACACCAGCATTGTTTTAACCCTCTCATGCTATACTGCGCAGTTTAAGTCCAAGTCTATCACATTTTATAAACCCGTTGTTTTTCATGTTTTGTTTTAAAACTGTTCAAAGTTTCATCGCATGAAGGATATTACGAATACATCCTTTCTACCATCCCACCCTCATTTTCCTTTCAAAATTTCGTCTGCATCAGTGTATTTATCTTACAGATATACTTATGGGTAAACATTCTTTACCACTTCACCCTCCAAGTCTTCCAGTCTGTAAGCGACTATACCACCAAAAATTATATTGCCGATATTTTTTATTGGTTTGTAGAAATGGGAATAAATCTTTCTTCAGCCAC
This sequence comes from Potamilus streckersoni, assembly GCA_016746295.1. Classification (NCBI taxonomy): domain Eukaryota; kingdom Metazoa; phylum Mollusca; class Bivalvia; order Unionida; family Unionidae; genus Potamilus; species Potamilus streckersoni. The sequence continues at coordinate 681,385 of JAEAOA010000907.1, forward strand.
TGACTTGTACTTGGAAATTCTTACTCTTTCACATTTTTTGTTTTAACTTTCCATTTGCATCATTTTTGGTCCACACATTTGCTTTTGTTTTCATCATTGCTTGATTGGGCCAGAGGTACGTTTATGGATCTGTTAATTTGTTTTGGCAAAATGTCAGTCCACTTTTTGCTTTCGAGGTAAATATATTGACTGAATTGCCCCCCCCCCTTCCAGTCTTTTTGGTTTGTTTTAAACATTATCGCTACAGATGTTGTTTTGTCTCTTTATCTTTAAAATTATTCAATTCTTTCTTTTTCCATTAAATGAAACAAACCTCCTGCTGTAAAAGAAAGGATGGTGGGGAAGCTGTGCTCACTGAAAAGCTGATTAGTTTTCTTTAATTTAGACAACGCTTTAGATTTTTATAACATACACATTTGTTTAATATTTTATAGAAAGAGATTTACTATCGACTAGAGTAGAGAATATATCACAACGTATCTATTAATGCTTATTCATGCCTCCCAATGTGCTTCATGTTTACGTAATAGCAGTTTAAAAAAATCTAAAACCAAATAAAGGGAATCCCTATAGATAAATGAAACAGCAATGTTACCTGTAAGCTTCTCAAATGTTTATATCATTGACACACACAACTCTCACTCCACTCTACTACCAACGGATAGTCAAATTGTTGTTTACTCCAAAGTTCCAATTGGTCGTCAGGTAATCTAGTCCTTAGCAAAGTGCAATCCATTACACTTTCATACTTGGATGAAGAAAGCTTGTCTGACAAACAAAACGCCCACATTCCTAATGGATAATTATTCGGACGAATTTCTACATGTAAATTCTATGTTTAATAGTTTTATCATGTTTGTACATCAATTGCCCAAAATTGTCACTTTCAATCCTAAGTACATATCTAATAATGAGATAATTTTAGCAGAAAAACTACGGTGTTAAAGAAACTGGTACAATTAGGCGAGATTATATATATATATATATATATATATATATATATATATATATATATATATATATATATATATATATATATATATATATATATATATATATATATATATATATATATATATATATTCTCGCGATTCGTCGGTTATTTCTTTGGTGTACTCCTATCGCCATATTCTTAAGGGTGTAGTACTATTTTGCCAACATACAACCAACTTCCAATCACTTCATGTGCTGTGTTTAAAGTCTCGTTCAATATTAGGGGCCCCGGGGGCCCGAGTGGTAGAAAGCGCTCGCCTTTACCGATAACGGTCATCTCACCTCTCTCCGCATTTGTTCTAGTCTCCGGCTTGGCCATTGTGGATATGTGAGAAAGCTTCCAGTAGCTTTCCGTGGGTTGATGGTTTATCGCGAGTTCCTCCTCCAACAGTTATACTGGCCGACATATATATCGCCTATCTTGCGCTGGCTAATGACGTTAAACCCCAACTAAAAACAACAATCATTTCGCTATATATGTATGCAGGCCTACGTAGGTGCATGCATGCGTCGTGTATCTATTTATGTCATTTGAGCATCAGAATAATATATGTACGCATGAACGATTGTCATTATACAGAGACTAAAAGTGAATGTGTCTAAGTTAACATGTCTGGGCGAGAGATAAGCTATCTTCGAAACAGATCAAGTGACTGTGATACATTTAGGTCAGATCCCGTGCCGAAGACTCATTGATAAAAATAATTTTTAAACTCGCGAACCCTGTAAAAGGTATTTGAACAAAATATATCATCATTCAACAAAGCATAATATGTCACGCGGATCAAATTCACACTTTTCAGCCCTAAATTTTAGCCATTGAAATATTTGGTCGATGTGTTTACAGTATCAGAGAAAACAACCAGTTGAGATAGATAACTTATTCGGGTTCTATTTTGCGCAAATATATAGATTTCTGCATTCATGTACGTGTTGTTTTCGAGTGGGTGGAAAATATGGCGTATGAATACGTCAATAACCATCTGTGCAAATGGTATTCAAAACAAATTTGAATTTATTAAAAGTTTTGGGGAGAAAAATTCGATCTGAGGACATCACAGGGCTAGTCTTGTTTTGCGATATCGATCACCAGACAACAATGTAAGATTAGATGGCTGTATAATAAAACTATTCACACACAGTACTACTTATATCAAACCGGTATTATATATGATCCATTACTGTGTAGTAGTAGTAGTAGTAGTAGTAGTAGCAGTAGTAGTAGTAGTAGTAGTAGTAGTAGTAGTAGTAACACCAAAAAAATTTGAAGAAAAAATGTAATGTATATGCTACACCTGTATGTGTGTGTGTTTGATTTTTAACGTAGCTTTAACAATTTTTCAGTCATATCGCTACGATATCTGCAGTGTGCCAATTTATAGTTGTATTCTAGGACTAGGGATTCATGGCGCAGACATGTAGTATGATATCCTGCCCAGTAACATTATCCCGATACCAGGCCAACCAGTCCTAACAATAACCTCTTAATGCTGAGCGCAAAGCGAGGCAGCTGCTATTTCCGTTGGTATGGCTCGTCCTGGGTTGAAACACGTGACCTCCCGCATTCCAGGCGGACGCTCTAACCACTTATCCATCGGAGCGGTTATTATTTTATTTTGCGGCTGGAGATGGTGGTTGTTAGAGCTGAGTACCGGGAAAAAGTTTGTACAGCTTTGTATGCTGGGGTATTTTTGTAAACTTACTCCGATACATACTACTGTTCATGGCAGTTATATTAGGAACCAACCATTTAATTACGTAAGCAAGGGGCCTAAGGTGTTGTTTTTTCTTTTTGTTTTCACATTCCCGGTTCTCGAACAACTAGATTGTTCATGCTGATTTAAATAACAACTTATTCTATGCTGTTATATGCATCAATATGTTTGAAAGCAAAATATTTATCTAGAGATAAAATTAAATAAAATATATCAGCTCGAAAGAAAATCGCAGTTCGCTCTGTACGTACGTACGTACGTACGTACGTACGTACGTACGTATGTATGTATGTATGTATGTATGTATGTATGTATGTATGTATGTATGTATGTATGTATGTATGTATGTATGTATGTATGTATGTATGTATGTATGTATGTATCTATAAGCTGTACAGAAAGTAGGACAATAAAGCTTACATTCTAGATGACATCTTTTTAAATGTGTTGACATTACGAAGCTTGTTGATAAAAATAGGACATGTTCACATTGAAGCCTACACTTTACAAGACACACTATTGATATTATAGGCTGGAGAGAGAGAGAGAGAGAGAGAGAGAGAGAGAGAGAGAGAGAGAGAGAGAGAGAGAGAGAGAGAGAGAGAGAGAGAGAGAGAGAGAGAGAGAGAGAGAGAGAGAGAGAGAGAGAGAGAGAGAGAGAGAACAACTTAGACTTTATTGATAGTTCTTGGTCTCACGAAGAAATACATTTCCTTAATAAAAATGTATTAACATATGCAAAAAATAACGATAAAATGATATTTATTTTGTTCTTTTAATTCCAAAATCGTTCTGAAAATTGGATTTGGTCTGAATATCGTTCACTTTCTTCCACTCGACTGCTAAGTTGGTATTGTTGTCATTTGTCAAACTTGTTATTAAAGATTCATAAATGAAATTATATTTGTAATATTTGAAATTAATTTGTGATGCATACCATTTTGTACATACATTTTTTTTTTTATTATCATTGAATCCGTATCAAGATAGGATTCGGCTAAAGTGGATATGTGAGAAAGCTTGCCAGTAGCTTCTCGTGGATCGGTGGTTCTTTCCGGTGATTTCAAGGTTTCTTCCTCCACCATTAATACTGGCCGCCATGAATAGCCTATCGTGTGCTGAAAATGGCGTTAAGCCCCAAAACAACAACCGTATCAAGATTACGCGGAAGTTTCCTTACTCACGGAAACTACCGACGAAACGATACAATTGAAAAAGTACCGTGGTACGTACCACGAGAAATCGCGGTTAATCAGAAACCCGTTAATCCTAATTTCCTCTAATAGTGATAGAAGAAGAAGAAGAAGAAGAAGAAGAAGAAGAAGAAGAAGAAGAAGAAGAAGAAGAAGATGATGATGATGATGTTGATGATGATGATGATGATGATGATGATGATGATGATGATGATGATGATGATGATGATGATGATGATTTTAAACGGAGAGAAAATCTAGACTGGTTCCCTGCTTCGTGTGCTCTACGTTGCACTCAGCCCCCTGTAATCTATTCCAAAACGGTAGTTAAGTGCCACTCCAATAATTGCATAGAAGCCATTTGTCGTCTGCATTCTTGATATTAGTTTCAGTTTAAGCACTTTAAGAAACTGAATAATATAATAGTTTTTGCGTGGGTGTATACATTATGAATCTAACCATACCCATTTCGTACAAATCCCACAAAAGTAGCAGCATCAAGTGCAAGCGACTTCAACATTTCACACCATGCCCCCAACTCGCCCACTCCACTTTACTCGAGAAAAAAAAAAAAAACACCAACAAAACTATGCTGTTGTACTGCGCACGCCAATAGGAAACCCAAATGCACAACATTATAACCTAGGCCCAAATCCCCCACATCATTGTGCAGATAATCAACATTGAGCCTAATTAAGGTAGCACCAACAATTAAATCCGGATCAGCAGTTATCAACAATAAACACTACAAAACAGTCTAGACAGCATGGGGTCAGGTAGTTTTTCTTAAAGATGGAAGAAACTTTTGCTGAAAGCTTGAGAAAATCAAACTATCGTGAAAAATCGTAAATTTTTGACTTACCCGCGTTGTGCCAGATCTATTAATGTATCATGCAAAAAGCAAATTGGATTTACCGTTCTTTGCAGTTAGTGCGAGTGTGGTGCTATCTGCGAGTAATTATGTGATTTGAGTAGTGTCGTAGATCACGACGATATTAGACATGTTATGACTAGACCAATTTTTTCACAAAGTCCTTTTCATAAAAACAACTATATATATATATATATATATATATATATATATATATATATATATATATATATATATATATATATATATATATATATATATATATATATAACAACTCAATAAGATGGCAAGTGACTCTTGAATGAATGGAATCAGCGGAAAAACAATCATTGGAGATCTCATATAAGAACATTGGAGATCTCATATAAGAACAAATGAATGAATGAATGAATGAATGAATGAATGAATGAATGAATGAATGAATGAATGAATGAATGAATGAATGAATGAATGAATGATTTAATTAATTTGAAGATTAGTAAAAGGTACAAAGAATTTTAAAGAAACAATGCAAAATAATGAATGAATGAAACTATCAGTTATCTCGCGGGGCCCCGGGAGGCCGAGTGGTCTAAGGGGCCCCGGGAGGCCGAGTGGTCTAAGGCGTACACTTTTACAGATCACCGACAATTCACCTCAGTCCACTTGGGTTCGAGTGTCGGGCTCGGCCAACGTGGCTATATGAGAAAGTCCACTTGGGTTCGAGTGTCGGGCTCGGCCAACTTGGCTATATGAGAAAGTCCACTTAGGTTCGAGTGTCGGGCTCGGCCAATGTGGCTATATGAGAAAGTCCACTTGGGTTCAAGTCTCGGGCTCGGCCAACGTGGCTATATGAGAAAGCTTAACAGTAACTTCATGAATAGGGGATTTTCCCCCGAGTTTTCCCCGCCACATATACTGGCAGTCATGTGTAGACGATCATGTGCTGAATAATTGCGTTAAGCCCACAACAACAACAACAATAACAACAACAACAACAACAACAACAACAACAACACTTATCTCGATGTGCACTTACCAAGAGCATTATTTTTCAGCCGGAATATTGAATCTGGTTATCTATGACATTTAGTTTGTTTGTACAGCTTTTCACACGAGACTTTGCTCACCTCAAGTGGACTTGATTTTAATATGTTACAAGGATTTTGGGAGTGAAAGATATACTAAAGTAATCTAAGATAGTACTGTTGTATTAAAGCATGTAATTATCTAAGTAATTAGATTAGAACCGATTAGTTAATTCGCTATTTTTCATGGACTTGACTGTTGTCTAAGGCGAAGGATTTAAATACTGAACGACCAATGATGATCCGCAATAGGAAACAATAAGACATCCGCCCAGTTTAATTTAATTCTGACCCAGGCTCTCTTTTAGTTAACAACTATAACTCTAACTCTATCCCTTACTACCTCACAATTTTCCAATTTAAATTCTGACAAAACTATTTCTTTTAAAATGAGAAGCCATTAAAAGTTCAAGTTCAAGAGAAAAAAAAAGAATTCGGTGTATTTATGGCATGGAACACTTATGGATAATTTCACGTTTGCAAACAACTGTATGAAAACCAATGATTCTTCTTCTTCACACACACACACACACACACACACACACACACACACACACACACACACACACACACACACGCACGCACGCACGCACACGCGCGCGCTGGGTTAAGAGCTGATCTGACTCGGATAAAACACGAACATTTAGGTACCGTTCACGTGGCCGGTGAGTGAACGTTAATTCTGTACAGTAACTAAATTTGGAAAACCTATTTTAGTATTTAGGAGATACTAATACTAAAAACTAAATTTATGCAAAAATTTACTAAAAACTAAATTTATGCAAATGCATAAAATGTTAGCTGTTGCTAAAAATAATTTAAATTAGGGTATTAATAGCTTCAAAAATACAGTTTTGTCACGTGACCAGTTTAATGTTTTCTAGGACAGGACACATTTTCACTCTGCTCTAGCATAGCACTGAAAACTAAGAGATAAAATCTTTATTGAAATTTCTTGTTAATGTGTTGCCTTGATAACTTGTTATTAAGTTATTATTTATTCAGTGCGTGTCACTAAATGTGTGGCACAGTGTGTGTGTGTGTGTGTGTGTGTGTGTGTGTGTGTGTGTGTGTGTGTGTGTGCGTGTCACTGTGTGTGTCTGTCACGGTGTGCGCGATGTGTGTGTTTATGGTCCCCTCGCTTCTTTGGTTCCAAATCAGGGGAAACTGTCATTTTTACTGTGCTGGTTTCCTTACATATAGAAAAAAAAAACAAAACATACGGCGAATAACAGCCATATCCAGAGCATTGGATACGTCGTGCGAGCCAGGGATTGATCAAAATATAAAATACCGACAACAAATAATGCAACATAAGTTTTTACTAAACTTGGTGTTTTCAATTCTCGCCACCTCATATTAGAAGCTAATAACTAAACAGATGCAAACAAAACAGACGAGTGATCTATAGCCTTTACCGATCACTGCCATCTCACTTCTGACTGCTTGGGCTCGAGTCTCTCCCAAACACAAAACACACACACACACACACATACACGCACACAGATAGATAGATAGATAGATAGATAGATAGATAGATAGATAGATAGATAGATAGATAGATAGATAGATAGATAGATAGATAGATAGATAAGGGTTTGGAGTTACGTTGTATTACTTTAGGGAAACGGGATTGAGTTATATTATTTTAGGGAAAGTGAATATTTAATTATATCGTAATTTTAAGGCGTTGGATTTTAACTATAGCTCGGGATATTTCCAGATACGTTGTGGTGATATTTTTATTCACTATAAATATTTATTCGGGGATGGGGTATGGTTTGTAATTATTACAAGCAACTTTCTATCCATTTTCGCGTCTTAATAATTGGTGACGTTTGATTTAGTTCTCATCCGTTCATCTGTATGTCTGTCGGTGAGTGTTTGCAGCTTTGGTTAAAAGTTACATTTTTGGAGACCGCTCCGCTCCGATAGCTAAGTGGTTAGAACGTCCACTTCAGAGGCGAAAGACCGCAATTTCGAACCCTGGCTGAGTCATACCAAAGACATAAAAATGACACAGCTGTACCACTGGGCGCTCAGCATTAAGAGGTTAGTGTTAGGATTGGTTGGCCTGCAGGATAATGTGACTGGGTTGAGATGCTTGAGACACAGAGCCCAAATGTTAGAAATCACTATAAACTGCTGCACTGCAGAAATCGTAACTATGATACTGAAAACGTGTTAACCTAATTCAATCTCTCTCTCTCTCTCTCTCTCTCTCTCTCTCTCTCTCTCTCTCTCTCTCTCTCTCTCTCTCTCTCTCTCTCTCTCTCTCTCTCTCTCTCTCTCTCTCTCTCTCTCACACACACACACACACACACAAACACACACTCACGCACACACATAAATACATTTTGGATGTCCCCCTTCCCCCACATGATAGATTGCATTTAATAAAAAAAACCCCACAGCATTGCAGTATTGTATGCAAGGTCACCGTCTTAGGTCAAAATGATTAGATCGCATTTATTTTTTAAGCATTCGTAATAAATACTGAATCTGCTCATCCCTGCATCGCTTTTAACCGCATCTTACGTGTTGAGGTTGGTAAGCAAATGTGCCAAAAATTTGCTTACGTCAACGGTTTTTTACTTTGCATTACTTCGACATAAAGAATATATATATATATATATATATATATATATATATATATATATATATATATATATATATATATATATATATATATATATATATATATATATATATATAATCTTTTCACTACATTGTTCTGCTATTTCATTGAGGAAAATTAATATCTATGTTCACGAAAGTATTCGAATAATTCCAATATTTGCTCACCGATCATTTGACTCGTTTCCAAAAAAATAATTTCAAACGAACTCCTTTAAGATTCTCTAAGTATCTCATGTAGTCAAGTTTGTGCACATTATCTTCAGCAGTACTGATGTCTCTTCATCACATTTTACAGTTTTTGTTGCATGAAGAATACATGGTGGTGAACGTGGCTATCTGTTTGTTTTGCATCTGAAGATGTCTTCAGCATGATTGAAACTTTTAACTTGGTTTTGACACACTTTTCTTTAAATGATCACGCAACGAGGATTCAATATTTTGACATCAGTCTGATTTGCACAGCTTAGTGATTTTAAAATAAAGAACACATCTACATAGGGGATTCTGCTCGTCGTCCAAAGGAAAGTAAACGGACTCGGTTTGTATTGAAACTTTCGCTGTGCACGTTAACTAAGATGCCTCAACAATAAACAGAAAATTTAGAAGCATATGAACAATATTGTTGCAATTACTTATTTATCTCTGAAAATTATAATGAAAGAATTAAAATGGTCAAAGGTCAGATAACACAACTATAATAATACGACTACCGAATACCGCAACAGAACAACTGTTTGTTTTGATTTAAGGGACTCAATTCGTACAGACGCGTACCTTGAGATGTAACTGCACGTTTGAATTATTTCCCTTATACTGCTTTACATGTGGTTCTTAGCGGAATTTTACTGGGTTCTACTTCCACCACTAGCCGTCATGTTAAGCCAATCGCGTGCTGAAACAAAATGCGATACGCTAACAACAACAATATTAGGGATGGGGTGTAATTATCAAAACTGGAGGAGAAATGAAAATTATATCACATTCTTCTCCAGCAAATAAATCCATTATGTGGATGCATTTCTTCTTTTGTTTTCTTATTTCCTTTAAAATGCGTGAAATGGTATCGCTCTTCATCCAGTGACAAGACTTATTAGGATTGATTAAGGAATCTCTTCTGAGATTTTAATTTGCAATGTACATCAGTCAAAGGTTTGCTGAGCTTTTGGAAACAAAGTTTGTGAATTTAAAAAAATAAGCCTTTCACAAAAAAGTTATTGAGTGTTGATACAGGTGCCGTGAAATTTTTAATCTTTCAGAGAGGAGACTGTTTTGAAGGGAATAAAGTTCCGTTAAGAAATTCTCAATGACTGAAAGAGTAGTATTTTTTAAAATTACTTGGATGTTTTGTATAGTTAAGAAAGAGATTTTTCAGATTGCATGATTCTTGATTTTTTTTTGGCATAGTCTGTAGAAAAGTTTAAATATAAATCACAGTAAGACATCTCAATGATTATCACTTAGATATATTATTACACCATCCACGCACGTGTGTGTGTGTGTAAGTGTGTGTGTGTTTGTGTGTCTTATAGAATTTTAGTTTCCATGTTTTATAATTTTGCTGAGCAGAAGAACATATCAAAACAGAGAATCAGTCTATTAATCCAATAGTACCTATAGGCCATCCAGATAGCAATAAAAAGGGTGGGTCAGTTCCATTAAATAACACGCAAATAAACAAGTCTCTAGATAAAAAAACGTAGAACAACTTAAATAAAGTCTTGGAGTCTTTAGTTTCTTTCTTGAAAATTTACTTACTTGCACACACACACTCACATACATACATACATACACACACACACACACACACACACACACACACACACATATATATATATATATATATATATATATATATATATATATATATATATATATATATATATATATATATATATATATATATATATATATCCACTGATGCAATGCTCCGAGTCGAGTGGCCGAGTGGTCTAAAGAGCTGACCGTTGCGGATCACTGCCATCTCATCTCGGTCTGCGTGAGTTCGAGTCCAGACTCGGCTAACGTGGGTAAGTGAGAAAGCCTGCCATTAGCTTCTCGTGGGTCGGTGGTTTTTCTCTGGGATTTCCAGGGTTCTTCCTCCACCATTAATACTGGCCGCCATGTATAGCCTATCTTGTGCTGAAAAACGGCGTTAAACCCTACAACAGCAACTGATGCGATGAAATGTAGATTATAATGTACTCGGATAAATATATATGTATGGTTGAGGTTCCGGAACATGAACTAAAAAACCGTTGCAAGCTTTGGTAAGAAAACGTAAAGGAATCATAGCCATTAGTATAAATACCCGGAAGCAACGACAATAAGACCATGTTTTATATCCTCTGAAATACCTGAAGTTTTGAAACTGATCTATCTGTTCATTTTCACAGAACTTCTTTAAAATTAAATTAGTTGTGTTGAAATCTCGACTACGCGAAAACAGTGAAAAACTGGGCCCAAACATGGAAAGATACAGGATGATACATTTGTTCATAAATACGTAGGGAAATTTCACCACGTGTCAGAGTTCAGTCGGCTATAGCAATAAAACATGCCATATTATTGTATGACAGCTGCCAGCTGGCACACAGTCTATCTTGTTGGTGGTGCACTGGGATAACCGATAACCTGTTATTGATTGAAAGTGTCGGTTATGCAGAGTTACGTGCTCTGTATCAATTACACATAAGAAATCTTAACTCGATTTTGAAATTTTGATTTTGAAATTTTTATAACTACAATATTGTCATAGTAAAGCTCTTAATAACACCTATTTAAAACTTGTGCTAATTAGGACTCAATTTTTATTTTTGTTAACCAAATTTGCGATTTTGTTTTTGAGATTGATCAACAACGATGATCTAAAGAAACTCATACTACTAATTATTCTTCTGAACGGAGGGTGGTGTTATTTCAAATGCAGGCTTGAGGATGCTGTGTTATTTCAAATGAAGGCTTGAGGAAATTGGTGTTATTTCAAATGAAGGCTTGAGGAAATTGGTGTTATTTCAAATGAAGGCTTGAGGAGGTTGGTGTTATTTCAAATGAAGGCTTGAGGAGAGTGGTGCTATTTAAAATAAGGGCTCGAGGGGCTTGGTAATATTTCAAATGAAGACTTGAGGAGGAGTTTGGTGTTATTTCAAATGAAGTCTTGAGGAGGTTGGTGTTATTTCAAATGTAGGCTCGAGGAGAGTGGTGCTATTTCAAATGTAGGCTTGAGGAGTTTGGTGTTATTTCAAATGAAGGCTTGAGGAGGTTGGTGTTATTTCAGGCTTGAGAAGGTTGGTGTTTTCTCAAATGAAGGCTTGAGAAGGTTGGTGTTATTTCAAATGAAGGCTTGAGGAGGTTGGTGTTATTTCAGGCTTGAGAAGGTTGGTGTTATTTCAAATAAAGGCTTGAGAAGGTTGGTGTTATTTCAAATGAAGGCTTGAAAAAGTTGGTGTTATTTCAAATAAGTTTGAGAAGGTTGGTGCTATTTCAACTGTATGCTTGAGAAGGTTGGTGTTACTTCAAATGTAGGCTTGAGAAAGTTGGTGTTATTTCAAATAAAGGCTTGAGGAGGTTGGTGTTATTTCAAATGAAGGTTTGAGAAGGTTGGTGTTATTTCAAATGAAGGCTTGAGGAGGTTGGTGCTATTCCAAATGAAGACTTGAGGCGTTCCTCGCATCTTGTTATTATCTGGACTAACAAAATGGTTTAAAACTGGAAATATTTTTCTCTCATCTCTACCATTAAAAGATCTACTATCGTCAAAAGTTACATGCAAAATAATGTAAAATCTCAACATTGTCAAAAGTATCACAAATAAATAAGTTTACATAACAATCAGGTACACTACATACATTGTCAGACGTACTAGATCAGGGGTGCACACACATTTTCAGCATGCGAGCTACTTATAAAATGACCAAGCCAAAATGATCTACCTACCCCAAAAATTCATAACATATATAGGCTGACGTTTTCTTTTTTAATGCTACGTGATCTACTCACGCTATCTTCGTGATCGATCGGACGATTGCAATCGACGTATTGTCCACCCTTGTACGTATACTTCCATCAACGTCTTAAGTTTTGTAAGCATGATAATGCAATATCCCACCATTGTTAAAGTTATTACAAACAAGATAATATAATTTTCCACCATTGTTAAAGCTATTACAAACAAGATAATGTAATATTCCACCATTGTCAAAGTTATTACAAACAAGATAATGTAATATTCCACCATTGTTAAAGTTATTACAAACAAGATAATGTAATATTCCACCATTGTCAAAGTTATTACAAACAAGATAATGTAATATTCCACCATTGTTAAAGTTATTACAAACAAGATAATGTAATATTCCACCATTGTTAAAGTTATTACAAACAAAATACTGTAAAATTCCATGTATATCAGAACTATTACGAAGCAGGATAAAGTAAAACCTTAACATAGTCAGACGTATTCCAAGGAAGGTAATGTAGATCACAACATTGTCAAAGATGTTACAAGCATGATATTGTAAAATTCCAAGATTGTCATGCATATTGTGAGCGCAATAATATCACATGACAAGAATGGAATAATTATTAAAATAAAGATATGGTAAAATCTCATTTTCAATAGAAATTGAGAGAACGTTAGTAACTTCGGACCAAGCTTCAGTAAAAAGATCAGTTCTATTCGTACTGTCAAAAGAAATCAAGCAACAACTTTCTTTCCACTAGCTGAAAGCAAATGCTGATTTTACATTTCACTTTTTTTCCTGGTTCATAAAAAACCATTACGAGTTCAGATATGGACTGTCAAAAAGGCCTTTTTTTAAAAAAAAAATATTTACATTTTCTTTTTAACTTTTAATTTCATCAAACAATGAATTTAAAATATTATCAGGAAGCGGCCAGACACAAAATATCTGTCTGTCTGTGTCTGTCTGCCTGCCTGCATGCTTGCATGCATTCCTGTATGTATGTATGTATGTATGTATGTATGTATGTATGTATGTATGTATGTATGTATGTATGTATGTATGTATGTATGTATGTATGTATGTATGTATGTATGTATGTATGTATGTATGTATGTATGTATGTATGTATGTATGTATGTATGTATGTATGTATGTATGCATGCATGCATGTATGTATGCATGCATGCATGCATTCATGCATGCATGCATGCATGCATGCATGCATGTATGTATGCATACATGCATGCATGTATGTATGTATCCATCAGTCTTTGGAGCGTCAACAGTTAATGCATGAGTGTCTGGCAGAGAATACTTTTAGCACCACCCTTGTACGACTGTAAATTATAAATATTTTTTTTTTTAAAGACAGATTATTAAACAGTGGAATCAATACGTGTAACTGCTGGGCTCAAACTGGTGTACGTGTACAAAATCAATGCTCGATTTTGCCATCCAGTGTGACGTGCTCAAACTGGTGTTTTTGCAAAATTAATGTTTGACATTGAAATGAAATGGATTTTTTTTAGATTAGTGTCTGTGGAAAATTAGTGTTTGACTTTGTCATTCAATGCTCAGTGTTTAGCTTGGTCACCAAATACACTACGCTGAAATTGGCCTTTGTGTGGAAAATCAATAGTCTACTTTGTTGTGCAATGCGTTATGCTCGATTTGGGGTCTGTGTTGAAAGTCGAAATTTGACTAATGTCCATTGCGTTATGCTCCATTTGGTGTTCGAATAGAAAAGCATTATTTGACTTTATCAGGCATTACGATATGCTCCATTTGGTGTTCGAATAGAAAAGCATTATTTGACTGTATCAGGCGTTACGATATGCTCCATTTGGTGTTCGAATAGAAAAGCATTATTTGACTTTATCAGGCATTACGATATGCTCCATTTGGTGTTCGAATAGAAAAGCATTATTTGACTTTATCAGGCGTTACGATATGCTCCAATTGGTGTCTATGGAAAATCAAAGTTTGACTTCTTTCGTGTGCAATATCGATGTCTAACATTGTCATTGAAAGAGCTAAGTTCCAATTAGTGTCCCTGTGGAAAATGTATGTTTGACTCTATCTTCGTCCAATGCGTTATGCTTCAAATGGTGTCCATGTTGAAAATTTGTTTGAGTTTGCAATCCAGTGCTCTGTGCTTCATTTGGTACTTGTATGGAAACTCAAAGTTTCTTTTGTCGTCTGGTGAGTTATGCTCCAATTGGTGTCCGTGTGGAAAATAAATGCTGGAATTTTACATCGAATGAGCTGTACTCCAGTTGGTGTCCGTGTGGAAAATAAATGCTGGATTTTTACATCGAATGAGCTGTACTCCAGTTGGTGTCCGTGTGGAAAATAAATGCTGGATTTTTACATGCTTGATTTTTACATCGAATGAGCTGCACTCCAATTGGTGTCCGTGTGGAAAATAAATGCTGGACTTTTACATCGAATGAGCTGTACTCCAGTTGGTGTTTCTTGTGGAAAATCGATGTTTGATTTTGTCATAGAGTGAGATGTGCTGTGATTGTTGTCTCTGTTGAGAACATATGTTTGACTTTATTGTCCAAGGCGCCATGTTCTAGCTTGTGTCTGTGTGGAGTATCCAACATGGCGTTGTCGTCTAATGTGCTACGCTGTAAATGATGTTCGTATGAAACATCGATGTTTAACTTTGTTAGTGTATGCGCTATATTCTAGTTTTCTTGTATGTTTATTCCAATTCTGCATAATCGGCATTT
The DNA here is from genome assembly GCA_016746295.1 of Potamilus streckersoni. Lineage (NCBI taxonomy): Eukaryota > Metazoa > Mollusca > Bivalvia > Unionida > Unionidae > Potamilus > Potamilus streckersoni. Next base: position 696,564 of record JAEAOA010000907.1, read on the forward strand.
CTCATCATCATACTCTTTAGTTTGATTTTGAATATACAGTTTTCTGTAGATCGTTAGAGATTAATCCTGTTCATTTTACTGTAAGAATGAAAAGCAATTTTTCAAGAGACTTTGCATCATTACATATTTTAACTGTCCATTATTGTTTTATACTGAAATTTTTATCGGATGGAATATTTAGCTTTCTTGTATTCGAGAAAGAAAGGATTATCTTTTTGAGAAGTCTATTGTTTTCTATCTATTTTTCCTTCGTGCGGTTCATCACAAAACAAAACAATGTAAACTTGACTGTTTCTCATAAGATTATTGTCTCCAGTGACCACAAGGAATACAGCTTTTAGCTGCAGCATTAACTGCGTTCATTGTGATATTTAGTGTCGTCTGAAACTGTGTGATATATCGTCATTATCAAAAATGTATCAACTTAGTACCTATATAGTTGAATCTCCATTTCATATGCTCTTGTTCACATTATAAGTTTGTATGGAATTAATTTTTTAAGAATGGCTCGTAACAAGTTCCAATAACATTGGACAATGGTGACATACAATGTGAATACCATTCCAGTCTTCCAGGGAAAATAATTTGTCACAATCTTTCTGTTGATTTCATGTTACCTTTAATTCAACCTGGGTTAATTTCTCTGTCGATATTAAAGCACACTGGTCCTTAGACATTTTGTCTCCCCTGAGAAGTACTGAGAAACCGTGCGCTCTTTGAGTTTACGTGTCCACACACATGAGCTATGAATGACTCACGTATTTCATCATTTTAGTGTAATAATTGATTTATTTGCACTGCATCAGTGTCTCTTGCTACGTTTATCCAGGGAAGCAAATAATAACGGCAGAATGACTGCAAAAGATTTGATTCTTACTGTATTTGATTTGTGTTACAGTTTGATTTTTAACAGCATCTTATAAAGATGGTAACGTCATTATGAGTAAACTTAACAATGGTAGATTTACTTTCATCAAAACACATAGTTCAATTCAAGATTCATATTGGTTCAGTAGCAAGTGTTCATACGAAAATAAATAAAGGACATCAGTAGTAGAGGAAAACCAGGTCTCTAGCTCAACCCCCTCTTTTACCCCTCCAAACAAATATAAACTATAGTTCTAAACTATCCCCCACTCCTTTTTTACAAAAGTATTAGTAAGGTTTCTAGCTCTTCCCCCTCTCTCTCTGTTATTACATGTCATGTATAGGATCGGTATCCAGGTAAACTTCCTTATACTATCGGTAAATTAAAAGAAGCTCTGTCATTATACTACAAAAGGTGGTATCCCTTATTTTACTAAACAACAGGTACCGGTATTTTGTAACAATACAAAACAACAGGTGCAGGGAGTGAGTCATCCAGGTAAGCTTGTGTCATACAGAGGTTGTTGAATTTGCTAAAACAGGCGCATGCGTGGAATGTTCACGAACCAGCAAGACGGGTTTATCATGTCTGCCGCTAGCTTTTCATCAGATAACATGTGCTGTGCAGGGTGGAAATTAAACTACGCATTAGAGCGTGGCGATTCCAGTTAACATGTGGAAGGCGGAAATTATACTACGCATTAGAACGAAAATAATAAAGGTAAGTGATATTATATCTTAAGTTTAGATAAAATTTTACGTTACTCAAATTGTTTTTGATAATTTGTTTCATACTTGCTAACCCTCATTGGTAGAATGTCTGTTAACATATTGTCAATAATACGAAATTCACGTAATAAATCATCCATATTATATTTGACTCCTTGTAGGTAAGACCGGATCTGATCAAGTAGTTTCCTGTAAGTTATAACAGATGTTAAACATCCGTGCTTCTTTATTAAAAGTCTTGGTTCTACTTTTCTACACGCCGCTGTACGTGAAACACCAATACCGGATATGATTAACAAAAATTGATTTAATGATACCCCACTTGAAATTATACCAGAACTGGTCATTAACAACGGCAGATATGATATTACTCGAAGGATCTTGTTATAATATTTGTAACATTTTTTTATGCACCAAAGTATTTTTATGATAATATTTGTAGTATTGTTTTAGTGCGTCCACATCCTGTACTGGAATATCTTTTGAAATATGATTGAAATCAACTATACTTCTTTTCGTTATAATATTTCTTTACATAATCCCCAGGCTTGGTAGTAGTAATTCAGCTACAAATTCCAAACACCAACTATAACCGACTTCGACTAGAATTGTATTAACCAATTCAAGTGTAAATTCTTCTTCAATACCTTTTAATAATATTATAGATACAGTTCCAGAAGACGTATTCAAACTACGCAATGAAGATCTGGTTAATATATTAAAAAATTCAACGCTAATCACTGACAATCTATACAAACCAGTAACTTCTGCAGTGTGTTTGATAGAATTGTTGTTTTGCTTTTTCCATGTACCATACCAAGAAGCAACAGTATACACAATATTTTTAATCTGTTTGTGAGGAACTTCATTGAGTGTTGTGTTTATGTTTCTGCGAAAAGTTGTGAACGTATTCACATGATCGGTAAATTCATTTTTGAGCGCTGTTATTTTATTACTGATTGGAACGTCCTTATCATCGACGTATTTTTTGTTTACAGCATCAAAATCAGACCCAGGTGTTTTGAGGTTAATAATACCGTTATGGTTCATATTAAGAAATGCACGCATCATACTACCATTGACTGACATGTACTTTGATTCTTGATCGTCGACGTATTTTTTAGTGGCAGCGTCACCGTCCTCAGTTGGGTTCCCAAGGTAAGTAATCTTGTTTTGGTTCATAACAATGTTCCCACTAAATAAATCACCAGCTTTTTAAACAAAATCATTAACTAACCTACCAGAATCTTTATCTTACCTCGATTGTTAAAAGTCACAATATTATCAGCAACCGCAGCAGGATTTCGTACAAGTAGATCTGACAGTTTTACATTACTCGTCTTTAATCGTCCTTCTTTGTTCTGGAAAATGACTACTTCATTTGGATCTACACTGGCAACATTTAGTAAATTATTGATTTCAATTTTGAGCTGATCAAGAGTAGCATACTTGGATAAATCACCTTGATAACCTTCTGTGGATAAATCTCCTGATAGTGTTCCAAATTTTGTATAGTAGCTCATTATTTACTGTCCTATATAAAATTATAAACACTAGTTTAATATTATAAAAAAATGGCAAAATCGTCGATATTAAACTTTGATACAGAGAGAATAGTGAAGCATAAACATAACAATGAACCTCCTGATTGTCATTATCTTATTGTTAAGCAAACTGGATCGGGCAAAACAAATTTGCTTATGAACTTGCTTCATGGTGATAATTTTAACTACGACAGAGTTTATATTTACACGATCAATCCACAGCAAGATAAGTACGAGTTATTAGGCGAGTATAATGACAAGCTTCGTGATGAACTTAAGGCTGGTGAAGATTTTTTTTTTATAATTAGGCAGCCAGAAGTTTTTTTTCCAGTTAATCAACTTGATACAGATAAACATAAGATAGTAGTTTTTGACGATATTCTGCTAAATAACATGGAGATGGATAAAATAAGATCATATTTATCACTGTCACGTAACAAACAGTGTAATTCTGTTTATCTCGCTTAAGGATATTATAATGTTGACAGATCTATTAGGCAAAATACAGGTTGTTTTATATCATTTCCAGGACTGGACAATGTTGATGTTAGAAATAATGCAAGCGAGCAATGCAGTGACGTGACATAAGATAAATTTATTGAACTTTATCGTAATGCTACAAAAGATAAATACAACTTTTTCTTATTTGTTAAACGTACACATGATTCAACTAAAATGTTTCGCTGTTGTATTAACATTTACTTACAGTAAGGGGTTTCAATTTGATAACATTTATAATAATAATAATGGACAAACGAGCAAAATATAGACAAAATATAGAAGATCTAGAAAAACTTGCTCAATCTCAGGCATCGCTTAAGCAAAAAGTACAACAAGAACGATGTGGACAAGTGACTGCTACAGAAGTAACAGCTACAATTTTCAAGCGAGTTACTGAAGCACTACTTAGAAAACAACCTGAAACTAAACCACTATCAGAATAACTTAAACAACTGCAAGAAAAAGGTTTGGTTGGAATTGTTAAAGAGCAACAGGAAGCAGCTGCTGCAAAAATTGTTACTAGACCTGAAGAAGAAAAAAGAAAACTAACTGAAGCGCTTACAGCAAATATAGCTGATCCTGCTGCTAGACAAGCTGAAACAGATCGTTTGATAAATAATCCGCTGAAACTTGAGCGAAGATTAGCAGAGTTAACAACGCAAGGAATAACAAATATAAAAAATTTATCAGGAGACATAAAAGATATCAGAGAAAAGCAACAAAAAATTGGTGATTTTACTGTAAAGTTTATGAATGTTGAAGAGCAAAGACTTTATTTTATAAAAAGAGCAAATGATGAGATAAAAGGTAGTGAATATGATGATTTTTTAAAGAAAATATAAGAGATATTGAAAATATAAGCAGGTCTACTGATGCAGAATATCAAGCATTACTCGATAGATTAGATGCAATATTTAAAGACGGAGCTGCTGATAAAGATGAAATAAACACGGTTACAGAATTTGAAAATATGCATCCACTTTATGATAGATATGGTGTTATTGCTTCCATATTTTTTCAAACAGCAGAAAAAAGTAGAGCAAAACCTTTTGGTGGTGGGGAAGTTTTAGAAGGAAATTTTTTACTTTTGATAAATCTCGTGTAGAAAAGTATAGAAAAGAAAAAACAGGAACTGGTGTAAAAATATTTACTTCAACTACTGAAATGATAGGTAGATTAATGTTATTAATATCATCAAAAGAAGCTGGGAATGATAGTGTTGAACTTGAAAATGAAATCACTGACATACTTGGTCATCTAAGATCGAGCGAATTATTAACATTTGACGAATATGAAACTTTACACCGCGATTTAATCGCGGCGACTTAATTTTGTAAAATGATCTAATATAAAAGGAATGCAAACAACATTATTGCTAAACTCTAGTGAGTCTGTGATAGATAGCGCAAATTTTTCAGTAAAATATATTCCACCTATCCAACTAGATCCTGCAAAACAATATGAGATTGGATTAATTTCTTGTACTTGCTGGAATGCTATCCCTAACGTGAAAACTGATGTTAGCGATGAAATGCAGTTTATTACGTTTACAAGTTCTTCAATATCTACAAAAAATAAAAGTTCCACAAGGAGCTTATAATATTACTGATCTGAACAGGACAATGAAAGAGCTCATAACAAAAGCTGGCGGTGTGGCTGATAATTTTGAGTTGGCAGCGAATTATAGCACATTACGAGCTAGGATAACTTTGAAAAATATGTTAATCGATCTTAAACCAAGGGAAGAAGTATTGCACAACTGTTAGGATTTACTAAAATAAGTTACAATGCACTTGATCAGCCTATTACGTATGACAGTGAACTGCCAGTAAATATAACAGAAGTAAATACAATATTAGTAAATTGCTCTATTGCTTCTGGCTCTTATACATCAAAAGGCAGCAAAGGTCAAACGATTTACAGTTTTTCACCAGAAGTTCCGCCAGGTTCTCTCTTGCAAATAACTCCACGACATATTATCTATTATCCTTTAAAAGGTTGAAGATCAAATATCAAGTATAATAATACAGTTGACAGATCAATCTGGAGAACGGTTACATGTTAATAATGAAGTTGTAACTTATTATTTACATCTGCGCGAGCAAAAGTAAAAATTATGCAACATCAAATATAATGAAACAAAGAAAAAAAATTTATCGAAGAAAAATAATAGGAGGATTTTTTGGAAATATATTTACTAAAGTTATTGAAAATATTCCGGGTATAGCGCGTAAAGTTGCACCAATTGCTATTGACGCGGGTAAAGCTTTTTCAACTGGGGCTGCATCTGCCGCTGGGACTGCGGTTGGACAAAAATAGCTGATAAAATAAAAGGTGATCCACCGACTGCATCTGAGATAAAACAAGCTATCTCAGAAATCGCTCCAACAAAAGAAACTCAACGAGCTATGTTAACAACAACAAAAAATATTACCAAAGGGCGAGCATATCACACAAAAGTTAATATATAAAGTAACAGTGACGCAATAAATTTTATATAATCTAATAAATAAAATGTCTGCTAAAAATTATCTAGAGTTAACAGAAACTTATGACATCGACAACGCTGGGACAGAATTTGAGTATGTTGAATATCTTGATGAAAACTCTAACGAACCAAATAAAGCTGGTATTAGAACCTTTAACACCAGAGACGAAGATGTATTTCTACTGCCACATAAGGCTATGTTAGAAGTTCTCGGTCAGATTATGACAGTAGCCAATCCACCTGCTGCAATTGCAGTTGGATCAGAAGTAGCCCTTACAAGTAACGGCTGGAGTTTGTTCAAAAGTGCTAGATATTAACTGGCCAAACAAACTATATAAGATATTTCAGGTCATCTACAAGTTGCAAGTACAATTTTAAATATTATTTCGTTTTCAGACGATTACTCGAGATCAACTGCAACCAACATGATGTGGTTTAAAGATACTGGACGGGGTATAGCTGAATCAACCGAATTTTTTTAAAAGAGAGTTGCTATAGTACACGGAGCTAATGCTGATGAAAATGCTGTAATTGTGAGAAATTTTCTTATTGCTAATGCAGACGCGCTAGATATTGCCGCACCAGGTGCAGCTTCTAATGCAGACGCCACAAGAGTTTCTCTTACAGCAGCTTTCAATAATCTAAATATAACGCCTCCAGCTGCAGATACAAATGGTACTGCGATGTTAAGTTTGCTTCTTAACACACTTGATGTGAGAAATCCACGCTATAACGAAGGTTTTGCTAGGCAAAGAAAACTTACAGCAGGATCACGTCAAATTATAATGATGCTTCCGCTAAGTATGATTTTCGGATTTTGTCGCGATCATGATAAAGTATTTCGCGGAGTAAAACATACGCTTATTTTAGATCGAGGAAAACAAAACGATTGCTTGTTTAGATCTGGAGGGGTTGGTGTACAGTTTATCATAAACAAACTTCTCTGTGGATGGCAAGTATAACACCGTCGATCACTAAAATGTCAGAACTAAATAGCACGCTTGATAAGCATTCAAACAGAATTTATTTTAAGCAGCATAAAATATATCAGACGGCGGTTCCAAACACTACTGACTACACGTGGCGGGTCACAACAACATCAAGCGAACAACTGCCGAGACAAATATTTGTTGTATTTCAACAGCACGCCCGCCGAGGCAATCAACAACAAAATTATGCAATATTTGACCATGCTAATGTCAGACAAATATACGCTAGACTAAATTCAAAGCAACATCCAGAACGAGCTATGGAATGCAATTTTGCTGATGATGTTAATAAAAATATTTCTCGACCGTACATGTATCTGCTTGACGCAATGCAATAATATCAAGATGTTGAAGATGGAACTTAGATGTTAGCAGAGGAATTTCGTACGCTTTATCCTACATTTCATTTTGATGTTAGTAAACATAACGAGCGAATTGTAGACAGCACAGCGGATATTGAAATTAACTGGACACTTGGAGAGGTTCCAGTAGCACCGTTGTACGTATACGCATTAGTGATTAGTGATAGATTTATCACGGTAGATTCTATTGGAGGTAAAATGACAGTTCAAGTTTAATTTACAGTTGTTATATAAAATGGCAAAAAAATATTGTAAAGGAAGTATATTTGACCGATGGCCAAGTTAAAAAATTAGTAGCTGCAATTGCAAAGCGAGAACAGGTATCATTAAAAATCAATCCTAATATTTCTGATGGTGTTTTAACAAAATTAATGGTAACAAAAAATCAAGTAATGAAGTATGATCGTAAAAATCTTTTATTTTAAGTTTGAGTGCTGCACAAATGACAGCGATGGCAAACGATATTGTTGTCAAAAGGTGGTTTTCTTGGATCGGCATTATCAGTTTTAGATAGCACAATAATACCTAAAGTTATGCCGGTCTTGGGAACATTAGGACTAGCAGCAATGTCAGGAGCAGTCTCTGGCGCAACGAAGAAAGCTGTTGAGGGTAATGGTATCATTCGTGGAAGTGGAATAAAAAAAATTGTAAATTTTATGTAAATGATATATTATAATTCCACAACGGAAAACAAAATCGCCAGAAAAGAAAGAAAACAAACAAACAAAAAAAGAAAACAACAAAATCGCCAACATCAAAATGCAAATGCAAATGCAATCAAACAAAAGAAGGAGGAATTATTCCGTTCGCTCCACTTTTGGCGAGACTAGCGGGAAGTCTTCTGCCAAATCTTTTAGGAATCGGACGTGGCCTAACATTACCAGAAACTCGACCACCCCGTTGAGTAATTTTGATATAATCGATAAGTTAAAAGCAGTTCCTGGATTTCACGGAGTTTATTCCAAAGATGAACTCGCAGTAATAAAATCACCGTCAGCTGTAAGTTCGTGTGTGATTAATATACAAGATTTCAATGACAGATCCGGTACTCATTGGGTAGCAGTTTATAATAATAACTATTTCGACTCGTTTGGACTTCCTCCAAGCGATGTAATAAAAAGTATATGAAGAAAAAATATTAAAAGGTATATTAATCATCAAATCAACTCCAACCTGTTGGAACGTCTGCTTGCGGATATTATTGTATAATGTTTATCCAACAGATAAGCAGAAATCTCAATTTTTTAAAATTTATTTTACAGTTTAACAAGCATCCTTCTCACGCTAATGATGAGATCGCAATTAATTTTATCTAAACTTAAAAATATAATAATGTAAACTTACTGTCTCAAGTGTAGAACTAAAGCAGAAAATATTAATGAAACAACAGAAAAAACAAAAAAAAAACCCAACAGGATGGTATTAAAAATTTTTATGCAGTCTGTGGAAAAGGAAAAAATATGTTTCTAAAGAAAACGTCCCCAGCGACAGTGCCGTCAGCGAAAAATTCGCTAGGATCTGGTTATCCTGATATAATTTTAGTAGACGACTAAAAATATGTAATGACATGCAACTGTGATTCTGACAGAGATTTGTGTCTTGAGCAAAATAAAATTGTCGCATACTGTCAATGTTGTAACAACAGAGAAATAATAGGTACAGGTATAGATATACACAAAATTATTAGAAAATTACCAAAACCAAAAGGCGGTTGGACTTTGCCATGTCATCGGTATACAACACCTTACAATCCGCTAGATCAACAACTAGATGAAAACGACAATCCATTACCAGGACAAGAGCCCTATAATCAAGTGGATGCAATAGCTATGCGTCATGATATCTGTTATCGTGATCATGAAAACTCGAAATCAGATTGTGGTAAAGTAATGGGAGACGAATTACGTGATATGGAGCCAACAAATCTACGAGAACGTTTGATAGAAGATTAGCTCAGGGAATGATTGGAGCAAAATATAAATTAGGACTCGGGGAAAAAGTATACGATGATCTTGCAGTCGAACTACACAGATCTATAAAAAAAGTTCCCACGACGTAAAGTTGTCGCTAATGCCGTGGATGATATCTGGGCAATAGATTTGGTGGATGTATCCAGTCTGGCTCAGTTTAACGTTGGCGCTGATGGTGCTCCAAAAAGGTATTTGTTTAATGTTATAGACGTTTTTAGTAAATAAGCTTTCAGTGTGCTTGTTTCGGATAGGAGAGGGACTTCACTGACTGATGCGCTAAGACAAATAATAACGAGTACAGAAAGAAAACCAAATAAAATCTGGACTGATCACGGATCTGAGTTTTTTAACAAAAAGTTTGAGCAGTTTCTAGAACAAAATAATATAAAAAAAATATGTTACAGGGAACGAAGGTAAAAGCGTTGTTGTTGAGAGATTTAATCGCACGCTAAACGAGAAATTACACAAACATATGACAGCTAAAAACACCAACAGGTACATCGATGACCTTTCTCAAATCGTAGGTGATTATAATAACATGAAACCCCGAACCCTCAAAATGTCATCTAATAATGCTATTAAAAATCCAATATTAGGAAATGAAAACATGTACCGCAGACATAAATTTAAGGTTGGTGATAAAGATGGAATTTCTTTGATAAAAAAAGTATTTGCAAAAGGATTTATTCCGAACTGGAGCGAAGAAGTATTTGTGGTTGATAAGGTACTATTTACAATACCTATAACGTACGCCTTAAAAGATCTGGCAGGGGAACCTATTGTAGGTAGTTTTTACGAACAAGAACTACAGAAAACTGAGCAGGATATTTTCGTTGTTGAAAAAGTGATTAGGAAAAAAGGAGATAAAAGTTTAGTCAAATGGCGTAGGTATAGCGATAAATTTAACAGTTGGATTCCAACCAAACAAATTATGATATAATGCTATTATAAATTTCCTCATACTTTTGTTTGACAGATTTACCTTTTACTGGTTTACATAACGATATTAGATATTGTCTGCGATCGTCAGAGATCGTCATTAGATTAAAAATTTTGACAAATATGAAATCGAATTTGATATTTTTCTGTCGGCCCGGAATATTGATGTTTAAGAAAGGTCTGATTAGCTTCCAAAACAGTTGCTGTTCGGCAAAGGTAAAATTAAATTTCATTATTTTTTTAGCAATGTGATACTTGGCATTATATCGTTCAGTTGTTGGTCTGCTGTAATTGGATCTGTCAGCAATGGTGACTATTTCACCATCATCATCAGATTCGTTGTTATATAAAATATCATCTGCACTATAACCAACAGATTTGTCTATGAAATCTTTGGAAAATGTAATACTATGCGTGACCTTACTGCTGGTGACCTCATTACTAGTATCTTCTTCGGATAATTTAGCGAGTCGTTTCATCAAGTCCATTTTTATAATATTTTTATCTAAATTATTGTTATAAGATGATTGATGAGATAAAATATCACGAAAAAGTTAATATAATAAATTACAATGAGCTAGCCGAAGCGGTAAGAAAATGTTTGTCGGGTTATAGTGCATATTCTGTTGACGTTATTGTAATGCAAGGTGATTTTCATAAAATATTGCTAACAGCAGCAGAAAAAAATAAAATTAATGAAAGTGCAGTAACGACGCTAAAATTTGATCGCAATGATGTTATAGCATTTGCTCATCATTGTTTGACTAAAACCGAGCTATCAAATATTATTGATCATCATATCTAAAATAAATCCTGGCATCGTATTCTCTTGAAAAAGTTGATTTCATTACTCCATCAGCTACAAATTTTACTGATCTGAAATTTATCTTATAATATTTCACCGCAGTTGTCATCGATTTAAATTTGATCTCCTCGTCCGTTTCGAGGTTTATCGAAATAACAGGTTTTGCTGGACATTTAAAATTAATACCATTACTATTTTGTCCTTTTCTCACATTTTCCTGTTGGGTAACTAGTTCTAGATTTTCCAATCTATTATCGGTTTGTATATTATTAATATGGTTAATAACAAGACCAATGGGTATAGATCCGTTGAACACCTCGTAAACAAAACGATGACCATAATAACTAACTCGATCTGTCAATGTTCCTCGAACACCTACTATGATATATCCCATATTGCTTATAGTACCAAGAACCTTTTTAGTTTTTCTGTTTCTAATAATACCGCGATCGTTAGCCTCGTATAAATCAAAGACCGGATACGGCTGAAACTCATCTTGTAAAGATAAGTTTTCAATGCTGTCCCTCTGGAATATCATCACAGAACAACGTGTAAACAAAATCTTTTCTAAGCATTGTAATCCTTTCGGTATTATCTCCCTTTACACTAAACTGATAACCCGCTGACGTTAATTTGCCAACAGATATTTTAGTTTTGATGCATTTCCAGCGTATAAGTTGTATTTTGGGTGAAACTGATATGCTTCTTGCTCATGTGCGCTTGTCAGATTTGCTGTCATTATAGTATAGGCGATTTTTTTTAATCTCTAATAGTTTTTAGCGCATGCGCAGTGTGATGTAAATTATCGATTAGATATTACACTATAGTATAGCAATGTTAAAATTGCGTGATATAGCCAAGAAGAGCCTTTTGGGAGAACCTGATAAAATAGCGACTGTTTTTACAGGTTTTGACAATAGTTATAAATTTGACAATCAAAATGTTTTAGTAAATTTTACTGCAACAAACCTTTACCACCTACTACAGACTACTGTAAAATGTGAGCTCGGAAAACACAAAAGTATCAGATTATTAGTGCAATATCATGCTATATTTTCAAAGCTACTTGTAACGAAAGAATCAACTACAAAGGAAATTGCAGATCTTTATATGATCGCAAAATCAAGACGTGTTTTGCTTGGGACTGATCTTTAATCACTAGCTAATGAAGTGCACGAAGAAATTTGGAAAAAATTAGAGGAATTTACTGAATTAGGTTCGGGTTGGAAGTTTTAAATGTTCAAAGAAATATTGTTTCAAATGATGAAATATGACGCATTACGCGGTAGTTCATACATCGACCTGCCACCAAAAATAAAAAATAAAAGATGTTGTATAAACATAAAAAATGTAGATAACAAATGTTTCCAATGGGCTGTTCTTTCTGCACTATTTCCAGCAGGACAAGAAACGCTATTCGTGTTGAAAAATATATCAGTCACGTGTCTAGATTAAATTTTAAAGATATTAACTTTCCAGTGGCAGAAAATCAAATACCAAAATTTGAGAAGCAAAATAATGTTTCAATTAACGTTTTCGGACTAGAAGAAAAGGAGGATGTATATCCGAGATATATTTCAGAAACAGCTTCACAATCGACTATAAATTTACGGCTTTATAAAAATCATTACGTTTGGATTAAAAACTTTAACGGACTAGTTGATAGGCAGTACAATAAGGATAAGAACAAAATTTTTTTTTTTACCGCTGCTTGCACGGTTGTACAAACAATGAAACATTACAAAATCATTTGCAGTACTGTAGTGATGTACAAGGAATAACAATGCCATCTAAAAAAGATAGTGTGTTACAGTTTGTCCATCATAATCACAAACTAAAAATTCCTTTCGTCATATACGCTGATTTTGAGTGCTTACTTCAACCTGTACATGGTGTAGAAAATAATCCTAATCAATCGAGTACAAGAAAAATTCAAAATCATGTTCCGTGTGGAGTAGCATATAAGGTAGTTTGTTGTACTGATTCTAGATTATCTAAACCAATCAAATTATATCGTAGTAAAAATCCAGCTGTCTGGCTTCTCAAGCACTTGATTAACGAAGTTGATAATATATTTACTCGCTTGAAAAAGTAAATCCAATGTTAAGATTAACACCTCAACAAGAATCTGATCACGAGCAAGCAGAGATTTGTTATATTTGTGAAAAAGCTTTTGACCCTGACAACATCATTAACAAAAAAGTACATGACCATTGCCATTTGACCGGACAGTACCGTGGAGCGGCTCATGATCAGTGTAATTTAAAATTTCATGCTCCAGATTTTATTCCGGTTATTCTTCACAATTTTTGAGGATATGATAGTCACATTATAGTAGAAGCTTTTGGTGATCCTGACGTAAAAGCTCGTCTAAAACTCAATAACGTCATCAAATGCATTCCAAATAATTTTGAAAAGTACATGTCAGTTACGCTAGATAAATTGCGTTTCATTGACAGATTGCAGTTCATGGAAGCCTCGTTAGATGAGCTAGTAAAAAGTTTTAGTAAATTTGATAACCTAAGAGACTGTTTTGGAGATAAATTTAATCTACTAGATAAAAAAGGAGTTTTTCCATATGAATATCTCGACGATTGGAGTATATTTGATGAAACATCTTTACCTGACAAAGACAAATTTTACTCGCAACTGAAAAAAGAAAATATAACCGATGACAAGTAGAGGTATGCACAAGATATCTGGAAAGAGTCTGATTGTGAGACGTTTGGTGATTATCATGATTTATACCTGAAAACTGATGTGTTATTATTAGCAGATGTTTTTGAAAGTTTTCGAGAAGTGAGTTATAATAGTTACGGACTAGGTCCTTGCTGGTATTATTCTGCCCCTGGGCTGTCATGGGATGGTCTGCTAAAGTTTAGTAAGGTAAGGTTAGAATTACTGACTGATGTGGATATGTTCAATTTTATCGAAAAAGGTATCCGAGGCGGTATTAGCGTGATAACGAAGAAATATGCTGAAGCAAACAACAAATATTTGAAACAGTATAACCCTGAGCTCCCTGCGAAGTTTATAGTTTATCTAGATTGTAATAACTTGTACGATGGTTCGATGGAATAACCAATGCCTCTTGGTGGATTTCACTGGATCACGGCTGATTGATTTCTATCGGAGACAGAAAAAAAGATACCCGAAGATGTTTCGTATTTCGTTGAAGTTGATCTTGGCTATCCACCCTTGCTGCACAAATTGCATTACGATTACCCTTTCTGTGCGGAATCGATGGTCATAGATTATAGCTTGTTGTCAGATGAACAACAAGCGTTAGATCAAGACAACATTCTATTGTCAAGAAACTAGTACCAAATTTGCTTCATAAACATAATTATGTTTTGCAATTCCAAGTTTTAAAACAAGCAGTCGATGCTGGTCTTGTGTTGAGAAAAATTCATCGTGTACTAAAATTTAATCAGTCGCCGTTAATGAGAGGTTACATTAACTCAAACACTTCAAGAAGGGCTGCAGCAAAAACAGATTTTGAGAAAAACTTCTTTTAACTGATGAACAATTCCGTTTTTGGTAAGACGATGGAGAATATTAGGAAACGCGTAAATATTGAGCTAGTTAATGATATCAATCGCAGAAACAAACTTGTGTCAGACGGTGATTTTGTGAGCATGAAAATATTTAATGAAAATTTTGTTGCGATACAAATAAGAAAAACAAATCTAAAACTAACCAAGCCGATCTACGTTGGAGCTTCAGTGTTATATTTATCAAAGTGGCTGATGTACGACTTTCATTATAATTTTGCTAAAATTCAATGGCCGGCCAGTAGATTATTGTTTACTGATACTGTTTCGCTCGTATATGAAACCGAATGCGAGGACATCTATCAGGACATGTACAATAATCGACATCTGTTTGATCTTTCTGATTACCCACGTGACAGTAAATTTCATGGCGACACAAATAAAAAAGTTATTGGTAAGTTCAAAGATGAAATGAACTCGAGCGCTATCAAATACTTTATCGGATTACGCAGCTAAATGTATGCCGTATTGTTAGACAATAACAAAATCACGAAAAAAGCAAAAGGTCTGCCTCGTGATTTTGTTAAAAAGTTTATGAAATTTGATGACTACAAGTACGCGCTTGATGGCGGTGTTAGTTTTATAAGAGCGATGGCAATTCGGACTAATCATCATAAGCTCGACACAGATGTCATTATCAAACGTGGATTGTGTCATTTTGATGACAAACGTTTTTACAAAAATGGAGTAGATACACTTGCCCTTGGGTATTGTCATTGTGACTAAAATTTTATCTAAACTTATAAAATAATGTTTGAAAATTTGACAATGACAAATAGCTACAGTAGTAAAATCAAATATCTAATGATGGACGGAAAACAATTGACAGTTGAATTTAATAATGAAACATCAGGTACATGTTTTAGTGGAACACGTGACAAGCTAAAACTTTCGCTCATCAGATCTGATAACAGCGAGTATTTCAATTATCTCGAACAATTGTATCAAAAGTTGCTATCGGAATTTAAAAACTTTCACAGTCCGATTAGTCAACAAAAATATACTAAACTCACAATTGATCTCGATCGGTCAAAGGTGTATTTTATCGACAAAAAAATATCCTCTAAACAAACCACAGATAAAAGATTTGTTGAGTCCCGTCGCTGTGTGAGCGGTAAAGTAAAATTTAATCTCTACAATCGTGATAATGAAATATTTTTAATATCAACAATTGAAAAATTAATCATTGGTAACGAGGTATGAAATAATATAACTTACCTTTATCATTTTCATTCTAATGCGTAGTTTAATTTCCGCCTTCCACGTGTTAACTGGATTCGCCAAGCTCTAATGCGTAGTTTAATTTCCGCCCTGCACGTTATCTGATGAAAAGCTAGCGGCAGACTGATAATAAACCCGTCTTGCTGGTTCGTGAACATTCCACGCATGCGCCTGTTTTAGCAAATTCGACAACCTCTGTATGACACGAGCTTACCTGGATGACTCACTCCCTGCACCTGTTGTTTTGTATTGTTACAAAATACCTGCACCTGTTGTTTTGTAAAATACGTGATACCACCTATTGTAGTATAATGACAGAGCTTCTGTTAACTTTTATCTGGACAGTATAAGGAAGTTTACCTGGATACCGACTATACAAACACTGTAATAGCAGAGGGGGGTGAGCTAGAAACCTTACTAAGACTTTTGTAAAAAAAGGGGTGGGGATAGTTTAGGACTAAAGTTTATATTTGTTTGGAGGGGTAAAAGAGGGGTTTGAGCTAGAAATCTGGTTTTCCTCTACTACTACATCTTGCAGCAGGATTATTATGTCATGTGTCACGTACAGAAACCCCTTACATTCCAGCTTATAGATATGTTTCGTTCATAAGTTTAGTTAGTGCACTAATTCGGCAGACGTTGGCTCATCCACAGCTAGGCATTCACATAGTGTGGACGGTAATGTTTTTTCATTCCAAGACTGAGCCCTTGTGTGAAAAGGTGATTTTAATTTCCGTAGTAACCTCATGCTCTGGAGCACTATAAAATATTATATATCTGTGTATTCTACGATATCATACGGCGTTATGTCACCCTCAGATTTCCCGGCATGAATCCTTATTGATCGTCATCATACGCAGGGAGTCATTTTCCCACGTGACTTAACACTGGCTAGTATAAATTGAGGACAGATCTGTTTCGTTATTCGTTCGTTATTTTTTCTTATGATTTTAACTTGGATGTATTTGTTCCACTCCTCCTGCAATGCAGATTCCGACTGAATGAGCACGTGCCTATGTGTGTCACGTTTTCGTTAAGCTTGGTCTTGTATATTTGTCAGCGTAGTCTCACTTAAGCATCTCATTTTATCTGACAAGGTAGTCTAACCTTTGTATCTCACATTGCCTTTCGACATAGTTTTTTGTATGTACGATTGTCGGATTTGTTACCTTTAAAACTTGTCGCTTCGGATAGTTTACATTTCTTCTTTGGGATCTATCTAATTTGTACGATTAAAACAAAATGTGAGTCATCCTTTCTTTTTTTTCATGTATTCAACATCGTTATTCAGACCATTATATTCTTCATTTAGAAGGTAAGTGTTAGAGGAATCTTTAACAAAATCGCTACCATTTCTTTGTGAGTGAGTAAGTCTTCGATAGTTCTATTGGTTTGTAGTATCAGTAATACCAGCTTACGTCTGTTTGGTGGAAGCAAAGTACTTACATTTTTCCGGGTTTGGGACACATTGCGAAATTTCATGACTGTGCCATCCAACCTGTTAATAATTGCTCCCGTATTACTATATTTATTTTGTGATTCTAACATAGACTGACAATTTTGGGATTTCTAACAAAGACTGACAATTTTGGGTTTCTAACAGAGACTGACAATTTTGGGATTCTAACTCAGGCTCACAACGTTATGCTCTCATTAATAGTTAACGTTATGAGTTTGTTTGTTGACCTTGACAGAGTCTTTCAGTGTCTACGTTTCATTACTTCGCTTTTACCCTCACCTTCAGACGGTTAATTTGATTGTCATTTCCTTTCAAGATTGAACGCAGCTGACATATTTAAGGCTTAAATATGGTCGCCATGGTTCCAAGCTTCATAAACTTGTCTTATATTGATTGGTTTTACCAAAAGGAAACGGAACTCGACAGTGGCATTTCGGCAGGAGTCGATCGAAGGAATATTACCAGTTTCCATTAGGTACATGCATATGCGTTATTCAAAATTCTTTGTATATTATCTTCTTTCATGAATCCGTTATTTCAGACAAATAACGAACATAAATTTCAGTCCTGAACAGACTGAGAACTGTCAAACAAAAAGTGTATGTATGTGTTCATATATATATATATATATATATATATATATATATATATATATATATATATATATATATATAAATATATATATATATTTATATATATATGCGATAAACTGACGACGAAAAGTACAAAACTAGTAACTAACTAGCCTAAGCGCTTTCGACTCTTAATGAGTCTTTTTCAAAGGCAAATACAAAACATATACAACAAACAAATAAACATAAAAACGTTGTGTTTGTAAACCTCTACATGGCTATCTCCACATGTGTTAAAACTATAAATACAACCAGCTTGTATAGACTAGTTGCGGAAACTTAAAACGTTGTATAATTCCCTAAAAGTCTACAAACCAAAGCGACATCTATTTTTACTTTTTGTACATTTATGGAACGCAGATTATATCCCTGATATTTGATTCTATACCGGTTATTCTTGTAGTAAAAATTGAAGGATACTAAGAAGATTTAGAAAATGTTAAATTCTACTAGTGCATAGTTTTCATTTTCTAGTCTTCTTGGTTTAGACCGCTTGGTTTCAATGTTCTAAGGTGGCGTATCCAGTATGATTCCTTTTCCTTCCTGGTTTCGGAACTCCAGCTGTGGTTGTTAGCAATAGCGATAAGTATTATATCACTGAAAGTGTGGCCAGGGGAGGAGAAGTGTTCTGCGACCGGGCTTCTGTACAGCTTTTTTGTCATCCAATCAGATCTATGAAAGTTTATCCTTTTGTGTAGCTTTTCAGTTTCTCCGACGTACTGAAGGCCACAGATCTTACATGTGATGAGATAAATGACATTCTCTGTTTTGCACGTTTTGTTTGGACCATGTATGTTTAGTTTTTCTTTAGTCACTGTGCTAGTGAATGTCTTGGTCTCTATCATATGTTGACAGGTTTTGCATCTTTTATCGCCACAGGGTCCAGATAGACTAGGTTGGTTTTGACTAGCGATTGGCGTTAGCTTTGCCATGGCTCGGATGTCCTTTAGGTTTTTTGGTCTCCGGTAAGCTACTACAGGTTTGTTCGGAAGTATTAGGTTTAGTATGTCTGACGATTGCACGGTTGGCCAGTGGTTTGCGATGATTTTACCTATTTTGGGATTGTCTGGTTGATAGGTCAGAATAAATGGTATCCTATCAACCTTTTCTTTCTGTCCATATCTGAATAGGTCATCACGGTTTGTTTGTTTGGCCCTTTGGATTGCCTCCGCAATCAGGTCTTTATCGTAGCCTCGGTAAATTAAATGTTTAGCCAGCTCTTCAGACCTTTCTAGGAATCTTTCATTGTCGGAGCAAATTCTGCGTATCCTCAGTGCCTGGCTATATGGAATGTTCCTAATGCAGTGTTTAAGATGATAGCTGGTTGGGAGGAGATACTGGTGTTTGTCGGTTGGTTTCGAGTAGATGTCTGTGTGTAATTTGTTTTCCACCAATCTGGTTGTTGTGTCCAGGAAAACATGGTTTGAGTTGGAAATTTCTGCCCTGAATTTTATTGAAGGATGGAAGTTGTTTGCCTTTGATATGAAGTCATCCAGACTTTCTCTTCCATACTGCCACTTCATTTCTATATCATCGATAAAGCGTACCCACTGGTATGGTGTACGCTCAACTGATGCTAAGAGCTGACTTTCAAGTTTTCCCATGCAAATGTTAGCATACGAAGGGGCCATTTTAGTACCCATTGCAGTTCCATTGATTTGTAGGTAGTTTTCTTCATTAAATTCAAAGTTGTTGAGTTTTAGGACAAGCTCCAGGAGTTGGACTAAGAAGTGTGTGGGTGGATTGTTTACAGTTCTTGTTTCCCATGCTTCGCTACATGCCTGTAACCCTTCGTTGTGAGGTATGTTGGTGTACAAAGATGTGACGTCTAAGGAAGCAAGTAATGTATCTGGCAGTAATGGTTCACTAGCTTTGCTTTTTATGAGATAATCTGTCGTGTCTTGAAGATATGATAGTAATTTGTGGACATGTGGCCTCATAAAATGATCTAAATATTCTGATATCTTTTCTGTGGGGTGCCGGTTACCTGAGATCATAGGTCTGCCAGGGTTTCCTTTCGTCGTACTGTTCGTCGTCAGTTTATTGCATCTATTTTAATCAAACCCTGACACATGTGATCCCTTGTTGGATCCAGTACGCTTGAAAGGGTTGTTATTCGCCATATGATTTGTATTCTATATATATATATATATATATATATATATTTATATATATTTATATTATATAAATATTTATTGTATTTATAGTTTTAGCACATGTGAAGATAGAAATGTAGAGGTTTACAAACGCAACGTTTTTGTGTTTATTTGTTTGTCGTAACTATGTTTTGTATTTGCCTTTGAAAAAGACTCATTAAGAGTCGAAAGCGCTTAGGCTAGTTAGTTACTAGTTTCGTACTGTTCGTCGTCAGTTTATTGCATCTATTTTAATTAATCCCTGACAGACGTGATCCCTTGGTGGATCCAGTACGCTTGAGAGGGTTGTTATTCGCCATATGATTTGTATTCTTTATATATATATATATATATATATATATATATATATATATATATAGATATAGATATATATATATATATATAGACATAGATCGATATATATATATATATATATATATATATGTGTGTGTGTGTGTGTGTGTGTGTGTGTGTGTGTGTGTGGACACACTACCTGTATGGATATATTTGTCTATGTATGTTTGAATATCTCTTTAACGAGGTTTGACCTGAATTAATGCCTAGATTACAATGCGATGAAAGCTGGAAGTTTATGAAATGAATCAATATATATATATATATATATATATATATATATATATATATATATATATATATATATATATATATATATATATATATATATATATATATATATATATATATATATATACACATACATGCATTGTCTACAATATATACATTGTGATTCTTTCAAACTCTAAACATACGACTCATTCAATTACGTCACTCAAACATTTGTTATATGCGAACGAATTTGTGACTTTATGAAACCTTTTAACATATAAAGTTAATTCATATAATCATTCAAAAATGAGGAAACAAAATTGTGATTCATTTTTTTAAACTTGTAGACAGATGATAGAGTAAAACCAAGATGTGATTCATATAATATCGTGTAATAAAGGTAACATTCATATAATCTCCAGCAAATAGGTTGACCTCAAATTGTACTCATACGTACTCGATTGAAACACAATATATGTTCCATGTACTCAGTTGCAATACAACATAATCAATGGAAACAAACATGATTTGTTGTAATAAACAAAACAATTATATCAAACATATGACTCATGACTAGTATAGTTATTTGTACAACAAGAACAGATTTCGTGTCTATTTTGAAATAAGAAAACTTTTGTTTGAGTGCATAAAAACCTTTACCCGATGATAAGGCTTTCAACCAAGAAGCAACCTTTTAGATACCAGCAAGTGTTTAAAATAATCTGCAGGAACTCCACATCATGATTGGTAGCAACAGACAGGAAAGAAGCAACTGTTATGAATGGTTGTTGTTGTTGTTGTTGTTGTTGTTGTTGTTGTTGTTGTTTGACCCCCATTTTTCAACACAAGATATGATATACGTGGCGGCGAGTATAAATGGTGGAGAAAGAACCCGGAAAACCCCGAAAATAACCACCAACCCACGAAAAGCTAATGGCAAGTTATCACACGTACCACATTGGACGAGTCAGAAACTCAAACCCACGCAGCAAGAGGTGAGATGGCAGTTATCCGTAACGGTGATAACTGAATAATAACCGCAAACAGTTTCAATCATTAAGTAATCATTTGTTTGCTATTTAAATGGAATAAACAAATTGAAAGAGAATTGAGCTTTACTTACGAAGTGAGATAAAAGGACATTAGCGAACTAATCCAAGAACAAATTGAATAGAAATAAAAGAATTAGCATTACAAATGGAGGATGCAAAAAAATAGCTACTAAACAATTAACACAAAAAGATTGAGGCCACATGGACAAATATATAAATGCTACACGAAATCTTTTTACATTCTAGATTGGGAAATATCAAAGCAATTATCATACATAATAATACTCATTGCAACACATCTGACTGGTTTATCTCTTCTTATTGGAATCTAAAAATATTTACAGACAGCTGTGAAATTGGGCTGTAATATAACAATTACAAAAGACCTGTTACAGGGTTTTGCTATTTATACCAGTCTGTACCTGTATTGCGTGCAAGTCAAATAACATTTAAACGTCTTATTTTTAAGAAGAGTTATGAAATAAAGAAAACAAGTTTCTGTTAACAAGTGAGACAAAGTGCGTAATATATGCCTCTGGGGCGTTTTAGACATATTTTCCACTATCATCTGGGGTAACTGTCCAAATAATTCCTTTAATTTATACAATAATTAGATATAATAAACCTATTGACCCTTCTAAAAGTATTCATTTATCCATAAATCAACGGAACACAAACTTTAAATACTGGAAATATTGCTTGAAGCAAAGTACTTACCCTGTATTAAACCATAATTAAATTAATTATGTCACAGTACTAAAACTTCCACGTCAAGGTTATTCCATCCTGACTCGTCCTAAGCGTTTTCACCTTAATAATCCACGAAAGTGTGTGTCAAATTACTCCAGCCCAGTGTTCCCAAAGCCACTTAAGTAGGTGCGATCTCTCCGATAATCCGGTGTTATTGATTGAATGTCCGCTGATTACGTGCGCTGGCTATCCACACGGCGGTATTCCTTTACATAATTGGTCTTTGTGTCCCGTTTCACGTATCAGTCGCGAAAATTCGAATTCCGTTCTTCCTTGTGGTGTTTGATGCTGCTAAGTCTAACGGCTGAAGTTTTTTTTTTTCAACACATGAGGGAAACACACAGGAATGATTCAATTGCCGTTCTGTTCAGGTAGAATCCTAGCACTTTTTTATGTCTGTAAACATCAATAATTGCCACTTCAAGCAGACTGCATTGGGCCATTGGGTCTTTTGGTCAGGGACTATTTCTCTTATGTATAGTTTCACACATTAAATGATCACAGTATCTAATACTCGTGAATTGTGCCACTTTTAAACCACTATGTTAATGTCACTTTTAAAGGACTGTGTTAATATCACTTTTAAACCACTGTGCTAATTCCACTTTTAAACCACCGTGTTAATAGCACATTTAAACCATTGTGTTAATACCACTTTTAAACCACAGTGAGAATACCGCTTTTAAACCGCTGTGTTAATAACACATTTAAACCATTTTGTTAATAACAATGTTTAAACTTCCGTATTCATACCACTTTTAAACCACTGTGTTAATAACACATTTAAACCATTTTGTTAATAACAATGTTTAAACTTCCGTATTCATACCACTTTTAAACCACAGTAAGATTACCACTTTTAAACCACTGTGTTAATAACACATTTAAACCACTGTGTTAATAACACTTTTAAACCACTGTGTTAATAACACATTTAAACCACTGTGCTAATGCTACTTTAATGCCACTGTGCCAGTACAATTTTAACACCACTGTCTTAATAACACTTTAAAACCACTGTCTTAATAACACTTTAAAACCACTGTCTTAATAACACTTTTAAACCACTGTCTTAATAGCAATTTTAAATAACTACGTTACTTCCAAATTTAAGCCACTGTGTTAATAAAACTTTTGAACCACTTGGTTAATACTAGTTATAAAATCTGTGTTAACGGTACTTTTAAAACACTGTGTTAATAATGCTTTTAAACTACTGAGTTGATAACAGTTGTAAACCACCGTGTTAATACACCTTGCAACCAAACCACAATATTTTCCCTTTTGCTATAATTAAATAAGATATAACTATAGTTTAATGAGCTGACAAGAACTGATCATAAAATTATATAAAATTTAATGATTACTTTATAAGGATTACCAAAATATTTTTTCAGCCCAAAAATTTAATAATAATAATAATAATAATAATAATAATAATAATAATAATAATAATAATAATAATAATAATAATAATAATACTTTATTATAAACTGCAATATACTAATAAATATATGATATAAAGAATATAAAGGTTACCTATCCTAGTAATATTAATTTCAATTAATAATTCCTGATCACCAATCTTTATGGTCAGATAAAAACGAAAATATGAAAGCACAATGCTTGGAACTGGGCACAAATTATTAAAAGTCATCATGGAATAGACATACAGACAAAAAACGAAAACATGAAAATACAATGCATGGATCTGGGCACAAATTATTAAGTGTCATCATGGAATAGATACATATAAAAATCGAAAACATGAAAATACAATGCATGGATCTGGGCACAAATTATTGTGTCATCATGGAATAGATACATATAAAAATCGAAAACATGAAAATACAATGTATGGAACTGGGCACAAATTATTAAGTGTCATCATGGAATAGATACATATAAAAATCGAAAACATGAAAATACAATGTATGGAACTGGGCACAAATTATTAAGTGTCATCATGGAATAGATACATATAAAAATCGAAAACATGAAAAAACAATGCATGGAACTGGGCACAAATTATGAAATGTCATTATGGAATAGACACACAGATAAAAATCGAAAACATGAAAATACAATGCATGGAACTGGGCACAAATTATTAAACGTCATCATGGAATAGACACATATCAAAAACGAAAATATGAAAATACAATGCATAGAACTGGGCACAAATTATTAAACGTCATCATAGAATAGACCTACAGACAATAAACGATAACATGAAAATACAATGCATGGAACTGGGCACAAATTATTAAGTGTCATCATGGAATAGACATACAGATAAAAAATAAAAACATGACAATACAATGCAGAGAACTGGGCACAAATTATTAAATGTCATCATGGAAAAGACACATATAAAAAACGAAAATATGAAAGCACAATGCTTGAAACTGGGCACAAATTATTAAATGTCATCATGGAATAGACACAAAGATAAAAAAAAAACGAAAACATGAAAGCACAATGCATGGAACTGGGCACAAATTATTAAATGTCAACACTGAATAGACATACAGATAAACCTGAAATGTATATATTCAGAAAAATCATTTAAATAATTATAATGTTCTGAATGGTAATAAGCATAGTGTAGTAGTTATAGAACAATTATTCAGTTTTTGAAATGGTAATTAATGGATAACATATCTTACAGGGAATTGATTTCCTGCACGCTGTCAGAAAGTGCATAGTATGTAAGACGAATTAATTAATATTATATGACTGTGTATAAAACCAAATTCGAAAGAAAACTAAATATTGGTAAATTAACTTATTGAAAATCAAAACTGTTCAAAGTCAAATTTCTTGATTAATGATCATATACATGTTATAAATTTAATGACTTACTCAATCACTTTATTTTAAAAATCTACAAATAGAATATAATAAACAACTCTATTCATTGGATACAAAAACCCCAATTCCATAAACTATATAAAATAATCTTCCAATATTAAATCACAGTCACTAAATATGGAAATAATTTATTTATTTTATAAAAGATAGAAATGCAACTACAGTTCGTTTATCAGATGTAGATTATACACGTGCTTAAACAAAAGATTGAGATTTTACAGGTAATTTGCAATTGAGAAATATATTTGCAGATAAATAAAAAAAATGAATTTAACATATCTTAAAAATGTGACTTTATGTATATTTAATTTATATCGTTTGTTGGTTTTATCCATTAGTATATGTTACGTATTATGTTTAGATTGTATTGTTTGGTTGACCTTTGTCAGTAATTGAGGGTAGATTCCAAACGGACTCCTTACATAATTGTAATATAAACAATTTATTACATAGATAATGCATTTTAATTACTTTAGATAAGATCTTAAGATCATTATTATTTGGCTGTTCACATGTTTACAAACGTTGAATTAAAGGTCTAGTTTTATATAGAAGTAAGGAATATTAGAAGCAAATTTGTTTATAAATTTGATGGAAAATTCCATTAAGGTGGCAGAGCTTTTCCATAAAATCTTTATTGCGACATAGGTCAAATGGAGAGGTATATAAAGTTATTTATTTAAGAATTACTCATTCCTAAACGTAATACCAGTCTTTAAAGGAATCAAGTTTAGCTGTGTTTTTTAAATTTAAATTATTCATTGGAATTGCAAAGTGCTTTTTGACTTTTCAGACTAATACACTATTTTGGGATTATTATGAGTTCATTCAAGCGCCGTTGGAACATAAGCACATTCGAGATTACTGGCACAATTGAAAATTCAAAATCTACTTGCGATAGAACTTTTCGACCATTTAGGATTTAGGTCAAAATATTGTAAGTTCTTTTAAATTTTCAATTTGTATTTATTATTATTAAATTAGTTTACAAATCCTGTTGTTTTTTTTCTTTTTCATTTACTTTGTTCAAAACAAAAAAATCATTAACAACGATTATATGCGGTGTAACCAATGACAGACAAACAAACTATGCACTAGATTTTATCAAAACTGATTTTTGTTTCACCGTTATGTTTTGTCCAATATATATATATATATATATATATATATATATATATATATATATATATATATATATATATATATATATATATATATATATATATATTGCAAGTCTTTTAATAGTAAATACTTACATAACAAAGTGGTACAGTAATAATTGATTTTTTGTGAACAATAAAAATTGTTATAACTACCAATTATCCTTCATAAAGAAGGAAACATTTTGCTTCATTTGAATAGTTCTGGTGATTTATAAGAGGCAAAGGAGAAAGCAACAACACAGAAGACAATAATAAGTCAATGAAACATATTTTCGAGGAAATTGATGTTGTACATTTATAAATGAAAAAAATAAACATTAACTGAAACTGAATTTACTTTGTCAATACAAAATGGTATGGTAAGCTACTTAACGTTGAGAGTGAACATTAACGTGTCATTATAAAGGCTTATTCCAACTTTGTTCAGCGCAATATTGTATATCTCTTGATGGTTTATAGTTTGATTAAGTACACAATCGCTGTACTTATTAAACGTTAAATTCTTTTCAAGCACAACATTTTGAACACCTTTAAATATTTTCTTTTTAAGCACACAAGCTTTAACATTCTTCTACTTAATCATAAATTTTAAATAGTTTTTTTTAAAAAAAAGTTTGAATCTTTTGAATGTTTTGAAATACAACATTCTCTGTGAACTGATCTTAATCTACTTGATGTGTACACACCATCTTTATGGAGTGTGTCATATCTATGCCATTTATACCCAAGTATTGTTTTCATTATTGTTGCAAAATAATTGTTTGGCACTATGTGTGTTGTTTTTTTTTTAAATAAAGTTTGTATTTTCTGAAAGATTCCAAATCCTGAACGAATGACGATATCCATTCTGTTTTCCTTTTAGCCATTCTTTCTTTCTTTCTTTCTTTCTTTCTTTCTTTCTTTCTTTCTTTCTTTCTTTCTTTCTTTCTTTCTTTCTTTCTTTCTTTCAAGTTTTCAAACTTGTCTCAACCTTAAACACTCCTGCTCTTTGTCATCTTCGTAAAATATTCCTTCACTGTTGTCTCCCTTTTAATCTTTAAGTTTATGTACCTAATAGGCTCCTAAGTTTACTGGTATGGTTTCAAAGCCTCTTCTATTCAGGTCTCACTGGATAGTTTCGTATTTTTACACCCTCCCAATTTTTTAAGTTAGAAGGCATGAGCCTAATTGTTACAATCCCGGCATTTATAAATTCACGCTTAAGCTAAATGTTTTATGTTTTTTTTTATATTTTATTTCCTTTGAGTTTGGTTGTAAATAGGTTGGCTTGTTGGACATCAAATGCGTAACTTGGGATGCAAATGAGCAGCCGACTTGGCTTGCGTATTTATATGTGTCTGCTACAGAGGTAAATATCTAAGAATCTACATGGTTGAGTTGTGATGAAAGGTACGTTAAGTTGTTATAGTACTAGTGAACTTTAAAGAAGAATAGAGTATACACTGATTCTTTGAGCCTTGTCACAGGAAAATGTTCAAAATAGCATTTTTCTGTAAAACAAAATGACTGTAAAAAAGAGGGGTTGGTGGTAGTATGGGGTCTTATAAAAGGTACCAGTTGCATAAGGAATTAACCTTATTACCTCATTCCGAATCTTACAAGCTATCCTTTCAACAAAAATCATTAATTTTTATTTGTATCTTTATGGTAATATTATTATCATGTTTCTTCAATAGGTCGAATGAAAATTTGTCAAAAAAGCTGTCCAGTGAGATCTCTATCTGGAATATAACGCTTCGTAAATCATGCTGATTCTTTTGGACACTAGCGTTCTCGAAAGTATTGTACTGCCATACATTTTGCTCGGCTTTTGGTGGAGTTCTTTCATATGGTTCTTAAAGAGATTATTAATTACTATTTACTACTAGTATTTACTAAAAATGGTTTAAAATAGATGCTAATAGGTGGTTGAAAGTAATAATTGCTTTTTAGAATATAAATATAGTTATTTATATAATAAATAAGTATACATGGATCACTTAATGATATTAAAGTAAAATTCTTCTTTTGAAAAATATTAACAATTGCAATTAATTTGTTTGTGAAAATCAGATGAAAATTATTACAATGCAAAAATTGGTTTTGAGAAAACCCAATATATTAGGTCTTCAAAATTTATTTGTTTTTATTTTAATGTAAACAATATTATAATTTTTTTCTAAATCTATTAGTAATGATTCAATTTAAACAGAAATATAATTTACAGAAAATTTAGCTAGATTCTGTAATTTAGAAGACTTAAATTAAGTATTATGAATGAGGTCTGAAAGATAAACAATAAGTAATGCCAAATGTATTAATCCTATGAATTGTTTTTCGTCTACTAGGTATATAAACGCTATAAAATACTTCAACGTTTTACTAAATACCATTACTAATTACGTGGAACTCTATATATTACCTTTGTTGTACACGTAATATCACCTACATCAAATTGTTTAAGAATATAATCGAGTTGATTTTGAAATCAATCAATCAATCAATTTTTGTTTATTTGAGCTCTAGTTCTCTAATTTTCAATGTAAACGAACAGTTATCTTTACAATTTAAGCATAGAAGCAATAAATGTATCTAGTTTTATTTTTGAAGTATATATATATATATATATATATATATATATATATATATATATATATATATATATATATATATATATATATATATATATATATATATATATATATATATATATATATATATATATTAAACAATGTGAGATTTTCTAAAAGTTGGAATCATACCACTAGACAAGTACTTTCTGAGAACAAGAAGAATGTCGGTGAGCCATCTGTTTTGGAGAATGTTTAAAAGTTGTAATCAAAGTCATATAAATGTTTACAAGTGTAATCATATTTATATAAATGTTTACATGTTGTAATCATAGTTATATAAAAGTTTGCAAGTTGTAATCATAGTCATAAATTTTAACAAGTTGTAATCATAGTCATATAAAAGTTTGCAAGTTGTAATCATAGTCATATAAATGTTTACAAGTTGTAATCAGTCATATAAATGTTTACAAGTTGTAATCATAGTCATATACGAGTCAATTAATTTTTCTGAAACTTTAAAAGCAGAAATCATGCCATGGACAAATGTTTTTGACAAGAACTTTTATTCATTTAATAAGCAAGGTTGATGATCACCTCTTGGTGAGCCAGATCATTTTAAAAAACCTTAAAAAGTAGAAATTATACTCCCATACAAGTGCTTTATGCCACAAGACAAGTGCATTATGCCCCAGACGAGTGCCTTATGCACCAAGACGAGTGCTTTATGCCCACAGATGAGTGTTTTATGCCCCATACGAGTGCTTTATGCAAATGCTTTATGCCCCTAGACAAGTGCTTTATGCCCCCAGACAAGTGCTTTATGCCACCAGACGAGTTGTTTATGCCCACAGATGAGTGCTTTATGCCTCCGACGAGTGTTTTATGCCCCAGACGAGTGCTTTATGCAAATGCTTTATGCCCCTAGACAAGTGCTTTATGCCCCTAGACAAGTGCTTTATGCCCCCAGACAAGTGCTTTATGCCCCAGACGAGTGCTTTATGCACACTGCCGAGTGCATTATGCCCCAGACGAGTGCTTTATGTCCCAGACGAGTGCCTTATGCAAATGATTTATGCCCATAAACAAGTGCTTTATGCCCCCAGACAAGTACTTTATTATGTCCCCAGACGAGTGCTCTATGCCCACAGATGAGTGCTTTATGCCTCCGACGAGTGTTTTATGCCCCCAGACGAGTGCTTTATGCAAATGCTTTATGCCCATAGACAAGTGCTTTATGCCCCTAGACAAGTGCTTTATGCCCCCAGACAAACGCATTATGCCCCAGGCTAGTGCTCTATGCCCCAGATATTTGCTTTATGCAAATGCTTTATGCCCCTTGACAAGTGCTTTATGCCCCTAGACAAGTGCTTTATGCCCCAGACTAGTGCTTTATACACACAGACGAGTGCTTTATGCCCCAAGACGAGTGCTTTATGACCACAGATGAGTGCTTTATGCAAATGCTTTATGCCCCTAGACAAGCGACAAGTGTTTTATGCCCCAAGACAAGTGCTTTATGCCCACAGACGAGTGCTTTATGCCTCAGACGAGTTCTTTACGCAAATGCTTTAGGCTCCCAGACAAGTGCTTTATGCCCCCAAACGAGTGCATCATGCCCCTAGATGAGTCATTTTGTGGCAAACATGTAAGTGAGTAAGATTTTGGGGAAACCAAATTCTAAAAGCAGTTGAAGGTTGTGGTTGAGTTTTATTTAATCTAACCATGAATGTACAAAATGTGTGTGCGTACTGTATGTATGTATGTATGTATGTATGTATGTATGTATGTATGTATGTATGTATGTATGTATGTATGTATGTATGCATGCATGCATGCATGCATGCATGCATGTATGTATGTATGTATGTATGTATGTATGTATGTATGTATGTATGTATGTATGTATGTATGTATGTATGTATGTATGTATGTATGTATGTATGTATGTATGTATGTATGTATATATGCATGCATGCATGCATGCATGCATGCATGGATAAATTGACAGCAAGTGTGCAGTATGTATTTAGAGACAACATACTTAGTTTTTTTACGTTTATTGTATCGTAATCTTCCAGGAAAATGTTCACAAACTTTGACTATGTTTGCTGTACAATAAATGTAATATAATTACAATAAATGTAATATACTTACAAAACGGTTTGCAACTAAACATCCAAGCACCATGTCTCTAAAAACATTTTTATTTCGCGTGAGTATTAAAATAATTTCAAAGAACACATATATCAATGACCTAATAGGAAATTAACTTTCCTTTTTTCATCAGTACGTACTTAACAACCTTAATTAAAATCTTTTAAGCTAATCTTAATCTGAATAATGACATGAAAACAAATATTAAAATAAATTACATTAGCGTTGAGGTTTTTCCTTTTCAGGACTATGGAAGCTTTGTAAAGCAAATCCATAGACGACAGTGAATTTATAAGATTTTGTAAATATTTAAAAATTAAATAAAGTGAATCATCCTTGGTTTGAACATGCTAATTGACTTTTTGGTGGATATGCAACTTATTATTACATAGGATTATTACACACTGTGATTATTACACACTGTGATTATTACACACTGTGATTATTACACACTGTGATTATTACACACTGTGATTATTACACACTGTGATTATTACACACTGTGATTATTACACACTGTGATTATTACACACTGTGATTATTACACACTGTGATTATTACACACTGTGATTATTACACACTGTGATTATTACACACTGTGATTATTTATATCGTGTAATATATTATTGATTAAAAAAAACTAACAGTTCGTTAGACATAAATGTTTGCTCATTTTGTTGTTATGCAATCACATGATGGCTGAGATACTACGACTACCCAAATAAGGCATAAAACACAATAATAAAAAAACAAACTTGTTTTAAATTTTCAGTCTAATAATATCATCAACATCCATCCCAAGTCTCAAGAAATCGGAATAGATTTTGGTTTAAACTCTACGATAATGGCTACAATTAATCCAAATAATAGAAGAAATCCTTAACACCTAAAGAAATCCAGCCGGGCGTAAATAGCTATTTGATCATCGTAAGTGCACTTCACCAGTATCGCTACCCACATTGCATGTAGTTAAATAACAGTGATAAACTTGCCTCAATCAGAAGAAGACATATTGAGAACAAAAAAAAAAAAACAAAAAAAAAAAACAAAAAACAAAAAAAACATTTCCGATTTAAAGTAAGTTTCTGCCTTCAATGTTCTATGAAAATGATTTAGCTTCCCAAAATACTCTCAAATAGCATTTGCTTATCTCGTTTAATTTTCTTGATTAAAGCTTTTAAAACATTTAAACCAGTTGCTACAATCGGTAAAAAATGAAACCAATGCAGAAGCCCCGAATTGATCCGAATAATACGATGCCAAAACTCCGAAGTGATTCGAATGACACGATGCCAAAACACCAAATTGATCCGAATACAAATCGGATGGAGAGACTGTACAAAAATGTTAATATTTTAAAAGCAAGAATGTCATGATTTTAAAAAGGAAGTGAGCAGACTAGATAATTTCACTGCAACGTATCGCTTGCATTCAACAACTTGAGACCGATGTTATGCTTTTTTGAAGAGGTTACTTTCTCGGGAGTTATCTATTTTGGTTGTTTACTTTCATGAAAAATGCATCTCATTAGAAAAGTATTATATTTAAGAACTCCATGTAATGGTCAATTAAAAAGTTACAATTGATTCCCAGTATCTTTCAAAATTACTTGTCATAAATTGTATGACAGACATAGCTGGATAGATTATTAACTTTAGGACAAGATAAAAGAAAAGACAAAAGCAAACTTTTCTTTTCTCCACTGGATGTAGAGGACGAATTCGGTCTATGTCGAATGTTATGATTACGACGAAAATAGTACTGTTCACACAGAAAAACAGACTCTCGGAAGACAAAACAAAATTTGGATCAATAATTCGATTCCATTTGTTATTTCCTATCATTTACAGATTATGGATTGGTAAAAAGTACAAATATAACTGCTTTGTTTCATTTTTTTTTATCTGTAGTTATACTTTTATGATATTTCCTAATGTAAAATTAAATGCAACATTACTCAACCTTCGACAGTTTAAAATTTGTCGGAAATTATACTAAATGTTAAAAAGCATTATAAGAAACAAATTTAATTTGTTACTATCCTGGAGGAGATTTTAATTTCAAGTAACGTCATTGTTTCTCTGCAAGTAATAGTCGGTCGTAACCCGCGTGATATTGCACCTTCCTTGTCAAATTATAAAACAAAACTCCGTGCATCAAAATATCCGATATCTAAATATTGCAAAAACAACCTCAGAGAAATTTTTATGCAGCATAAAAAGAACTAGATCACACATATTAAAATTAACTAGATAATATGTGTAAAAAGAACAAGATTACACACATGTAAAATGAAATAGATTACACATATGTAAAATGAAATAGATTACACATATGTAAAAAGAACAAGATAACACATATGTAAAATGAAATAGATTACACATATGTAAACTTAAACAGATTACACATATGTCAAATGAACTAGATGAAACGTATGTAAAATGAAATAGATTACACATATGTAAAAAGAACTAAATTACACATATGTAAAATGAACTAGATTACACATATGTAAAATGAACTAGATAACACGTATGTAAAATGGAAATAACAGACTTTTACTTTATATTCATGGTGAAGTACAACATGTTATCAAAATATCAGACTGGATGATTTAATGAATGTAAAGATACGGTTGAAGTGAGGTAAAAATCTAAAAAAACGATCTTGTCTTCAATCAAATTTTTGTCAAAAAGCAAGTGATAAAATTTAGTTTCGATTTTAAACTGATGATGAGGAATTAAACTTTTTGTGACAAATAATGTTTTTTTTTTGTTTTAGTTTGTTTTAAGATTTGCTTTATGTGCATGCTGCCTTAAACGTAATTTTGAACAGTCTGAATCGATTGAAGGGAAATTATTTTAGTACGTTTTCTGAAAAATTGTTATGACAGTGAACGTCAGTATTTAAATGAGTGTGAAAGTATGCTGTCCATGCTTTCACAAACGATAAGCACTATACGAAAATATTATGGCACAAATTCTTCCATACTACTTTGAGGAGTACAACAATAAAATAAATAAATAAACATTATAATGGTTCAAATACGTACGCCACGCTTACAGAATACAAGAGACATAATGACAAAAATCGATAGAATAAGATCGACATATAAATGATAAAATGAAATTTTTCACCGGTTGGTCACTGCAGACTCGCACTGCTTTTTAGCAAAAAATGATTTAAACCAGCAAGACAATTTCATGGATCTGGACAGAGTGACGAATCACATTTTAAGTGGCATATGTTCTCTGCGAATAAATCACTCAAAGTGCATACCGGAAGTCTGCTTCATTTGAAAGTACTATTATTATCATTCCTAAGTATCTGGGGTACTCCGAATGATGAAACATGGTTCCAAATTGGAGTTATACACAATGATTAAATAGAAGATTCAAGCCCAAATCAGAATCTGCTGGTTTAACTTGACGCTTTTTTTGTGCAATAACCAAAAAAAAAATTCTGCTCGCAACGACTCTAGCAATTTATTAAAGAAAAAAATAATATTCAATACCATTGCGGGAAATACGATAAACAACATCATGTATTTTCGTTGTAAGTTTATATTTCAGCCTCTCTGATCTTTTTCCCCTCATACAAGTACAAAATAACTGATTAATAAGGCAGGCTCAGATTGCAATTCTTCGATCTTAAATTTTCATTTATCAAATTACTGATTGCTTCTCAAAAATTAATCGAGGAGATTCATATATTGTGTTTTTGTTGCTGCCCACGGCGGTAGGATCTTATACATATACGCGCAAAATCTAAAATAATATTAATTTTCTTTCTAATTCAAGAGCGGACGACGCATAACAAAAGTGTGGCCTGTGAGACAAAGAAAGTGAAATGAAGGAACAATTTAGAGTGCGTACGTGAGAAAAGGAAAGTAAAATGGAGGAAACATTTAGAGTGCTTACCTGAAACAGGTGAGACAAGGAAAATGAAATGATAATTTAGAGTGCTAACTTTGATCGCTAACACTTGCGTTTATATTTGGCTTCTATTCGTGCCTACCATTATGACAGGAGACTGTGCTTCTATGTATTATTTTCAGTTTGCTGTGATGCGTTGCTGTTAAATTAATGGGAACAAGAGATTTAATTACTATAAAACCCATATTCATTGCAACGATTAAAACTGTATTATGGAATAAACCAACAGTCTTAATTTTGCAAACAACGGTAAACTACAATCCGTCGAAAAATTTAAGTAATGACTAGAAATGTATTACAGGCTAGCTGCATCCAGAAGAACCTAGATTACTTTAGCAAAGATACAGAAAACAATTGTACAAAATACTTACACGACAAAATGTACGATTTTCGCACTAGTAGAAAAATAACAAATACTATATATCAAGTCAAATCACAACCAACCATGGGGCATCAAAACGGAAGGTGACTAGACAAGAACATTTTTTCTATAATAGAGGGCGTCTCAACAACGCCCTCGAGTTTAAAATATATAAGTCTTTCAAGTCCCTCCCGGCTTAGACTTCGAAGCTCTGCGACTTTTCCGAGAATGCACGAGAAAAAGTGAGGTTTCTTCTGAGCCTCGCTGTTATATGTGCAGTGATCCCGAAGGCAGTCGATAATCTTCATCTGAAGATCCTCCATCTTTTTCACGTCTGTTATACCGTGTCGCACTGCAATAATAACAGTAATAATAATAATAATAATAATAATAATAATAATAATAATAATAATAATAAATATTTAATAATAATAATAATAATAATATTCAATAATAATAATAATAACAAAAAATACCACTACTAAAAATATTAATATTGTAATAATAATAATAATATTTAATACTATTTAATGATAATAATAATATTTAATACTATTTAATGATAATAATAATATTTAATAATACTAATACTAATACTAATAATAATAATGTAATAATAGTATATAATATTTAATAATAATAATAATAACAATAATAATAATAATAATAATAATAATAATAATAATAATAATAATAATAATAATGAATTTAATGATTATAGTGGTGATGGTAATGATGATGAAGACGTTGACGAAAGACAACGACAATAAAATGACAAATGTATAAATAAAGACAAATAAATAATTTATTTAGATTATATTTTTAAATTTATGTTGTAATTGCAAAAGACTTAAACATGAACTTTTGCAAGTGTGGTGGTGGTGGAGACTTTTGTAGTTTTATTAATATCGGCGAATATTTACATTCTATCTGAATACAAAAAACGAATAAACAAATAATAGTTTTTATTGATGAAGGAAAATTTTCCATTTAAATAATATTTTGTAAATATGCAAGGGAATTTTAATGAAACAATAATAGTTTAATATCTCTCATAAAAAGCGTTTCAAGTAAGCAAACTTCATTCAACTATAATTAAAAAAAAACTAATTTAATATATGTGGAATTGAACGTTGTACAAAAAAATGATGACTCGTTTGCATGTATATTATAAAATTGATTTGAAGGTGAAGTAAACATTAGAATTAAAAAAGAATTTAATTTGTTGCGATCGACACTTACATGTTACAATAGCAAGAGCTGCCATACACGCCAGAGATGATATATCAAGCGACATTCGTTGCAAAGAAATGGCGAATTCTATGATGGAATTTATCCAGTCCCCGAACATTTTAAAGCACTGCAATCGGTGTAAAACCACACCATTGTCAAAAATAATCCTCTCGTCATCTTTTTGAATGCTGAAGACATAAATATAATATAATATAATATAATATAATATAATATAATATAATATAATATAATATAATATAATATAATGTAATGTAATGTAATGTAATGTAATGTAATGTAATGTAATGTAATGTAATACAATACAATACAATACAATACAATACAATACAATACAATACAATACAATACAATACAATATAATATAATATAATATAATATAATATAATATAATATAATATAATATAATATAATATAATATAATATAATATAATATAATATAATATAATATAATATAATATAATATAATATAATATAATATAATATAATATAACAACTACTAAAATAATAATAATAATAATAATAATAATAATAATAATAATAATAATAATAATAATAATAAAGTGGCTTTATAATAAATGAAAAAATAATTTTTGTGCGTAACCATGTTGATTGACAAACCTTCAGCTTTTTTTGTTAAGATCTATAAAACGATGTTTGCTTTTGCGTATATGTATCACTGTTTGTAAATTCGAATTTCAGACCTAAAAGAACATCTTACTAAATCAAATTTAACAAAAATGAAAATGGTATGACAATATTCACACAGAAGGGATAACAGACAAGACATACTCGGAACTTACCGGTATGCCATGCGCAGAACAAATAGTTCCAGCGTGACAGACTGGAAGAGAAGATCCTGGTCTTCTTTGCAGAGATCTGTAAATCCGGGTATTTTTTCTGCCCACGTTTTGATGACGTCAATGGATGAGAGCAGGAGATCATAAAACATGCGTATTCTTTCCGGCTCG
Source organism: Potamilus streckersoni (assembly GCA_016746295.1). Taxonomy (NCBI): domain Eukaryota; kingdom Metazoa; phylum Mollusca; class Bivalvia; order Unionida; family Unionidae; genus Potamilus; species Potamilus streckersoni. Next base: position 734,389 of record JAEAOA010000907.1, read on the forward strand.
GGGGTTGGACTGTCGTCCATATCAGGCACTTTGTACTGAAAATGAGAGAACAATTATATCGGACTGTCCAACGATTCATAATTATTATTTCTCACAAAAAACTAAAACCATTTAAATATTAAATGATGGAATTTTTATTTCCTCTAGATTTCGGTTTCTTCTTGAATGAAGAGCTGTCTTTTGTCTTTGGCCAAGTAATTAGAATATCTCTAATTTGATAGTTGTCGTAATATGAATACCCATGTTATGCACTGGGAGTGATATTACAAAACACAAACGGAATACTCTTAATTTTGCATAAAGTTGTCAAAAAGTTCCAAAATGCCAACAAAAAAAAATTCAAAATATTCAATTTTTTGTGATTGGACACTGACCTTGCAGTAATCTAGGTTTGGAATGTCTGGGCTGGTATCAACGTGTGCACGGACAAGTGACGTAATCAGACTGACTGGAGGTGACGGTGGGGACTCTGTCGGGCTCTTTGGTTTCGATGGTAAACGACCACGTCTCCCTTTTAAGCTGTCGGTCCTTACAACTGAAATAAAAATGTTAAATATATTTTTGTTTCAATCATATAAAAAATGACAGAACTCTTAAGTTTACTTGGAGCGCAAATTTTGAATTAAATTATTTCTTGTTTAGTCTTTTAGACATAAAAATAGAATAATCAATATTCGACCAAGAAATTTAACAAATGTCTATAACTTAAAAACTTTCCAAACTTGTAAATGATAGTTTCATGTTCAGGCCTAAAATTCAGTTTATATTTGCGTTGTCTGTAACATAATTTTACATTCCAAGAACCATTAAGCAAAGAGAACATAACGCTCGATGTAATAAAGAAATAAATAAAAGTACCCTCTTTGACCATTCCCACAGCTAAGCATTTCTGAAAGCGGCAGAACTGGCATCGATTCCTTCGCCTTTTGTCGACAGGACAATTTTTATCGGCCAGACAAACATACTTAGCTCCCTTCTGAACCGTTCTCTGTTAAAATCAAAGAAAGATAAGGTTACAGTTTGAGTCGAAATGGTGCGAACATTAAATGTCTGACTCGGTTATAACATTGAAGGGCAGGCAATCTACTACTAACATTAATTCACTGTTTCCAACGCTTTATGTAAAACCGGCTCGTTATGGGAATACCTGCTGAATGGATGTCAATATTTTGCCAGCGTATTAATGATGTAATAGCTTATAAAGCATGTGCTATTTTTGTTTTCTTCACTGTGTACAGGATCTATCATAGGAAAAGTTTATAGTTTATTAACCTTCTTCTGAATGTCTTTTCCTTCATTATATAATTTATCACTTGGATACATGAAAACGTCCACCTTCGCATTATTATTATTATTATTATTATTATTATTATTATTATTATTATTATTATTATTATTATTATTTCTCCTCCTCCTTCTTATTCGTCTCGCTTTGTTTGTAAATATTGCATATTGTTCATATACTTGTGTTTCATATTTCGTATTTATAGCTTCAATGTCCTAAGAATGTCTCTATAAATAATGTAGTGAACGATTCAGCAAATAAATATTGTGAAAACCAAACTTATATATAATTTTACTTTTTCGTCTCGTTTTGTTCGTTTGTGTCTTTTTGCATGTGCATCTAATTCTGTTTGTTTCGTCTTTCAGTTGAGAGCCAGCTAAGTCAAATGAGTGTATGTCCGTACGTACGTGCGTGTGTTTCAATACTGAATAGTTAAGAGTGTTTGCAAAAATAAAACTAACCTCAACCCCATCCAACAAAATATCAGAAATAGATGGTAATTTATAATATTACCGAAATTATACCTTCAAAAACGGTTACTTATTTTTATAGATTAATACGTTAGTACATAAATATAAAGAAATATAAATATGTTTTCGAAGAATGTGTATTAAAAATAAATTATAGTAACTTATAATAATAAAATAATAAAATAAATTATAATAACTTTAAAGAATCCTTTGCACCCCTCGCATGTGCGGACTCCGTAATGCTGGCACGCAGCGTTGTCACCACATACTGCACACAGTAGACTGTCTTTGACTATATGTTCCCGGCCTGGGGAAGAACGCGTGGAACTAGGGGTCGTGGGTGTCTTTGGTGATGGGAGAGCAAACTTGTGAAGATCAGTACTAGAACGAGAAAGAATCATTCCATAGAACAAATTTGTACAAGTAACATAAATATTCAACAACAACAAAAAACCAAATCAAAACAGCAAAAAAGCAACAACAATAAAGCCATAAAAAACCAACAGACATTAAAAAACAAAACCTAAACATAACAAAATCTACATATAAACAATTGAGTCACAAATCTAAACGCGACAATGATTTCTGTCATAAAGTAATGTTAAGGATATTTCAAACTTGGCTTGATTGGGATTAACTGACAGTAGAAATTTTATTGAAAAAGTTTGATGACTGAAATCCTAAAACTTTTTTTCTCCAATAAATGCAATCCTCATTCTTCAACATCACAAAATTTACATTTATACAATTATAGCTTTCGCTTCGACGGCAGTGAGAGGTCTGAATATTTTGAACACCAAATTTTAACCCGATTTTGAACACCAAAAGAGCCTAAGATTTACTATATTGTGAACACCAAAGAATTTAAGTCTGACAAGATTTTGAACATAAAAAAAGTATCGTAAATAGAGTTCTCCAATATTACCAGTTCATCGCAACTTCAATGTCTTAATGTAAAAAAGACTGTCAAGGGATCCAGTTCTATTGAATAATTATAAAATATTTAAAGTGAAAAGGACAACCAAAACTAATTATACCTCAACTATTTATAATGAAGCTTCAATATCTTTCGTTTGTGATTCGTAAAATTTGAAAGATTTGTTTAAGTTAAACAAAAATGATTGTTTCTGGAGGTTAATGTTCAAGAAACTAGATCCCACCATAAAGGTGACGGAAGTACAATAAACGTACAGTTGCAATGATTTTGGGAAATATTAACATTCTAAAATTTCCTAGTAATACCTTTCAGATGTTGGTGGCGGCATTGATATAGTCAGTGAAGGGCGACGGGCGTAATGTCTTGATGAGGGTGAGGGAATATTGATATCAGCTGGATACATCTGCCTGCTGTAATTAGGTTCCATATTCTGTAAATAGCCGCTATTTCCATAGTAACCTGGATGGTAACCATGGTAACCTGAAGATCTGTCTCTGTGATATAGATTATCCTCGTGAATGTTTTGTTGATATATTTCCGGTTTTTGTTCACTTTCACCATAGGATGAATGTGGATAGATATTCAAATGCGTCTGCATGTAACTACTTTCCATTGGGAAATGTTTTTGATGAGAACCAGAGAACTGTTGAGACGGATAACAGCACTCTTCAGGTTGGTAGGCGCGGAATGATACATCATAAGAAGATCCAGACTGTGTTGATTCCACACTAGTCGATGTGCTCGGTGCGTGCTCGCCACTTAGAAACCCTAGCTGTTTACCAAAGTCCTTTTCTATCATGAATGTACCTTCATAGCTGAAGGTTTCAGGATAACTCTGTTGATGCACATTTCCGCTTCCGGTAGGATGAAATCCTGAGAGATCAAACACTCCAGGTAAGGAATCACTGCTAACATCGTCGGTCAAGGAAGAGTCGACATGTATATCGTGAAAAGACATACTGAAGCCAGGAAATACTCCCATGTCGGCGCTGACCGACATGGGGACGTTCCCTGCGCCTGCGGTAGCAGCGGTGCAGAAGTCGGTTGAAAATGGGTCACTTGGTGTGGCCGTGGCTATAGAAAAAGTTGGCTGAAAAAGAATTTAAACAACATCAATACATACATACATACATACATACATACATACATACATACATACATACATACATACATACATACATACATACATACATACATACATACATACATACATACATACATACATACATACATACATACATACATACATACATATGAACGCTGTAATAAGTTATAAACATTTTTTAAAAACTAAACAATTTTAAAAGTAAAGGAATTAGAACTTTGTTTATCAAGTCTGATAATTAGTTAATAATTCCTAACGTTTAGTTTTAAGCAAACAATATTAACGTCTTTATCGAAGTATTGCTTTGGCAGATGGGAATTGATGCTATGCCAATCAAAAACGACTTTTCGAAAGTAACGTCCCTTGTGACTGAATAATGCGCATGCTCAAGCTCAATAGCTTCATAATTTCCAATGTGATGCATTTCTGTCTTACACAAGTACTCGTAAAAGCCTGTGCAAACATTTTTTGCGTAACACTCTGTAGCGTTCTGTACCGTTTTGTAGCTTTCTGTACCGTTCTATAGCGTTCTGATCGTTTCCGCAAGATAATTTTCATATAATTTTCTTTTCTAACCGTCCATTAGTCCTATCTTCGTTTAAGTTCTAAATCTTGACACTAATCAAATGAGATTGGCTCAATATCAATGCGAGGGACCATTCCGAAAAGTACCTAAAGTTTAATGCAGTTTGCCAAAGTTAATATGTTCGATGGAGAAGATAAAATTAAGGTGTAATTTTTATCAATGTTTTCTACCAGTTCCCCTGATTTGCTCCTTAGCAAACATCAAAACAAGTATTTTCTTATAACAAAAAGACCTTTCTTACTTCGTTGCATTAGTTATTATTAGCATTGTCAAGCATCTGCCATACCGCCTACATTCTTCAAAGAACAAAAGTAGCAAAACAATCATAGAAAAGGAATGAAAAAAAAAACTTGAAATGGAATGGGAAAGAAAGCGTTTAGTATTACTAGATAACAATATTTTTGATAGTTGAGAAGTACTGGAAGTGAATTTGCAATTTTGGGTTTGGTTTAGGGTTAACTTTTATTTTTCATTTTACGACCCAGCAAGGATTTGAAGGTTATGTCATGCTGAGCAGAAAACATTAAATTATTTACATTAAAAATCGCATACTATTGGTCTAGATTGTTTAAGTATTATGAAGAAAAAGTCCTTATCGTGTGTATTCTTTCTTAAACAAACAGATTTATGATAATTCCTGACAATAAATAGATCTTAGAAGTCAAATTTAATGTTTAATTTAGCTACATGTAGAGTTTTAAGTCCAATGGTTTAAAACATCTCATGAACTGCGACTGAAAGATGAATACAGGCAAGCTTGGTCACATGACATCAATACGTCACTTAATGCTCTTAATCGGATGTTTTTTTAAAATACCTTCGGATTTAGAAAAAATATATTTCTCATTTAAAAAGTTATATATCTGAAAGCTTAATTAAGGTGTAGAACCTCAACTCACAGGATTTTGCTAAAACTGGTAGATCTGCTAATGTTTTATGAAACAAAAGATAGTATACACTCTGTCAGTTGCAAGAAATAAATTACAAATATTGTTATCATTTGTCGTATTCTTTTTTGTGATAAAATATACAATTTTAAACCTCATTATTACATTTCCAGAACTAATATTTATCAAATAATGAATACATATAGTATGTGTTAATGAATACATGCAACCTATAATCCATGAGAAATATTTGCAGGTTCTAACATTGTATTTTCGAATTTTGTAATCCCCGCCAAGCGGTAGTTTATGATATCACACGTTATATGCATGTTATCATTTCAAAGGCTTTATACATGTTATGAAATCACACGCTATATTAATATTTTGATATCACACGCTACATTTATATAATGATATCCAACGCTACATTTCATGTTTTGATATTGCACGCTACATGTAATTATATCACACTCTATATTCATGTAATGATATCAAACGCTACAATCATATCATGATATCTCACGCTATATTCATGTGACATCACACGCTATATTCATGTTATATTTCTTATATACCTTATATTTTGTAATCTTTCTACCTGACATATAGTTCTGTTTTGCCTTGCATACCTTTAAATGTGGTATTAGACGGGTTATACTATAATGTCATTATCCCTGTACTTTTGTAATTTCCCTGTAAAATCCCAATTTCTTTCCGTCACGTATAAGATTTCAATGCAAAATCATGATTTAATTTCTAAATTTATATGATTTCCATGGAAAATCTCGAATTGGTCAGTATATTTATATAATTTCCATTAAAAAGGAAAACCCGATTTCGTCCCCATATTTAGGAGACCCACTGCAAGTCTTTCTCTAACTATGAAAATGAATGGCTTGAAGATTTGACAAGGTCAATGGTTAATATAAACTTTAAAGCACGGAGTCCTTTAGCCAATTTGTTCAAATAGATTTTGTACGTTCTTTTTCATAAATATTTGATTAACTTGTGGGCATTTTGTTTTAATATTTGTCCATTCATCGCAATCATCAATGTAATTCAGAAGATATTGTGTACGATGATATGATATGATTTCAAGTTCATAAATGACTGGTTCTTGCTCATTTAGATGACAAACGATCGTGTTATGAAAGTTTAGCGCAGGTCATATATTTGAATACCGTATTTGCAATAAATAATTTACTAGGATAGTCTATAAGGTTTTATTTGCTGATTAAGACCTATATTTTGCCCATAAAATGTTAGAATAAAACCAATTCCTATGAGAAATTTTCTATCATTTTCGTTTTGTAGTGCCAAATGTTGGTTTGTATATCCTTTTGGCAAAACGGAAGCGCTATCAGATCCAGACCATGGGGTGAGTATGACTTCTTGTCGTGTCATGCGCAGTATTTTAATAGTTAAACAGGCAACCGTTCTCAAACCATAACACGTGTTCCTTATACCAAGACAACCGCCGAAACTGCACCGAACACTAACAATAACGCCCGCACGCGTATCAGGGAATTAAAATACACAGCCCTGTGTTAGATTGATCCTAGAGAAGTTTGTACCATATGTTCCTGACTGACGAATGCGGAGGAACAATTCATGCAATAAATCGAGACACAGTCAGTGAATATTATTCATAACACATTTGGTCACAACCAAAAATCCAGGATGCGCAACAGGCTTACATTCTGCATGAAACAACGTACACATCAGTTACAAAGGACGCAAAACTCATAAAAAAAACAATATATAAATTAAATTTTTGTAGCATTTTTTCACTGTTAGATTAATTTAAAATATCTTTAAAGCAAATGGTGGATCTAGGATGTTATTCGGCTTTTTATTGATAAAACTGTATTGTTTATTTATTAATTTAATATTCGGAATGAAAGGCCAGGATAAATTCACAGGTGATGCCTATAATTTAAAAATAATACCGAAAACTATATTTAATGTTTAAAAAAAAATATCATAGTATTAGTACGTAGCACTCCAAACTTGGTATGGTGCAAATCATAAACATAACCTCTGTGTCGAAATAAATAAATTAAAACATAGATAAAATTACCAGATCCACTTCAACAGACATTATAAAAATTGAAAGGAACCTTACACGCTTATACGTTTCGTATGGTTATTTTTTAATTAGCAATGCTACAAGTCAATAAACGTTTGATTTCATGTACATGAATCACAATCCAACTTTCTGTATGTTTATTTATGTATGTACGTACAAACACATATAAATATGTAAGATATATGGATAGACTGACAGAGATATGTATAAAATTACTTTTTTCTTACCTGTGATTGTAAAAGAAGCATCGAATTATCTGATTGGCACGATATCGGCTTAGACTCTAGGTGTGGCTCGCAGCCCGATCCCCTGGGACTGTAGGGGATGTAACCCGAGGGTGTAGGTGTGTTGGTCAGGGTTGCTGTTGATACAGATTGACCGTCTGAGGAATACGCTAAAATTGAAAAGAACTAAAACTTAAGATAAATAAATAAAATGATATTTGTCGTTTAGCTCATAATTCTTTCACTTGATTTACTAATAAAAACTAGTTGCTTTTTTGTGAAACCCAGTATTTCCTTAGAATTTATACTTGTTCACAAATTCTATTTTATACCTGTGATAAATCCTAAGTTCCAATTCAATGTAAACCTTTTTTGTCTGGCTACCTTAATCCAAGCTTTGTACTTGAAAATAAGATGGTGAAAATTGTTTCTTTTGAATCAACAGTTTTCTATGCAGAAAAAAAACCATTTATGTTTGTAAAACAGTTAACTGTTTAGTAGATGCACCTGAAAAAAAAACTGCTTGCGT